>CM032160.1:15912124-16026047 GCA_018901935.1 Pugionium cornutum
TTGGGCCCTGACCTCTCTTGCCACTAAAGCCCAAGTCTCTGATGTCCCTTGTGTTGTTGAGAAGCCATTGGACTCTTCCTTGCATTTTTGGCCCATTGTCTTTCTAGGAGCTTGTCGACCCATAAGCTGAATTTGTGGAAGAGTGCCTTTGATCTGCTTCTTGTCATTGCTCCTTGAGGTACCACTGGTGTAGATACTTCCTCTAGGTGCATGTCCTGGAGCTGGTAGCTCATTTGCTCCGAGTCCTCTTGTGTAGAAGTGGAAATGCGTGTGTACTCGGTTGGATCAGCTGTACCGGCTGGACTGTGCGAGGTACTGGCCGGAATGCCTTCAGGACCGACCAAGTTGATCCCGGAGTTGGCGGAATCACCAGAGGGACCAGCGGTGTCATTCACATCGCCACCAAGTGTGCCGGAAGCTTGGGCCTCTTCGCCGGCAATGCTGGTTGCTCTGGTCCTTGTGGTCGAAGGTCCGGCGGTACTGCTTGGGCCAGCAGGCGTGCCAGATGGTCCGGTTGTCTTGGGCAAGCTTCCTGGTCGGCCAGTCTGGTCTCCTGGCTGGATGTACGACCTGATTTCCTCATCAGGCGGCGTCATCCACGTCACCACCAAGTGTGCCAGAACCTTGGGCCTCTCCACCGGCAATGCTGATCTGTCTGGTCCTATTGGTCGAGGGTCCGGCGGTACCGCTTGGGCCGGCAGACATACCAAATGGTCCGGCTGTCTCGGGCAAGTTTCCTGGTCGGCCAGTCTGGTCTCCTGGATGGGCATACAACCTGATGTCCTCATCACTCTCTCTCTCTTTCTCTCTTTTCAATAGTGAAAACCGCAAATGGGGTGGTGGAGGTGAGAAAAAAATGAGGAAGAAGAACTTCAATAGATACAGAAAAGGGGAAATAGTTACCTCCCATGATGCTCAAGCCAAGTGGCCGATCACACATTCACCTTGCCCGATCTAACAACACGCGATCAGCCGAGTGGCCGATCCAGGAGAGTTCCGTGAGGTTGGAGTTCGACACGCGATCGGTCTGCCCATATCGGCCGAGTGGCCGATCTCATATGCTCCTACTGTAATCGGCCCAGCCGGGATCGCCCATGTGGTCGATCCGGCACTCTTATGATGCTCCGGGCCATGCGTGATCAGCAGGATCAGTCTCCCTGCGATGGGCCAGTCAAGCTACCCCGATCGGCCAGTGGAGTCTCCCTGATCGCTCAGTCCAGCTACCCCGATCGGCCAGTGGAGTCTCCCTGATCGGCCAGTGGAGTCTCCCTGTGATTGGCCAGTCCAGCTACCCCGATCTGCCAGTGGAGTTTCCCTGATCTGCCATTTGAGCCTCCCTGCGATCTTCCGAGTGGCTGGTCTCGTAGCTCCCATCTGTGATCGGCCAGTCCAGATCGGCTGAGTGGCTGATCTCGTGGCTCTCATCTGCGATTGGCTAGTCCAGATCGGCCAAGTGACCGATCTTGTGGAATGTCTGCCAAGCGCGCTTGTTTTACATCTCTAGCTTGATGACGCCTATTCTTAGGCATGCGGGGACATCCTTAAGTGAGATTGAGGTGCGGTCTTCCAACCCCACACTAGCAAGATAAGGCTTGCAACGTTGGCCGTTCACGGTGCATCATTTGTTTAAGAACCACCTTTGCATAGTTTAAGAACCACCTTTGCATCATTTGTTGGGCTGGCAATGACTTTTACCCATTTGGACACGTATTCGACTGCCACAAAAATGTATTGATTCCCATAAGAAGAGGGGAATGGTCCCATGAAGTCAATACCCCAAACATCGAAAAGCTTAACTTCAAAGATAGGATTCTGTGCCATCTCATTCTTTTTGCCAATGCTTCCCTTTCTCTGACAAGGATCACACCTAGAGATGAACTCGTTGGTGTCCTTAAACATAGTCGGCCACCAAAACCCTGCTTGAAGTACCTTCGCCACTATCTTGTACATAGCAAAAGACCCTCCGTAGTCTGATCAGTGACAATGGAATAGAACCCCGGGCACCTCTCGTTCTGTTAGGCATCTCCTGAACAGCTTGTCTTTCCCTTGCCTATACAGATATGGCTCATCGCAATAGTAGTGCTGGATATCCTTGAAGAACTTTTTACTTTGATTACCTTGGATATTCGGAGGCCCTTATCTTGAGCTAAGAAGTTCACCAGATCCTCATACCATGGGAGATTCATTTCCACCGATGTTTTCTTGATTGCTTTACCCAATACCTGATCCGCATTGATCAAATTTACCTGCTCCTCTGGTAGGGAATCGTTTATTGGTCGTCCGTTTTCAACCTTGACAAGTGATCTGCTACTCTATTTTCTATTCTCTTCTTGTCTTTAAGTGTTCTACTAGTGTAATAGATAACATGGACCTTTCAGTCCTTTCTTTGTTCTAGCACTGCTCCAACTGCGTAGTCACTCACATCACACATCACCTCGAAAGGAAGATCCCAATCAGGCAGTTGAACTATGGGTGCACTCACCAACTGACACTACTGATAAAAAAATCCACATCCTTGCATAACAGTTTTGTAAGCAGTCTAGCGATGTTGGAGAAGTCCTTGATGAATCTTCTGTAAAACCCTGCATGTCTCAAGAAGCTTTTGATTCCCTTGACTGAGGTTGGAGCTTCCAGATTTGTCATGACATCTATCTTTTCCTTGTCAATCTCAATTCCATTTGCAAAGAAATGACATTTCTCCTAGTTGAGGACGAGGTTTGCTTCTTCACACTGCTTAAGCACCACACACAAGTTAGAAAGACACACACCAAATGAAGAACCATACATAGAGAAATCATCTATGAATACTTTTATTATGTACTCAATTAGATCAGAAAAGATATACATCATACACCGCTGAAAAGTGGGTGGTGCGTTACACAACCCAAATGACATCCTTCGATAAGCAAAGGTGCCATAGGGGCATGTGAAAGTCGTCATCTCCTGAAAGAAACCTGAATACCCATCTAGGAAGCACTAAAAAGAATGATTAGCTAATCTCTCTAGCATTTGATCAATGAAAGGTAAGGAAAAGGGGTCTTTCCTAGTATATGCATTCAACTTACGGTAATCAATGCACATACGATGTCCAATTATAGTCTTAGTTGGGATCAACTCATCTTTTTTCTTTTTTAACAACAATGATTCCCCATTTCTTAGGAATTACATCAACTGGGGAAATCTAAGTACTATCCGAAATGGGGTAGATTATCCCTGAGTTTAGCAATTTCAGAATCTATTTCTTGACTACTACGTTAAGGTTCAGGTTCAGCCTACGTTGGTATTCTATAGATGACTTTGATTCATCTTCTAGATATATCCTATGCATGAAAAAACAAGGATCTATACCCTTAATGTCATCTAGTGTATAACCTATAGCTTTCCTATACTTCTTCAATTCATTCAAAAGCATGGAAGTTTCATCAATGTTCAAGTCATCATTCAGTATCACATGGTACATATGATTAGGACCAAAAAATACATACCTTAGCCCACTCGGCAGTAGTTTCATCTCCAGCTTTCGTCCTTTGAGCTCACTCCAGTACTCTTCATTTCTAGACTTACCATTGCTAGCTTCACTTGACTCTACATCCGCTTCTTCCTCAAGCATCTCTGATCAGTACACCAGATCGTCTGGCCGGCCAGAAGATCACAATGGCTGACCAGAAGGCCTGCCCGAGACAGCCAAGCCATTTAGCGATCAGAATAACCGACCAGAACGTCTGCCCGAGACAGCCGGGCCATTTGGTGAGTCTGCCCGGCCAAGCGGTACTACCGGCCCGATGATCAGCCGGCCCGGCCGACCAACTTCACCGGCAAAGAGGCCCAAACCTCCGGCCCAACTGGCGATGATGTGACTAACACCACCGGCCCAGCTGGTGATGCCGCCGGCCCATCAATCATCATGGCCAGCTCCGATTACAACTCGGCCAGCTCCACACACGGCCCAGTCGGCTCAAGCGATCACAAGGCCATTTCAAGCTCTACTCAAGGAGACTCGAACCAGATCAGCTACCAGCTTCAAGACATGAACCTAGAGGAAGTTTCTACACCAGTGGTACCACCAATAGCCATGAAAAGGAGCAGAACAAGGGCACGCTTCCACAAGTTCAGCTTGTGGGTAGACAAGCTCCTAGAAGACCAACGACAAGGAGCATTGGACCAAGAGTGTAAGGATCAATTCAAGGGCTTCTAAACATCTCAAAGTACTCCAGATAGTTGGGCTCTCATGGCAAAGGAGGTCAAGGCCCAACAATTCATAAACCTACTTCAAATAGAAGACTAAGCGCGTGTAACAAGGTCGGCCACCTTCCATTTCTTGGCTGAATAGTAAGTAGGTAAGTTTTCAATTATAAGATTGCCTTTTCTATTTTTCAGAATAGGAACTAGTATTTTTCAATTTTATTGAGTCAAGAACATTTAATTAGATTTCTTTTTTCGGTTATTCCTTTTTGTAATTTTTCCTTTATGCACTTTTGTATCTTTTTTCTTGTTTGGCACGACCCTAGAAAGTAAAAGCTGGTGAGCATATTAATAAGGCTCCTTTCAGCATTGTAGTTTGACAAGTTTTTGATTATTAATAAAGAGAGCACTTTTTTCTTAGAGTTTTCCTCACAAACTCTAAATCTCTTAGAATCCTAGTTGAGACCAGCCCTCCTATCTTCTAAGTTTGTGATTTATCACAAGTCTTTCTATCTCTCGTGTGGTTCACCTCATTCCACCATCCAATATCCACCAGAAAACCCCATTCCAAAAGCCTAAGGCAGAGTTTTTCGCCTAATCTTCTCCAACCGGTCCAAGAGTGCTACGGCCTTGATTCAAGACTTATTTCATTCTCCAGCAAACATCATGCTCCCTTGTCGGCATGGTGTGAGTCCAACATCTTCTCGTATTCTAGGGCCTTACCGTTCACAATCACTCAGCCTCCCCTGCCTCTTGTGAGTGCTATCTCCAGGGGGTCTTCCACGGCCAGCTCCTCTAGGTGTTCCTCCTCCCAATCTATAAAAGTTTCAACAGAGAATACCTTTCTTTCTATGATCGGTTTCTTCAGCGCATCCATGATATTGAATTTCAGACGTACTGTCCCTAAGTTAAGGTTTACGATCCCGTTCTTCATGTCAATGATAGCTCCAACAGTGGCTAAGAAATGTCTCCCAAGGATTATGGATCAGTTGGCTCCTTATCCATCTCCAACACGACAAAATCTGTCGAGGTTACTATGTTTCCAACCTTCAATGGCAAGTCTTCTAAAACGCCAATTGGATATCTTATAGATCTGTCCGTAAGCACATGAGATACATTTCTTCTTGAAGTTTTAAAGACCGAGACCTTTGGAGACTGTCAGCGGCATCAAACTCACACTTGCTCCAAGATAAACTAGACACTTTCCGAAGAATAAGGGCCTTAGAGTGGACGGCAAAGTGAAGCTTCCTGGATCCTGTAATTTCTTTGGAATAGAACTCTAAATTATGGCACTACATTCATGATTAACCATCACTAACCTTTCCTCGAGGACTCTTTTTTTATCCAGCACGTCATTGATCAGCTTGTTCACTATCGGGCAATGCAACACCAAGTCCATAAAATGCAAAGTTATCGGAATCGAGCTTAACAAGTTCTTGTACTTCTCGTATTGCTTGTCCAGAATCTGCTTCTTGAACCTTCCTGGAAAAGGGAGCTTGGTCTTGTAAGGGGGTGGTATGAACGGTGCTTCATCTCCACCAGTCCCTTCACTAGTCTTGGGAGATTCCTCCTAATCAACTATATCTTTCTCTTCAGACGTTTATGGATCAGCAGCCTTAGGGGCTTTGATTACTTCATTGGGGTCTTCCTCTTCAAGCTTATCAGCTCCCTCTCTAGGCGGGAACTTTTTCCCACTTCTCAATGTGATAGCTTGACAGTACTCCCTTGGGTTTGCTTCAGGTTTACCAGGGAGTTTACCTTTCGGTGCAGAAGAAGAAGAAGCTATCTGTACAACCTGGCTGTCAAGCGCCATAAGATGAGGCGATAGGTGCTCATACTTGGCACTGAGCTCCCCAAAAGAATTTTCTACCTTTTTGTTGATCTCAGCCCTCTTCTTGTTCCTCTATTTCTATTTCTCCCTTTCCGTGAGCTTCCAAGATCTTTTGCAATAGTGCTTTCGTGTCATCTTTTTGGATAGCCTTAGGTGCGGGTGGTGGCTTGTGGGTTCTCCACGTTGGGGCTTCTTTATGAGAAGTTGGGGTGGCTTCGGTAGTTCTGGTTGAAACCTTTCTGATACCATGAACCCCCCCCCCCAATGTAGTTCATCTCTTCATAACACCCCTGCATGCCGTTCCCTTCTTCTTAATACCTTCGATACCAATCAAACTCTCCTACAAAGTTCACTGCTCGTTGAGACACTTGCAGCACTCTGTCAAGCTTCTCATTCAGTACCTTCATCTCTCTTCTGTGCTCATGTTCATATCCTATACTCCCACGTGAGGCTCTGTCATAGTCCTCTCCATAGTTTCCATCACTTTGAGCAAGATTACCACCAATAGCATTCCATTTTAAGCTGCCTGTCCAAGGAAGTTCCCATTGCTTCATGTGTCTAGGAGCATACGGATTCTAGGGAGCACTCCTCTGTATAGGGTACTAAGGAGTGACTCAGTTGAGAAGCCATGATGGGGGCATTGTGCTATGTAGCCCTTGAAGCGCTCCCATGCTTCGGAGAAGCTCTCAGTACCTTGCTGCACAAAGCTGGAGATCTCGTTCCTTAACCTCGCAGTTTGGGAGGTTGAGAAGAACTTGGCCAGGAAGACTCTCTTGCATTGACTCCATGAGGTGATGGCATCGTGTGGCAAGCTCTTCTCCTACTTTTGTGTCTTGAATCCCAGAGAGAAAGGGAATAGCCTTAACTTAAAAGTATCTCTGAAATTGATCTTCACGGTTCCACAAAATCTATTGAATTGGTCCAACTGATCCAATGGGTCTTCCATTTTTAGACCATGGAACTTGCTTCCCTGCACCATGTTGATCAAGCTTGCCTTGATCTCAAAGTTGTTGTTTTCCACAAGAGGGGGGGGGGGTGATACAAGCTTAGGTAGGTGGAAGCTCTTGGACCGGTTGCAAGGAACTTAGAGAAAAGGTTTCTTGGAATGGATTTGGGTGTGTGTTGGGTGGTGGGGTGAGGTGAACTTATGAGGGCCTCGTATAAATCACAATGTTTAGAGCTAGGAGTATGGGTCTCACTCAACAAAAAGGAATATTGGAAAAAGGTTATCTACATTGCCGATGGATCCTACCCGACTCAAAGAAAAAAATAGAAAAATTACAAAAGTGCAGAAAATTACAAAATGACAATTGAAAAAGGCATATAATAATGAAAACTTACCTTCTTATCTTACGGCCAAGAAATGGAAGGTGGTTGACCTTGTGGCTTGCACGCGCCTAGCTCCTAGTCTTGGACTTGGAGTAGGTTGACATATTGTTGGGCCTTGATGATGAGGACATCAGGTCGTACATCCAACCAGGAGATCAGACTGGCCGACCAGGAAGCTTGCCCGAGACAGCAGGACCATCTGGCACGTCTGCCGGACCAGGCAGTACCGCCGGACCCTCGACCTATAGGACCAGACCGGTCAGCATCGCCGGCGGAGAGGCCCAAGCTTCCGGCACACTTGGTGGGGACGTGAATGACACCGCCGGCCCCCCTGATGACACCGCCGACTCCGGGATCAACTTGGCCGGTCCTGAAGTCATTCCGGCCAGTACCACGCACAGTCCAGCCGGTACAGGCGATCCAGCCGACTACACGCGCACTTCCACTTCTACACAAGAGGACTCGGACCAAATGAGCCACCAGCTCCAGGACATGCACTTAGAGGAAGTAGCTACACCAGTGGTACCTCCAGGACCAATGACAAGAAGCAGATCAAGAGCACTCTTCCACAAATTCAGCTTATGGGTCGACAAGCTTCGAGAGGAAGAGCAGCTAAGGACAATGGGCCAGAAGAGCAAATTAGAGTCCAAAGGCTTCTCAACAACACAAGGAACATCAGAGACTTGGGCTTTAGTGGCAAGAGAGGTCAGGGCCCAAAGATATTTAACCCTACTCCAAGTCGAAGACTAGGAGCAAGGCGCGTGCATGCCACAAGGACGGCCACCTTCCATTTCTTGGCCGTGAGGTGAGTTAAGGTAAGTTTACATTCGAATATATGCCTCTTTCTGTTTTGCAGGGTAGGATCTAGTTGCTTTACATTTTTGAGTCAAAAAACATTTTAGGAATAGGTCCTTTTTCGGTTATGCACTTTTGTATCTTTTCCTTTTGTGCACTTTTGTAAACTTTCCTTTTATTTGTTTGAGTTGACCCTAGAAGGTCAAGCTGTCGAGCATATTAATAAGGCTCCTTCCAGCATTGTAGTTCGACAACCTTTTTGATATTAATAAAAATCGAATTTTCTTTCAACAAGTTATTCTCTCAAGATACTTGTGCGCTTAGAACCTAGTTGAGACCAGCCCTCCTAGCTCTAAGTTTGTGATTTATCACGAGGTTCATCACCCCACGTGTTGTTCACTTCACACTTCCATCTTTTACCAACCAGAAAAAACCCCATCCAGAAGCCTAAGGTTGAGTTTCTCACCTAATCTTCTACAAACAGCCCACGCGCATACATCCTTGAATCAAGGCTTGTATCACTTGACCTCCTTTTCCATGAGAGCCCAAGCTTCTGGAGTACTTTAATGAAGTGAGAAGCCCTTGACTTGATTGTTGCACTCTTGGCCTATTGTTGCTTTGCCTTGGTCTTCTAGAAGCCTTTCCACGAACAAGCTAAACTTGTGGGAGAGTGCCCGAGTTCTGCTTCTTGTCATTGTTCCTGGTGGTACCATTGGGGTAGAACTCTCCTTTAGATCCATGCCATGAAGCTGGCTGGTGATTTGGTCCGATTTTTCTAGGGTGGTGCTCGAGCTGGCCATGTTGCCACATGATCCGGCTGTGCCACGGATCGAGCTGTCCGAGTTGCTATTTGTGCCGGCCAGAATATTAATCGAGCCAGCCGTGTCGCCAACCGATTCAGCGGTGTTGGCCGCCATGCCGCCTGTTGGGCCGGAAATTTGGTCAGTCGAACTGGTGGTGTTGGTCGGCCCGGCTCTATCACTCATCAGGCTGGCAGTATTGCTTGGCCCGGCCATGTCGCCTATCGGGCCGGCTGTCTCGGGCAAGCCTTCTAGTCGGCCATCTTCACGATCTGGCCGGCCACTCGATCTGGTGTCCTCATCAGGGGGGTCAAATCCCAGCTCCATAAACTGTTGGTTCATCAAAAGTCCTGATCACTCGCTGAGGCCTTTGTGGGTGCATTGGGCCTCTTGCTCTCCATGCATTCTGATCAGCAACTCCATGTCCTTGAGATTCATTCTCAGCATTCTGTGGCATGTTCTGGTTGTGATGTTCCATCTCTCTAAGCATCCTTTGCTGGTTCAAACGTTCTCTCTTGGCTCGTGGTGCGTCTCTTTTCAACTGTTGTATGTCGATTTCACTCAGTTGTAGATCTAGTTGCCCTCTACTACTCGTGTTCATACACCTGGAAAGCAAACAAATAACGGTCAAGATCAGTAAAAAAAAACCAGAAACAAATTCTAGTCTCTAAATGAATCAAAACCAAATGGCTATTGCTAATGTCCCCGGAAATAGCGCCAAAAACTTGATGGAATTTTAAATTTTAATCCCAAGTACAACTCCAGGTGCATAGAAAATCGAATAGTAGTTGGATATCGAATCCTCAAGGAAGTAAGAATAGCCCACTAGGACTACAGTCAACACTTAAATCTACGCTGATACTAGTTGGTTTTTTATTGATTAATTGGTTGTCTAATTGCAAGAAAGTAAAGATGAATTAATTCAATAAGCAAGAAATATGGACAGTGGGCAACACATTCGATTCAGGGCAATCTTTCTTTGACTAACGATTCTACTGGTTCGATTAGATAAATCCCTAAAACTTAGAACACTATCTAGTAGACTAATTCACTCTTGTGGTAATAGCCAAGTTAGCAGCCTATAGACTACAAGTCTTTTGCACAGCAATTTATCGCCTACTAATCATTGGGTTCGAGTCTAATCTTTTCCACCTATCGTCTTAGACATCAACTCTCGTTGGTTAATATGCAATAAGGATGTTAAGTCTTACCTACACGTTCTATCTACATTTCTCAGAAGCAGAACATCATCGATCTAAGCATTGATTAGCTACTTCATTCCCTAGCATTAAACACATCCTAAACATCAGGGATTTCTCATCTAATCTACCTAAACAATTATAAATCAATATCAGATCCCCTAATTTACCTTATCCACAATTCATACAGAAAAATACTTAAACATATTCAAGAAAACAGTAAACATGAAGAAGTAAAAGCAAAAAAAAAACATAAGATAAGAGCTAAGGCCATGTGAGATATGCCATATGGTCAATCTTCTGATGGGCTATGATTTTAGGGCTGACCCGGTCTGGTGATGGGCCTGGGCGTTCGGCCATGGTGAGACCAGCCACTACCGATCTAGTGATGGGCATGGGCCTTTCCAATACTTGGCATGGGATCGGTCATACTGGAAAGAAAGTTGGTAGGTCTCGGCATACTGTTGGCCGGGTGGTACACAATCGTCGGGTGTGATCGGTCTGATGGCCGATCGCGTGAGTTGGTGCTCGACCGGGCTCGGCAGGCACTCGGCATGTCTCGCCATGTCTCGGTAGGTGCTGCCCGGGTGGTACGCGATCGGCCAAGGACGATCAGCCAGGTGGCCGATCGCATGGCAAGACTTGGCTCGGCATCGCCATCGGTGTTGTGCGATCGGCCGGATGGCATGGTAGGTCTCGGCACGCTCGGGCTGGCATCGGTAGGATCGGGCTGGGTGCTTGGCATGTCTGGCCGATTGGATGGTGGGTTGGCTGGGTGTTGCGTGATCAGCCAGATGCTATCGGCTGGATGGCCTATCGCGTGTCGTGTCTTGGCATGTGCTGGTCGATCGGCTGGTGGCTCGGCATGTCTATGCACGACGGCCAGGTGCGATCGGCTGGATGGCCGATCGTGTGTGGTCCAGCTGAGATCGGCCTGCCGAGATTAGCCGGATGGTCAATCTTGTGCCCTACAAAAGCGTTCTTGGCCATTTTTCTGCTCTTTGTCCCGTCTAACTTCTCGTTGTATCTGAAATCAACGATAAGTTATGCAAGATGCAGAAATGCGTGAAATAACCTATAGAATGCAATTCTAAATGCCAATGAACATAAATGGATGGATAAAATGCCTAAAATACTGATAAAGACACAAAAAAGATGGTGAAATGTATGGTGAAATACTGCAAAAATCATGGTTATTAACACTATCTATTGAGGTATCTAGGAATGTAGTTGTTGGGGGATCAAAACTATCCTAGAGATGATGAAGGGGTCTTTGATACTACCAAATCTTGCTGAGTTATAAAAACTCCGCACAAATAACACAATCAAAAAGGATGCGCTTTTAAAAAGAATAAAATAGGCATTTTAATGATTAATTCAAAAATTGTTTCTCTACAACTAATGCAAAGGACTTTTATAATAGTTCATCAGCTAGTTCTAAGGTTGAAAGTACCAAATAAGAAAAAAAAATTACCACAAACTTGACAAAAGCAAAACGCAAAAAATACAAAGAAAAGTTTCCAAAAAAATCGAAACTATCACTTGTTTTTTGAAGCTTTGTCTGGGGTTCGAAATGGGTCATTTGATGTGCTAAATACCATTGAAATATTCCATATTACCTACACAAATCATATAAAGTAAAAATATATATTTTCAACTTGTGTTGAATTCATTTGAGATATGGTTCTGGTAAGTCTAGATTGGAATATTTGATGAATTCTTACTCCTGAAGTTCTTTGTAGTGGAAATGATGTATTACTTCAATTGTTTCCACGTGTTTGCTTTGAACTCGCCTCCTTGTCCCATTTTTTTCTTATCAGTCGAATGTATTGTTTGAAGGTATTTTGTGACTCTATTATGATCTTAACGAGATTTCTAGGGTTTTGAACTCCATTTCCTGCCAAGCAATCATATTTACCTCCAAAGGTATAAATTGGATGCGATGGAGCTTGGTTGATGATTGTTGGATTCCAAAAGTGTTTTTAAATACGTTTCCAAGTTACATTGTGTTTCAGGAGCATTTCTACTGTGTTGTTCAACCCTTGTTATAACCTTCTGATCTTGGAACATGTCATGGAAGCTTCTTTGTTTTTTATATGGATGTAAATATCATTACTGGAATGAAGACGTTACATACTATTTAATGTAAATACATTACAGTGCCAAAAAAGGATAAAAAAACAAAGGAATGAAGACGTTACATACTATTACATACTATTTAATGTAAATACATTACAGTGCCAAAAAAGGATAAAAAAATAAAGGAATCTTAAGAATTATCGATAGAGTACGAAGGGTTTAGTGCAGAGCATTTAGCAGAGCCAGAGCTCCATTAAGTTTCTGTAATTTCAACGGTCTTTTCTTGCTGTGATGGAGTTCTGAACTTTGATTACAACAATTGTGAACACGCCAATCGGTGTGATATGTTGCTCGTTACGGAGGAGGTTGTTTCGCTTCTTCCAAATGTGATAAATTGGTGATTGGAAAGTAATCGCAATGTTTTGATGATGTGGGGGAAAATTGTGCACACCAGCCTAGGAGCATCTCCTAATTGTGGAAGTATAAGACACGAATTCGAAGTCAAGTAAAGACAAGCGACCAAATCTGCTCTGCAAAAGGACAATGCAAAAACAAATGAGCCCTGGATTTGATACATCCGAGGCAGAGAGACCATGTAGGGTCCAACTGTAGTCCCCAAATAGTAAATTTATCTTTTGTGGGAAGGCGATCAAGTTAGACAGTCCAAACGGTTAAGGTATATCGTGGAATAGCACCTTTAAATAAAACCGAGTTGTACCACTATTTTATTGTTTGTTTAGGATGGATGGCCTCACAAGTGGCTGCCAATTGGAAAGCCTTGCTGAAAGGACAATGCTTTCTGATGGATGATAAATTACTGATTGGAAAGTAATCGCAATGTTTTGGTGATGTGGGGGAAAATTGTGCACACCAGCCTAGGAGCATCTCCTAAATGTAGAAGTATAAGACACGAAGTCTAAGTCGAGCAAAGACAAGCGACCAAATCTGCTCTGCAAAAGGACAATGCAAAAACAAATGAACCCTGGATTTGATGCATCCGATGCAGAGAGACCAGGTATGGTCCAACTGTAGTCCCCAAATAGTAAATTTATCCTTTGTGGGAAGGTGATCAAGTTGGACAATCCAAACTGTTAAGACATATCGTGGAGTAGAACCTTTAAATGAAACCAAGTTGTACCACTGTTTTATTGTTTGTATTAGGAAACATGGGCATCCAACTCAAAACCAATTGGCAATGAGTGGAGTAGCCCATGCATCTTATATATGTGTGTAGAAACCTCCCAACTTCCAATGTGGGACTTTACACACTAATAGGCCTCCTCGAGATGTGGGCGGGATACGCACCAACATCTCGAACATACCACGATAATACGGGCCACTTATACGGGCCACTTCCAATGTGGGAAACCGTTTTTTGTGGGAAATCGCATGTCGGGTTAACCCGGGGCTCTGATACCATATTATTGGAGAGAAAAGCAACATTAAAACAGAATATTGTATATTATTGGAGAGAAAAGCAACAGAAAAACAGAATACTGTAGAAATTCTTTATTACTCTCTTAGCTCATAAATGATGTATCATACGAGTATTTATACAAGTGGTTTAACTTAACCAAAATGATGTAAAACCAGAAATAACCGTATACACTCTAATAGGATCCGGGAAATTGACTTTCCTGCTGTGTTTAGTCAAAGGCTCTTCAAAACGGATGGAGAAAAGAACCGTGTTTTTGCCATTCCACCCAGGGAGTCTTGTGTCAAGATACCTAACTCGGTCATGGAAAACAACAGGAAAAATTGGGACTTCTTTGTTCCTGGCTAGTTCTATTCCGACCGTCCGTCTCAAAATACCGTGCTCTCAATTGTCAATGTTATTTGGGGAAGAAGCCATCGAGATATTTTGGCCTCTAATATGGAAGAAAATGTGTTTCTGTTTCGCATCCCGAACCCCTCACTCGTACACGGTGATAAACCAAAGACTTTGGCAGATTAAAGGGCAGAAAATGTTCGTGGCCAAATGGGAACTTAGTTTCATTTTTGAAAAAGTTGGAGCTATCCTTAGCTCTTACTTGGTTGGAATTAAGGCATGTCCCCTTCCAATTCTTCAATGAAGAGGGGCTGGAGTACATCGTTGGACTGGTCGACGAGCCTAATTTACTCCATCCTACGATGGCAAATAAAACAAATCTCGAGGTTGCCAAGTTCGTCACTATCATAGACCCACGCAAGCCGCTGACATAAGCATTAAACGTCCAATTCGAATTGAGAGAAATCAAAAGAGTAAGCGTCTCTAGTCCGTGGATGCCACTAGTGTACACTTTTTGTAAAGAGATTGGGCATAGTATCAACGATGCAAGACAGCTATGAAGATGTGTTTAGTATGCAACTCCTCTCTGCATCCGACTGATAAGTGCCCTCGCAAAGCGCATAAACTGGGAAAGGCTCCAAAGCAGACAATGTCTAGCCAAATCAGCTGTGTGTTTAGATCAGGATGCCAAGGCTCCGGCCGATGATCCCATTGACAGTAATATGGCAGGGATTACTGATGTTGCTTCCTCGAAAACTATCAACCCCTTTGCTCCTTCTTTATCGCTCAAAGGAAAAAGGTGATCCCAGATTTGGCTAATGCTTTTTAATTTGCGCTAGAACCCGGTAAATCTTTTAGCTCCACTATTTGGGACTTGGGTAGCTCCCTACCAGAGGCTTCAAATCTGGATTGCCAGCCAGGGGAACAACCTCAGTTGACATTGGATAGAATCGGTGTGCTGCCTTCCTCCTCCGATTCTTCCGATGGTGAATCTTTCGAATCAGATAATGGAAAATTCCGAAGCTTTAAGAAGGCTCCTGAGATAGATGCTAAAGAGGAGACCTAAGGGCTTCCGAGGCAAGAGCCTCAAACATTCAATTGTTCCCTAATGTGTATAGACATTTTTGTTGGAATGTAAGAGGTTTTAATTCCAAGGACTACTGTAGTGGTTTTAAGAAGTGGATGAAGCTCAACCAGCCAATTTTTGGTAGTATCATTGAGATCTATGTACAGAAGTTAAATCAATTTTCTTTTATCAACTCAATTTTTCCTAGCTAGTCTTTTAAAGGGAATTATGATTTCTCTGAGTTTAGAAAGATATGGATTTTTGACATCTTTCGGTGAAAGTGACGACCATTTCAAAATTCCCACAAATGATTGTGAAGTGCAACTCTCACCATAGGAACGACCTTTTTAGCCTTTTTGTATGAGGACCATCATACAAAATGACGAATGGAGCGCTCTGTTCCCATTAGTTTTAGGAAACTTGGGAAACCCTCTTTCTCTAACCATGTTTCGGCAGAAGTTTTGTTGAGATAAATATGTGCAGAAATAAAAAAGCCATTTAAATTCCTAAACTTTCTCCTGTATAGCCCCAACCATCATAAACTTGTTACTTAGGTTTGGTTTTCCACAAACTGCAGTGGTTTAGACATGTTTTGCGTGTTCAGAAAACTAAAAGCTTTGAAAGCGCCATTCCGCCTGTTTCAGTTGTTAAAATTTTTCTTGAGAAGCATGTGTCTGAGGTACTTGAGACTGTACAAGTTTGAAAACGAAGGTTGATGGATTCCCCCAATTGTGTCATAGAGGAGCAAGAGTCTTTGGCCCACAAGCGTTGGTGCGTACTAGCGGTGGCTGAAGAAAAGTTTATTCTACAAAAATCAAAGATAAATTGGTTAAAATATGGTGATGGAAACTCAAGGTTTTTTCACAAGGTTGCTCAATCAAGGAAATAATTAAACTGAATCCATTCTTTCGAGGATGGAAATGGGAACACGGTTGATAATCCTCTAGCTATCCAAGACTTTTGCGTTTGGGTTTCTTGTATCTTTTTAGAGGGACCAAAATCATCACCGTGTGTGCCTAAGGAGGTTATTGCAAGTCTAGTCCCATTCAGGTGCTATGATTCCCACTCGTCTCTTTTGGCGACTCATTTCTCACATGAGAAGATTAAAGCGGCTTTTGAACTGCCAAAAAACAATACTTGTGAACCAGATGGATTCCTGGCAGAGTTCTTCACCCAATGATCGGACGTAGTTGGCATTGAAGTTATGTTCGCCATCATAGAATTTTTCCGCTTCAGATCTTTAATATTTCAATGGAATGCCACAAATCTCTGTCTTGGTTCCCAAGATCCCAAACGCATCTAGGCCCCATGACTTCCGACCAACCTTTTGCCTCAACACGCTATATAAGATCATTTTTAAACTGTTGGCTTCGCATCTAAAGATTATACTGCTGGAATTGATCTCAAGATATCAAACCGCTTTCCTGCCAGATAGGCTACTTGCTGAAAAATGTTCTACTTGCTACGGAGCTGGTCAATGGGTATAATAGTCACCACCAAGGAAAAAAGATGGTTCTTAACGTCGACATTTGTAAGGCTTTTGACAATATCCATTGGGATTTCTTGTTTGCTACCTTCAAAGCTATACACATCTTGAAAACAACCATAAATTAGATACATAGTTGCATTACATCCGTTTCCTTCTCTGTTTTGGTAAATGGGTAGATGGGTGGTTTTTTTAGAAGAATCAAAGGGTTGAGACAAGTTGACCCCTATCCATGTACCTCTTCATCATCGGTATGCAAGTCTTAACTCATCTCTTCAATTCAAAATTTGCTTCTGGTGTGATAGGCTATCATCCAAAAATAGTCTCCCTCGAAATTTTCCACTTAATGTTCGTAGAAGATGGAATAATTTTTCTTGATGGCTCCCAGAAATCCTTGCATGAGCTAGTTGATGCAGTGGGAACTTTTACAAGTTGATCCAGGCTACATCTGAAATGATAGAAATCACAGCTTTTCATCGCAGGAATGAGCCAATCCGAATCCGAAAGCCTATCAGGTTTTGGATTCCCGCTTGCCTCTTTCCCTATTCGCTAGCTTGGGCCCCCCTCATGTCTAGGAAGTTGAATATCTCAGGGTACTCTCTCCTAATTGAAAGGTTGGTTAGTTATTTTAGAAAGTGGGCAGTGAAATCTTTATCTTTGTTGGAAGACTAAATTTTATCATCAATGCAGGAAAGGATAACTTCTGGACATCGAACTTCTTGTTACCAAAGGGTTGTATCCGATCTATTAAGTCCATTTTCTCTCACTTTTCATTGTCCAGAAACATTGATTTTGGCCGATCAACAAGAGTTGCCTAGACCTCATTTTTCCTTCCAAAAAGGAAGGCGGTTTAGGCTTTCGGAGTCTCAGTAAGTGGAACACAACACTATGCTTGAGATTATGTTGGATGTTGTTTAATCAGGGCAGTTCCTTATGAGTTTCTTGGCATGGACACTACAGTTTATAAAACATAAATTTCTAGACTATCAACCCGTCGACCACGGAATTCTGGTGTTGGAAGTCTCTCCTCAAGCTACGCCCTCTTGCTGCTTCTTTTATTTGCTGCAAAGTGGGAAATGGGGGAAAGGCTAGTTTTTGGTACGATTCATGGACTCCATTTGGTCCCTTTATTCAATTTTTTGGCTCTGACCGCCCTCGGGCCCTGCGAGTCTGGCCTATAGACACTGTGACAGAGGCTTGTGATAAGCACGATTGGCTCCTTCCCTTGCTGCGTTTGGATACAGCCCTCTCTCTCTCTCCAAATATACCTAACATCTATGAAAAATTCAGCTCTAATCTCGTAGGAGGATTCTTACTCATGGATCGTTCATGAAACCGATTGCGAGGCTTTCTAATCGGCAGCCACTTGGGAGGCCATCCATCCTAAACAAACTATTAGTGTGTAAAGTCCCACATTGGAAGTTGGGGGGTTTCTACACACATATATAAGGTACATGGGCTACTCCACTCATTGTCAATTGGTTTTGAGTTGGATGCCCATGTTTCCTAATATGGTATCAAAGCCTTTACGGGCTTGATTTTCGTTTCTGTTTCTCGCAATTCTTCAGTCACAATTCATTGTTTCCAGCTCAAGATTCGATCTCACCGATCAATTTTGAGCTACAATGGTGTCCGTGAAGAAAATTCCAAGACGATCGAGTCGATCCACGACAACTACGAGGTCGGTTCCGATAAATCTGCCGATAACATCAACTTCGGCAGTAGATGGATCGCGTGATGTAGTTGTTCCGATTGACTCTATTCACTCCCCATTCTTCATGCATAGCGCCGATCATCCAGGTTTGCAAATCATCTCTTTAAAACTCGATGGCTCAATTTATGATGATTGGGAAGCTGCTATGTGTATTGCCTTAGATGCGAAGAATAAAATAGGATTTGTTGATGGTTCTTTATCTAGACCTAACAATCAGGATCCTAACTTCCGTCTTTGGTCTCGATGCAATAGCATGGTAAAATTGTGGCTGTTGAATTCAGTTTCGCCACAAATTTACCGTAGTATCCTTAGATTGAATGATGCTTCTGACATATGGAATGATTTGAATAGTCGATTTCATATGACAAACTTACCTAGAACATTTAATCTAACTCAAGAAATACAAGATCTTCGTCAAGGATCAATGTCTCTCTCTGAATATTATACCACTTTAAAGACATTATGGAGTAATCTGGAAAGTACTGAGGAACCAGATGAACCATGTATTTGTGGTAAGGCAGAGAGATTACAGAGGAAGGCAGAGAGAGCTAGAATTGTTAAGTTTTTAGCTGGACTTAATGAATCTTATGCGATAATAAGGAGACAAATCATAATGAAGAAAGTCCTCCCATCCTTAGCTGAGATCTACAACATTTTAGATCAGGATGAGAGTCAGAAAAGTTTTTCTAATACTATAACTCCTCCTGCTGCCTTCCAAATCTCAGAAGTCCCAAACACCTCTTCTTCTAATATCAACTATGTTCAGAATGGACCAAACAGAAGATGTCCTATATGTTCATTATGCAACAAAGTTGGTCATATAGTAGATAGGTGCTATAAGAAACATGGATTCCCTCCTGGCTTTGTTCCGAAAAATAGGGGTCCAGATAAGTTTCAAAAATCTGCTCATGTGACAACAAATATCACAGTTGCTGCCAAGTCAGATGATGGTTCATCGAATCTTGAAGGATTACTTGGAAATCTTTCTAAGGATCAGATTCAGAACTTCATTGCTCTATTCACTTCCCACCTCCAATCTTCTCCTTCAAATGCCAAATCAGTTGAAGCAAGTACTTCGGGAACAGCTAATGATAATTCTGGTATCCAATTTTCCACTTCAACTTTAAAGTTTGTTGGTATCTTAACAGTCTCACAGAACTGCGTAAATGATCATGTTTGGGTTATTGATTCTGGAGCAACCCACCATGTATCACATAGAAGAGAACTGTTTATTACGTTAAACACTTCTATTAACAGTTATGTGAACTTACCAACAGGTTTAAAAACCAGAATAAGTGGAATTGGAGAGGTTCAGATAAACAAGGACATCATATTGAAAAATGTCTTGTTTATACCAGAATTTAAGCTTAATCTCATAAGCATCAGTTCCTTAACAGCTGATCTTTCTTCTGAAATGATATTTGATTCCTCATCTTGTAAAATTCAGGATCATACCAAGGCATTGACGATTGGTCAGGGTGAGAAGATTGGAAACTTATATGTGCTTGACACCCGGTTTTCATCTATGTCAGTGAATGGAGTTCTAGATTTACACATGTGGCATAAGAGACTTGGACATCCATCTTATTCTAGATTAGATGTCATCTCAGAGAACTTAGGAGTATCTAAAACTAAGAATAAACCTCCTTCTTACTGCCATGTATGTCATCTGTCAAAACAGAAGAAATTATCTTTTCCTTCTAAAAATAATATATGTAACAAGATTCTTGAATTGTTACATATCGATGTATGGGGACCATTTTCTATTGAAACAATTGAAGGATATAGATACTTCTTGACTGTTGTTGATGATCATTCACGAGCCACATGGGTCTTCCTTCTCAAAAACAAGAATGATGTTATTCATGTTTTTCCAGCTTTTGTCACATAGGTTGAGAATCAATATGATGTCAAAGTGAAATCTATTCGCTCTGATAATACAGATTTTTTTAAAGAGAAAGAGATTCTCTCATATCATTCTTGCCCTGAGACCCCTGAGCAAAACTCAGTAGTTGAACGCAAGCACCAGCACATCTTGAATGTGGCTTGGGCTCTTATGTTTCAATCTCAGGTTCATCTATCTCATTGGGGAGATTGCATCTTGACTGCCGTCTTTCTTATTAATAGAACACCCTCCCAACTTCTCTCTAATAAAACACCTTATGAAGTGTTAACAGGCAAGACTCCTGATTACTCTCAAATTAAGACTTTTGGCTGTCTATGTTATGGATCGACTTCACCAAAACAGAGACACAAATTTGATGCGAGATCACGAGCTTGTCTATTTCTTGGTTATCCATTTGGTGTTAAAGGATATAAACTGATGGACTTGGAGAATAATTCAGTCTTTATTTCCAGGAATGTCATCTTTCATGAAGATGTATTTCCCATGGCAAAAGACAAAGCCCTGGATGAATATCTGCATTTCACACCAATGGAGGCTTTGTCTTCAGGTAATCATTCTTCTCCAACTACTTCACCATCACATATAACTCCTTTCCCAACTACACCTATACCAAACTCCCTTCCCCGAATCAGGAAACCTCCTGCTCATCTTACTGATTACCATTGCTACTCTACCCACACTACTATTCCATATCCTATGTCATCATTTTTATCTTACTCCAGATTATCACCATCTCACTCCTCATATGTCAATAACATAACCAAAATCCCTATTCCTCACACCTATAATGAAGCAAAGCTTTCCGAAGAATGATGTGATGCAATGGATAAAGAAATTGATGCAATGGAATCGACTCAAACTTGGGAGATAGTGAGTTTACCTCCTGGAAAGAAGGTTGTGGGATGTAAATGGGTATACACTGCAAAGTTTCACGCTGATGGTAGCCTTGAGAGGTACAAGGCACGCCTTGTTGCGAAGGGTTACACCCAACAAGCAGGTTTGGATTATAACGACACCTTCTCTCTAGTAGCCAAATTGGCCACGGTTAAGTTGTTGTTAAAAGTGTCTGCTTCTAAACATTGGTACCTCACTCAACTTGATATATCAAATGCTTTCTTGAATGGCAGTTTGGATAAAGAGATTTTTATGAAACTTCCTAATGGCTATGCTACAAGGAAGGGGGACTTGCCCAAAAATGCTGTTTGTCGATTGCAGAAATCCATTTATGGCCTGAAACAGGCTTCAAGACAATGGTTTCTCAAATTTTCAGATTCTCTGTTACAACTTGGTTTTAAAAAGGCTTATGGCGATCATACTTTGTTTCTTAAAAAGACTGACAATGGTTTCATGGCTGTTTTGGTGTATGTCGATGATATAATCATTGCAAGCACAACAGAACAACTTGCCTCCCAATTGACTGCAGATTTGAAACGGCATTTCAAGCTACGAGAACTTGGTCCCCTGAAATATTTCTTGGGTTTGGAAATTGCTCGATCATCTGCAGGTATTTCGATCTGCCATAGGAAATACGTCTTAGAACTTCTTTCTGATACTGGTATGTTAGGCTGTAAGGATTCCAAAATACCGATGGTTCCAAATCTAAAGTTGTCTAAGGATGATGGAGAACTTCTAGCTGATCAGGAACGGTATAGGAGTATTGTTGGGAGACTTATGTATTTGACAATTACACGTCCTGACATCACATTCTCTGTCAACAAACTTTGTCAATACTCCTCTGCTCCTCGCACTTCTCACCTAACAGCCTTAAACAAGGTTTTACAGTATCTTAAAGGAACAGTTGGCCAAGGACTTTTTTATTCGGCAGATTCTGATCTTCAGCTCAAGGGCTTTGCTGATGCTGATTGGGCATCATGCCTTGATAGTCGACGATCCACAATAGGTTTCTCCATGTTTCTTGGATCCTCTTTGATCTCTTGGAGATCAAAGAAACAACCAACAATATCTCGTTCTTCTGCAGAAGTAGAATATCGAGCTTTGGCTCTTGCTTCATGTGAAATGGTTTGGCTCTCTACTCTTCTTACTGATCTGCAGGTTGAACAATCTACATCTCCTATTCTTTTCTCAGACAGTACAGCAGCCATTCATATTGCTACAAACCCCATTTTCCATGAACGCACAGAGCATATCGAGGTGGATTGTCATACAGTCCGAGAGAAAATTGATACCGGCTTTCTTAAGACGTTACATGTTCGGACTGAAGATCAAATTGCTCATATGCTCACAAAGCCTCTTTTTCCCTCACAATTTCAACATTTAAAGTCCAAGATGAGTCTTCACAACATGTTTGTCTCATCTTGAGGGGGACTATTAGAGTGTATACGGTTATTTCCGGTTTTACATCATTTTGGTGAAGTTAAACCACTTGTCTAAATACTCGTATGATACATCATTTATGAGCTAAGAGAGTAATAAAGAATTTCTACAGTATTCTGTTTTTCTATTGCTTTTCTCTCCAATAATACTGTAGAAATTCTTTATTACTCTCTTAGCTCATAAATGATGTATCATACGAGTATTTATACAAGTGGTTTAACTTAACCAAAATGATGTAAAACCGGAAATAACCGTATACACTGTAAATAGATCCTGAAAGAACCTATGGGTCAGCAGCCATGGAGCTATTTTCACATGATATTGTGGGATTTCAATCGGGCTTCCTCGGAGAGGAGGGGCCAATAGATTTCCTGGATCAACTTTCTCAAATATTTTTGCAAGAGGAAAGATTTGGCCTACTGCCGAAGAGCTGGTGTCATGGCCTACTGCCGAAGAGCTGGTGTCATGGCCAGTCATCGATCTTTGTAAGGTATTATACAACGTCTTACATCATGGCTGGGAAGGAGGATCAGTCTCGTCGCGAGATCTAGGAGGGCTGGGAGGGTGGGAAGGGGGAGGAGGTGACGACCGAGGAGGTGACGACCGAGGAGGTGACGACCGAGGAGGCGAGGTCGGGGTCACTACAAGAAAACTGCCAATTTGCGACTGCAATTTGCGACTACATATGTGGTCACAAATATTACGACCAAATTTGCCATGGTTTAGCGACCAATTTGCGACTACGGCGAAGTAGTCGCAAATTGGTCGCAAATAAGTGACCAATACGTGTGGTCGCAAATCAGTCGCAATATGCAACCAATTAGCGACTGAGATGCGACTGCTTTGAGACTGACCCTGGTAGTCGCTAATCAGTCGCAAAATAGCGATTGATTAGCGACTACGTATGGAAAATCAGGTGGTAGTCGCTAATCAGTCGCAAAATAGCGACCGATTTGCGACTACGGTATGTAGTGGCTCTACAGTCACAAAATGGTGGCAAAGTGCCAGCATAAAAAACATGTGCGAGTTAGGTAAAACGACATTTAAGCGACTACATAGGTGTAGTCGTAAAGTAGTGGCAAATCAGTGGCAAAGTAGTCGCAAAGTAGTCGCAAAGTAGTCGCAAAATGTTGTATATATATGCATCATCCCATTCTCTCATTTGCGAAAGCAAAAGTAAAAAATTTTGTAAAACATGTGGGGAAATTTTAACAATTCGAGAGATTGGATGTACAGAAGAATTGATAATGAAACAAGAAATATCTCGGCGGAATTTGCACAAGGCATGGAGCAGTTCATGAATTTTGCAAGTAGTCAACCTATAGCTCAAAGTAGTGGAGGTAAGTTTTTCTGTCCTTGTATTAATTGCAAAAATGATAAATTTATTCCGGGACGAAAAATATGGAGTCATCTATATAGTCAAGGGTTTATGCCAAATTATTATATTTGGTATAAACATGGAGAAGAGCTGAATGTTCAGTTAGGGACGAGTAGTACTAGTCGGGGTGATGTACCAAGAAATCAGGGACGTGATTGTAGTAGTGATGAAACAGTTGGTATATCCGGTAATAGATATGTTGAAATGGTGACGGATGCATTTCGTGAGACAACGACTGATGATCAGCAGCAGTACTATAATCAGAACGAAGAAAATTATAATTATAATTATGAAGAAGAACGGCCTAATGAAGAAGCAGAAAAGTTTTACAACATGTTAGAAGCTACAAAAAATCCATTGTATGATGGTTGTCATGAAGGGCACTCACAATTATCTTTAGCTGCTAGGTTTATGAACATCAAATCTGATTTTAATTTACCAGAAAAATGTATGGATTCTTGGGCGGAGCTATTTACAGAATATTTACCCGACGAGAATCAGGCGACGGGTTCATATTATGAAACCGAAAAATTGATGTGAAATTTAGGCCTCCTGTTTTATACAATTGACGTGTGTGTTAAAAATTGTATGATATTCTAGAAAGAAGATGAGAAATGGGAAAAATGCAAATTTTGCGATTCCCCCCGGTATAAGCCAAGCGAGGGCAGGACAAGAATACCTTTTAGTCGTATATGGTATTTACCTATAGGTGATAGATTTAAAAGAATGTATCAAAGCGAGAAAACCGCAGAGGCAATGAGGTGGCACGCAGAGCATGAAGCAGAAGACGGAGAAATGAGTCATCCATCTGATGCTGCAGAGTGGAAAAATTTTCAATATTTACATCCTAGATTTGCTGCTGAATCTCGAAATGTTTATCTTGGCTTATGTACTGATGGGTTCAACCCATTTGGGATGTCTCGTAATCATTCATTATGGCCGGTGATTATCACTCCATATAATTTGCCACCGGAGATGTGTATGAAGAAAGAGTATTTGTTTCTAACTATTTTGAATTCGGGGTCAAATCATCCGCGTGCTAGTCTGGACATATTCCTACGACCTTTGATTGATGAGTTGAAAGAATTATGGTCTATCGGAGTTGATGCATACGATGTATCGCTCAACCAAAATTTCAATCTAAAAGCTGTGTTACTTTGGACAATAAGCGACTTTCCCGCTTATGGAATGTTATCAGGATGGACAACGCATGGAAGGCTGGCCTGTCCAATTTGTATGGATGATACGAAGGCATTTCAATTACCAAATGGGAGAAAGACGTGTTGGTTTGATTGTCATCGAAGGTTTCTTCCTAATGGTCACCCGTTACGGAAAAATAAAACAAATTTTTAAAAGGGAAGCACGCTTTGAATGACTGTCCTCCACAATCATTGACAGGTGAACAAGTTTTGTACGAGCGAATAAAAACTGTCAATCCTTTAAGAACATCTGAGTGCGGCGGAAACGGTCATGAAAGTAAAGAAGAAGGTTATGGCAGCTGGCATAATTGGCACAAAGAAAGTATATTTTGGGAGTTGCCATACTGGACAGATCTTAACCTTCGACATAATCTTGATGTGATGCATATAGAGAAGAATTTCTTCGATAACATCATTAATACTATTATGAATGTAAAAGAGAAATCAAAAGATACAGTGAAGTCAAGGTTGGATATTGCAAAGTTTTGCTCTCGAAAAGAGTTGCACGTGGATGGTCGGGGTAATGCTCCATTCCCTATATTTCGATTGACCCAAAAAGCGAAAGAACGGTTATTGGAATGTATAAAAAATGATGTCAAATTTCCGGACGGCTATGCGGCAAATTTAGCAAATTGTGTGGATATGGATGGACTAAAGTTTTCGGACATGAAAAGCCATGACTGCCATGTTTTTATGGAAAGACTTCTCCCTTTCATATTTGCAGAACTTTTACCACGGAACGTTCATCTAGTATTATCAGCTAAATATAGTAATAACTATATTTTTAATTGGAAATACGTAAATTAATAATAATTGCCTGAACTAATTCATTGTCGATGGTAATTAATATATATATATAGGGATTGGAGGATTTTTCCGTGATTTATGCTCCAGATCATTACAAAAAAACCGTGTCCAAATTCTGAAGGAAAATATAGTCATAATTTTGTGCAATTTGGAAAAGATCTTTCCGCCTTCATTTTTCGACGTCATGGAGCATCTTCCTGTACATCTACCATACGAAGCTGAACTTGGTGGACCTGTGCAATATAGGTGGATGTATCCATTTGAAAGGTTTTTTAAAAAACTTAAGAGCAAGGCGAAGAACAAACGTTATGCTGCAGGGTCGATTGTTGAACCATGTTATGACGTTTATGAATTAATTATTTTATTATATAATATATAAGTAATATATATAATATATATAAACCATATATATATATATATATATATATGTACAGGTCTACAAGATTCGATGAAGGTGACGTGCCTGTATATCCAGATCCCGGAGTACCGGATATATTTACGCACATGGGTCGTCCAAGTGGTAAATGTAAAGAAATATGGCTCTCCGAAAAAGAATATAAATATGCACATGCATATGTATTACGGAATTGTGAATATTTTCGGCCACTAGAGAGGTACGTATATGAAAACAATTAATTGTATTTATTACATTTCATTTCATTGTATTAAGAAATATATATTAATTTTCAATATTTACTGTTCTAGCATGTTTGAAGATCATATTCGATGTACGTATCCATATCTTTCGGAAGATGACATTTCATCTAAAAGAGAGGAAGAGTTCCACATATGGGTTAGGGATTATGTATGTTTAATTAATTATTTGACATATATATATTATATTTTATTTATTAATTTGGAAATACTAATTAAGTTTAATTTTTGATATATGATTAAAGGTCAATTCATGCAGTTCCATAGATTCACGTGCCTTTCCTATATGGGCTCAAGAATTAGTTCAAGGTCCGATGAATAAAGCATCCACTTGGCCGATGTATTTTACAAGAGGTTATATGTTCCACACGAAGAAACATGGACATAGAAGAAAGACATGTAACTACGGTATTTGTGTGAAGGGGGACAATTACTCAGATGCATCTGATGAAGCTGATTTCTACAGTATTTTAACAGATATCATTCAACTTGAGTATTTCGGACTCCTAAATTTGAAGATCACGCTTTTTAAATGTGAATGGTATGATCCTACACCCTTGAGAGGTACTCGGAAGTCGGAAAATGGTGTCGTTGATGTCTTATCATCGAGAAAATACTACAAATACGAACCATTTATTCTCGGTACGTACGTTTTTGGTAATAATTTACTATATATTTTTCTTACAAATTTAGAAGTAATTTATATTTCAATACGTACGATGTATCAGCATCTCAAGCAGATCAAGTTTGTTGTATTCCCTATCCACACACAAAATCATCATCAAAACATACATGGCTCAATGTTTTGAAAGTTAATCCAAGATCTAACATTTTGGGGAAATACAAAAACAAAGACGAGATTGGCCTCTTGCAACAAGAAAATGATGAAGACGTAATGCATGTTAAAGAGATAGAGGTAGATCGGTTGGTCGATACAGTTAACCATACTGAAGAAATTGATTTCGATGTCGGAGATGCGGAACTAGAAGATGAATTTCAATGTAATATTTCATCTTCAGATGATGATGAGAACGAAGAAATGTAATAAATATAGTTATGCTATGTATTTTGTACATATGATTTTCATATAATTTAATGTATTACCAATATCCATATATATATATATAGATTTTTTAAGTAATTGAGACTGATTTGCCACCACTTTGCAAGTGCATTGGCAATGTGGTCGCATTTCATTTACAAAAATTTAATGTAGTCGCAAATCAGTCGCTAATTAGCGACTGATTTGCGACTACATTCTAAAAATTTGATGTGCAGTCGCAAATGAGTCGCTAATTTGCGACTGATTTGTGACCACATATGGTTAATTCACATTTTCCTTAAGTATTTTCCACATTTAAAACTTGTATTTCTATTCTATAAGACTACTAACCATTAGAAGTGATAACATATATTGAAAACCATATTTGTAATGATTTCATATTTAGATAACATTTGGAATGTATATAAGAAGTATAAGGTTAAGTAAATTTGTTAAGGATTTAGGTAAGTTATTTGAAAATTTGGGAAATGTTATTGTTTTCATAGTAATTGAAATTTTTATAACTTATAATCAATGACTCAATCTTATATAATTATATGCATTCCTCAAAATCTCAAAATTTAGGGTTTAGGGTATTATTTGCGACTGATTTGCCACCACTTTGCAACTGCATTGGCAATGTGGTCGCATTTCAGTCACAAAAATTTAATGTAGTCGCAAATCAGTCGCTAATTTGCGACTGATTTGCGACTACATTCTAAAAATTTGATGTGCAGTCGCAAATCAGTCGCTAATTTGCGACTGATTTGCGACCACATATGGTTAATTCACATTTTCCCTAAGTATTTTCCACATTTAAAACTTTATTTCTATTCTATAAGACTACTAACCATTAGAAGTGATAACATATATTGAAAACCATATTTGTAATGATTTCATATTTAGATAACATTTGGAATGTATATAAGAAGTATAAGGTTAAGTAAATTTGTTAAGGATTTAGGTAAGTTATTTGAAAATTTGGAAAATGTTATTGTTTTCATAGTAATTGAAATTGTATAACTTATAATCAATGACTCAATCATATATAATTATATGCATTCCTCAAAATCTCAAAATTTAGGGTTTAGGGTATTATTTGCGACTGATTTGCCACCACTTTGCAACTGCATTGGCAATGTGGTCGCATTTCAGTCACAAATATTTAATGTAGTCGCAAATCAGTCGGAAATGCTGATGTAGTCGCAAATCAGTCGCAAATTAGCGACTGATTTGCGACCACCATTTAATTTGGTGGGACTTTGACAAAATCGAAAACTTTCAAACTCCCACAAAATTAACTGGTAGTCGCAAATCAGTCGCAAATTTGCGACTAATTTGCGACCACATTTACAGTTTCGATAAATGTAATTGTGGTCGCAAATCAGTCGCAAAGATGCGACTGATTTGCGACTACCAGTTAATTTGGAGGGAGGTTGACAAAACCAAAAACGTTCAAACTCCACCAAATTAATTGGTAGTCGCAAATCAGTCGCAAATTTGCGACTGATTTGCGACCACAATTACAGTTTCGATAAATGTACCCGTGGTCGCAAATCAGTCGCGAATTTGCGACCTATTTTCGACTACCAATTAATTTGGAGGGAGTTTGAACGTTTTTGGTTCCCACCAAATTAATTGGTAGTCGCAAATCAGTCGCAAATCAGTCATTGCGACTGATTTGCGACCACATCCGTGGTCGCAAAAAAATCTATAAATACCCGATGGTTTTCCCTCATTTTTCACAAATCTCTCAAACTACTTTACAAAACTCTCTCAAAAACACTTCCTAAACACTTTAGAAAAACACTATTTCTATAAATGGCAAGTGGTGGTAGGTCGTTGAGAGGTCGTGGAAGACGATCTTTCGGATCGTCTTCCGGCCGAGGAACCTCTTCGGCCTCCTCGAACCCTTCACCATCCGCTAATAGAGCGGCATCGCGGCTCCCTCCGCAATACAATTTTGTTCCTCATTCCGTTCCTGAAACCCAAACACCTCCACGGTTTCATGAATCGGATGAACATGAGGACGAATAAATTCCCGATTGCGAAACGGGAACGGATGAACAAACTATCACTCTTGATAGTTTGTTACAAACTCCGGGCCGCAAACAGTATTTGACTGTGCTTTCTCCAGATGCTGCTCCGAATACAACGTGGTAAGCATGTTTATTAATAGCTAATTTTTTAATAAATATCTATTAAAATTTAAATTATATTAATATAATTTTAAATTTTTGTAATAAATATTAGGTTTGACCGCGATAATGGGTCTATTACTCGTCAAATCGCAAAAATTTTGAAAAATAAGTTTGACGGTCCGTACTACAGTTGGACCGTCGTACCTCCTGAGAGGCAGGAGAAATATTTTATAGAATTTGCGGTAAGTATTTTTTTTTATATTGTGTAAATATTTAATAAAATATAAAAAATATATACTAATATTTTTTAACTCAATTTCAAGCAATCGTACACCTGGGATCCTCTGATCACCTCGGTGGTACAAAAAGAGTTTGAGGCCGTCTGCGTAAGGCGGATGAAAGGGATGGTGAGCACGGTTCATACAACCGGAAAATGTCCCAGATGGATTTCTCCATGTTTATACAATATTATGACAGCACATTGGGCAACCGAAACATCTACCGAGAGGAGTACGAAATCCTCTCATAACCGCAACTCCGCTCGAGACATTCTTGGTCCGCATAAACATTTATCGGGCCAAAAATCCTACATTCAGGTCCAGCAGGAAATGGTAAGTAAAATTTTTTTTTTCATATTATTATGTTTTCTCATAATTAAATAATATTTTAATATCTGTGAAGGAACATAATTTGGGACGACCAGTCTCAATAGGTGAGGTCTTTATAAAGACTCACACAAGACCGGATGGTTCGTATGTAGATTTGAAAGCAAAACAAATTTGTGAAGCATACAAACGAAACATCCAAGAGAAGATGGTGATCGTGGAGGTCGATCCAACAGAAACATCCGATGGAACCTCCCGTCCAATTGAGCTGACTCAAGCACAGAAGAATGAGATCTTCTTACAAGTAAAAAAAAATTTTCAAACTTTTTCCTTTTTACATATTTTCCTAATTACAAAATAATTACATTTATTATATAATTTACGTTTTCGTAATTTTATAGTCATCCGTTCCTGATGAACGAGGCCGTCTTTATGGACTCGGTAGCCTCAACCGCGTACAGTCTACGGGTAGAAGTAGTGGGGTACAAACCCATTCACCCGAGTACGTTATTCTTCAAGAACAAAACGCATTGATTAAAGCACAAAACGCGGAGATGAAGGAAAAATATGAGAAGATTGAAGAGCTGAACAGAGAAAACCAGAAGAAGATCTCGAGCTTGGAGATGCTCCTCGGATATATCCAACGGACGGATCCCGCATTCGCCTCCTTATTGCGGGATAACGATTGTACAGGGGAACCATCGACGGCTCCGCCAACCACCCCATTTTCGCCATCAGATTTTCAATTTCCGCCACCGGACAATTAGAATTTGTTTTTATGTATTTAAAAATTTTCTATAATAAATGTTAAATTTTAAATTTGTATATTTTTTAATTCAATATTTAGTTTGCATATTTTTTTCATTTATTATTATTAAATTTTTAATTTATTAATAAAAATTAATAAATATTCTAATAAATATTATAATAATATTTTAAACCAATTATATTAATAGTTAATCTAAATTATTTTATTAATATTTCTAATTTCAAATAATTATTTTCATTATTGAAATTAATTTTCTAAATTATTATTGAAATTTTAATTTTTAAATATTATTTTACATTTTTTAAAAATAATTTAAAAAATATTAATATTATATTTCACTAATATACGAAATTATTTTAGTAGTAAAAATATATATATATATATATATATATATATATATATATATTTTTAAATTATTAATATATTATTTCAATAATAAAAATAAAAAATATATTAATATTTTTTTTTAAAATCTAATTACGGTGTAGTCGCAAATTAGTCTTAAATCAGTTGCAATTTTTGCCACCGATTTGCGACTCCTATGCAACTGCGAGCTACGTGCAGTCGCAAATCAGTCACACATTTTTGTGACTGATTTGCGACTTCGGTTCACCTGTAGTCGCAAAACAGTCACACATTTTTGTGACTGATTTGCGACTACGTTTCACCTGTAGTCGCAAATCAGTCACAAATATTTGTGACTGTTTTGCGACTGCGTTTCTCCTGTAGTCGCAAAACAGTCACAAATATTTGTGACTGTTTTGCGACTGCGTTTCTCCTGTAGTCGCAAAACAGTCAATGTTTTTTGTGACTGATTTGCGACTATGGTTCACCGTGAAATACACCAGGAGGGAGAAACAAAAGGTTACGATAAGGGGGACGAATTGCTTGGAAGATCGCCTTGCACGATTACGAAAAAAATGGCTTTCTCAATTTCAGCTTCTTTAAGTATAAAATTGGTTTTCTCAATTTTAGCTTCTTTCAGTATAAAATTGGTTTTCTCAATTTCAGCTTTTTTGAGTATAAAAATTGGTTTTTTTCAATTTCAGCTTCTTTGAGTATAAAAATTGGTTTTCTCAATTTCATCTTCTTTAAGTATTAAATCAATGTCCTCATCACTAAGATTGCAAGAATAAATGTGCAAATGCTAATTATGTAATTAGATACTAATATGCGCTACTACGGGGAATTGTTTTTGGGCAAATGACTAATTTAGCACTAAATCTAGATTTAGTGACTAAATTAGTATCCCAAATCTAAAATCTTAGAAATATCATTTTTTTAAATGTAAAATGACAAACATAACCTCTGTTATTTTAACCTAAAACTGTCCAAGAAATGCCGCCATCGAACTCCCTTCGATTTTTCTTTCTCCCGTCGAAATCTCTCTTCTCTTCGTCGACATCCAGCTCCACCTTCACCCTCTTCCTCATCGACGATTATCGTCGTCTCCTCCGCCAAAATCGACCTTCGTCATCTTCACAGAGGTAAAAATCTCCTTCGATTTTTGTTGTTTGTTCTCTTCTTGGATCTGCATACATCTGGAATTAGGTTGAGATTTTCGTTGTTTGTTCTCTTCTTGGATCTGCTTACAACTCCCGTCGATTTTCGTTGTTTATTCATGTTTGTATTTGGTTTTCTGACTGTGTATTGCGCATTTCGTGTTGGAATACCACTTAGTGGTGATTTTTATTTTGGCATCGTACCCGTGCATTCAGCTATTGAATATTCTTCATTTGCTCGAGAGCTTGAGCTTGAGCTTGAGTTCATTTCGGAATACCCGTGCATTCAGCTTCTGAATATTCTTCATTTGCAATTGATGAAGCAGAAAGAAACAATATTAAAATTACATCACAGATTTTAACGTATAAACAATATTAAAATACGAACATATTAAAATTGATGAGTTTTGTTCTACTACTTTGTTTCTGGGTTAATTTGTTTTTGGATTTTCTTCTACTTCCTTCCATATATTCTCTCGTCCTGTTTTTTGTGTGTATGTGTGTGATAATTCATGTTTCTAATCATACTGATGATTTTGGGAACATTGGTAATATTAGATGTTGAATATTCGAATGTATAGACCCAAAAACCAGTCTGTTTTTGTATTTGTTTTAAGTGGAACAATGTGCTTGTTGTAACATTTGTGCTTGTTGTTTGTGGAAGATGATGCTCTCAGATTATCTAGTTTTGTGTATGATAGAGAAAAATGTGTTAGTGTAATTTCAGCCATCGTGACGAGTAAGATATGTATATATGATGGATGTTTGGTAAATGGTAATGTTGTATATTATATACATAGGTTAAATCTCGGTGGATGAAAAGGGTTGTACTTGTTCCTACTATCTTATTATATTTGAAAGAGAGAGGAATAATTTAGTTGGAGTTGTTGGTATAGAGTTATTGATAAGGTGAAGGGATTGTTATAATTAAGAGTAAAACGATTTAAATTTCGAAGGTTGAATTGTAGAAAAAGCACAAGTGGTACAAGTATCACATGGCCCATGTACACTGTTTTTAGCATACGTACTTACATAATTCCTAAACTTGATCGAAGTTTTCCTAAAATTTAATAATCGTTTTAGGAAGGCATTTCATACTTTTAGTAAGACATTCCTTAATCTTAAATAAATCAGATAGTGTTAACGTTAACAAATTCATCGATTTTTATAGATATAAACATGGGAGACTCATTCCCCCTAAGAATTCCTTTACCTCGGTTGCGGTATAGCTTCGGAGAAGAACCCCAACAAGTAGTCGTTATTAACCAAGCTTCCACATTAAATGTTATTCAAATTGTTAAAGAGCTGTTAGGAGATGCTCAGTTTCAGCATATAAAAAATAGTTTTATGGGCCCTCTTGTTCTTGCTGGTGAGAGAGGGTTGGAATTCTCGGGCAAGCTCGTTCATTTCATTTTGTCAAGACAAATTGATACAAAAAAGAAGAACGAGTTATGGTTTCAGTTTGCTGGGCAACCTATGAGATTCTCGATAAGAGAATTTCATATGGTTACAGGTCTAAAATGTAGAGAAGAAGAGCAATCGGAAGATTGCGAAAAACAAAATATTGTGTGGGAAAGGTTAAATGGGAGCCACACTTTAAAAGATATAGAGGATGTACTTTGACAGACCAATGAAGATTCGCTCGACGAAAGGTTTTCGTTGGGTATGTTATTGCTGATCGAAGGAATCTTGCTCCATAAGTATAGTGCATACAAATTTCCATCATCAAATGTGGAAATTGCACAAGATATCCAGAAGCTTCAAAATCATTGTTAGGGGAGAGATTCGTACATGATGCTCCTTAAATCTGTTAAAAAAGCCAATCTAGAAAAAGGGAAATATGATCTCCACGGATTCCTATGGCGCTCCAACTATGGCTATTAGCATCTGTACCACTTCTCCAGTCTTCATTTAGTGCGATCGATGTTCTTGCACAAAGAAATGGTTTCATTGCACAACGATTCACCAAGACACACAAGCCTACTCTCTCACAGATCCAGAACATAGAAGGAGTGCAAAATGTAAGTTTATAATATTATAATGAATTAGGAATTCTTTCTTGAATTTTAATGAATTAATTTGTTTTGTCTTGTAGGTTAAAGTTATATGTATACTCCCATCTCTTGAGAATGATGGAGAAGATTCTATATCATTGGAGGATGAGGAAGATGAAGACATTTATGCCATTGTGGACTTCGTCAAAAAAGGTTACCGAGTAACCAAAGAAGATTGGCTGAATGGATCTGTTGATGTTCCTGGTGCGATGGAAGAGATTGCGAGGCAGTCGTTTAGGTTTTCTAGACCATCAGAAGAGCACCCGCAATCTACTACTGATGAGTCAGTTAAGGCCAAGCTGGAAAATCTTATGAGAGTTGTTGAAGATGGGTTTAGATTAATGAATGATCGCTTGTCGCGAATAGAAGACAGGCTTGAAAACTTTAGAAATGAGGTATGATTATTACTATCGTTTTTCGTTGTAAAATTGATTATTTAATTATCTGTAAAAAAAATTTTAATTATTGGAGAGAGCTAACATGGATGGTAATCCTTCTTCTCACCATCAATCCCCATCATTTCAACAAAATGAAAATGATCACATACCTCCGCCTGGTCAATATGAGGTATGATCAATGGTAATAATTTTTTTCTTTTAATAATTTATTGATTTATTGTTTCCTAAAGAATTTTGTGATTGTTGTAGAGAAATGAGATGAATGATATTCCAACCCACCACCCTTCACCATCGGTGCAAGAAAATCCAGCTGATAGGATGGGTTCAACAATTAATCCAAATGATGGGGTAAGCTCAAATAAAATTTTAGTCGTTTAAGTAGTTTAGTCAAGGTTTCCTAAAATTTAAAGAAATGCCTCCCAAATGCTTCCTAAATTAAAACTTAATTGAATTGTTACATTTCATTATTTAAACGTTTTTTCTTTTTTTGTGTGTTTTTTTATGTGTTTTTCATTAAATGTTCAGCCTGAAGCACCTTTACTTACTGAAATGGAGAGAAAAAAACTAAAATTGCTTCAAAAAAATGAAGCATATCACAATGGTAATTGGTTGGAAGCAATTATTAAGATTATTCACAATGATGGGAGTTTGACTGTTTTGATCCCTGAAAATGGAAAAATGATACCACTAAGATGTAAAAAAGAGAAACTACGGATTCCAAGAAAATGGAACAATGGAGTTTGGAATCCACCTCTAGAAGAATGTCCTTTACGTGATCAAACTCAAAATGCAAAGGTATATTCTGAATACAAAGTCCCGTATTGGTATTTGATTGGTAAGGTGTTTTGTGATTGTTATGGCATAGAGCAGGTTTTATTAAATTTAAGAAATGCTTTCTAAATAGTGTAAAAATCCAGAACTTCTATAAATTTTGTATTTTTCAACAGGAGAAGGAGAAAGTGCATTCCTCGTTCAACGAGCCAAGCTTCAACCTTTTCTCAACTCCAACAGAGGACATAGGAGAACCATCAAGGCCAAATGTTCCCGTGCCGCCGCTTGATGATGATATCGGACCACTAAAAAAGAGGAAAATGACTAAAGTATCACCTCCAAAAATCGGTGAGCCGGAACAGAAGTTTCAGAGACGGAGTACGAGGATGGTGATTCCTTCTAGATCAACCAAGACTCCATTTAGAGCGCCTAGAAATCCGGCGTTGTCCATTACACCCGAGGTGCATCCCATTCTAGATCCGTTTGGATCTCCTCTTCTGCATCATTTGGATAAGTTGCTCCACTGGAAGACATTAAGAAAACCAAGGTTAGTATGTTTTAAATTTTTATACATAGTTTTATTGTAGTAGTTTTATTTCATCGTAACTACCTTGTATTTGCAGTCATATCAAAATTGGTGATGTATCGGTAGATCCATCATGGTTTGCGCAAATAGAGACCATAGGGGCTAGTATTGATGAAGAGGTAAATTATTAGATTCTTCTTATTTGTTTTTCTTGTGTGGTTTTTAATAGATTTTGTTGTTTCTATTGTTGCAGCACATTAACGCCACATTGTTAATGTTGTGCATGCGAAGGGATCATGAACCCGCATATTTTCACAACAACCGCCTTCCAAGAGCGACATTTATGGAGACAAAGTTTTTTAAGAAGTTATACTTGTGCTACAATTTAAAAAAAACTAAGCCAAACAATGTTGCTCTAGGAGAGATCATTGAAGTTGTTAGAGGTACAAGGGCTCCGCACAAGAAGTGGTTTGAAGAAATTGATGTTGTTTATGACATTTTCTTTATTCGGCAATTCAAACATTGGATCGGAACTGCCGTTAATTTAAAGAAGCGAGCCATAACTGTTTTGGAATGTGAATGTCCCTCGAAGAAGAGGTGCTTTGGATCTGATCATATTAAACCATTGACACGTATGTTTTATAACAGTTAATTTGGTAGTGTGTTTTTGAGTAGTTTTGAACAAAAACTATTTTTTTATCTATGGTGCAGAGATGATTCCTTTTCTTTTGAAATCTGATGCGGAACAAAGAGCTGAACTTGTAGATGCCACATCATTCAAAATTGAGAGGCTTGATAGCAAAAATATTCCTAAGACGAAAAATGATGCCAATTTTTCTCTTTTGTGCTCAAGATGATTGAATGTCATTCTATGGGCATTGAAGATATGTCAAAGGTACATGATGGCGTAGAAGAAGACATAAGAACGAAGCTGGCATTTGACATTTTCCATGAGTTTGGAGATATATTTTAGATTAGACATTTTCATTTCCATGTTTTTGTTTGACTCGTATCCGTGATTGTTGGATAAACCCTCTTGCTGATGCTTTTTTTGATAAACATTCTTGATGAAAATCAGGTGGAACAATGGTGTATAACTACTCTTATTCAATTAATTTCACGTTTTATGACAAAATTCTTAAAACATAAAAGATTCTTCTTAAATTTTCATCAAGGCTTCTTAAATTTTACATAAAATATGGCTACTAATCTAAATTAAGTAATGATTTTTGAATATTAATGAAATGTTTCCTAAATAAAATAATTAAATGAAATTTAAAACTAAAAATTGTCATCAGCTCGGGGTGGAGGGGGGAATCGAACACGGGGCACATGTTTAAATAGAGGGATGTTTAAACAATATGCTAGTGTAACTAATTAACAAATAAGTATTTTTTTGTTATATATATATATATCTGTTTTTAATTCAAATAGCAAAACTTTAATATCAACATAGGGGGATCGAACCTTGACACAAATGATGAAGAGAGAAATGTGTAACCGTTGTGCCATGTTATTCATCAATTGTTTATCATTACTTTTAATATTTATTTATGGGCAATTGATATTTTATGAACTAAAACAATTGACATTTTTGACATATAAATACTACACATATAATATTTCATTTTTGTGTACCATATCTTTTGTCAAATATATTAAAACATATAATCAAGAAAACTTATATGTGCACATAAAAATTTCATAATTTTAAGGAATTCTTTCCTAAATAAACTAATTGAAAAAATGAAAAAAAAATGGATGTTGTAATTAGGAAGATCGAACTTTATACAACTGAGTAAGAGAAAGAATGTGAAACCACTACACTGTTGGATCTAATCAACAAAATGACATTTTGTTTAATATATATACCAAAATAGCAAAATCATTATTTTTGATTTGGAGGGGAATCGAACATTGAGATGAAGTGTGAAAGAGAGAGTGCGTAACCATTGTGCCATATCATTCATTCAAGTGTTTATCAATACTTTTAATATTTAGTTCTTTATGAGTAGTATTGCAATTGATATTTCATGAACATGTATATCTTTTGACATTTTTGGAATACTAAAACGATTAACAAATACATAAGTACGTACAGACAAGAAAATTTATATGTGCACATAAAAAAATAAATTTTCAAACAAGAAAGAATCATCTTACCAAATTTAAAAAAATTTAGGAAATATTTCGTAATATTAAGGAAACGTTTCTTAAATACGAAAACACAGTTGAAGTTAAGCAAATAAGCAAATATCTTTTGAAAATGTTATTAAGTAACAGATTAAGATAACAAAACATGAAAGTATTCTTAGAAGGAAATTTTTTGATAAGTAAACTATATTGGAATTCTGCAAGTAGTCTTGTTATGCCCTCCTTGACCACATCTACTACATTTGTGTCCTTGTGATTTTGAACCTGAAACTCCAAACTCTCCAGCTGACCTGATTCTCTTTTTGGGAGGTCTCCCACTGCTTTTCTTAGTTTGTGGTGGCGCGCATGAAAATTCCCCAACAGTTGCTAGAAATGTATAATTTGTTAAATCTCCGCATGGGTGAATGCTCTCTGCATATGATTTGAACCATGTTTCTGTTAAGTAAAACTCATCAACAAACTGGTTTTCATCCATCTTCGAACGTTTCGCAGCAGCAATGGCATGAATACAAGGTATTTTGTCTACATCAAAGATGCAACAAGTGCACTGCCTTTTTTTCAGATGAACAACATACTTCCGGGTCTCATCCTTGACCTCAAACTCATATTGATCTACTTGGAAAACATCAAGTATCATTGCAGCATCATACCTTTCTACCATCTCCTTCACCACACGTGGTGTGACCAGCTTTTTGTGTTTGGCAGCCTTTTCCCGGCGTTCATGAAACCATGTTGTAAGAGTCAATCTGATGGTTTCAAGAAGAGATATTATAGGAAACTCATGAGGCATGTTTAACATAGAATTCAATGACTCTGTAATGTTAGTTGTCATGATATTGTATCGGTTTGAAGGTGCATAAGACCGAGCCCATTTTCTGAAATCAGCATCTTCTAAATATGTGGCTAAATATATACTTCTACATCTTATTTTGCTGAATATGGCACTAAACTCATGACGAGTATAAGCATTAGCTGCAGCTTCTACAAGAGGCAACAATCCTTTTCTCCCATACTTTGGTTTAAGATTGTTCAGTAGGTGAATTCGGCAAATACCATGATGTGCAAGTGGGTAAATTTCTGAAAGTGCCTTTGCAATAGCAGGAACTCGATCTGAAACAAATACCAAATCAGATGCGTCTGGGATAATAGTCTTCAGTCCATTAAAAAACCAACTCCACGCAGCTTCATTTTCGGAGTCCACTATTGCAAATGCTAGAGGGTATAAAGAGAAATCTCCATCTTGTGCACAAGCTCCTAGCAAAGTTCCCTTAAACTTTCCTTTGAGAAACGTACCATCTACAACAATCACTCTTCTCATCAAAGCAAAACCTCTTATCGATGGACCAAATGCAACAAAGGTGTATTTGAATTTACCTGTACTATCCATCTCCAAATAAACTGTTGATCCAGGATTTTTCTCTTTAAGCATAAACAACCATTTCGATAGGTTGAAATAACTATCCTCAGGAGTCCCTCTCATCAGATTCTGAGCATACTCTTTCACTCTCCAAGCTTGTTTGTAATTAATATGTATACCATGCTCTAATCTAACTTGTTCCATAATCTGTTTTGGTTTGAGTCCATATTTCTTCTCACCATAGTTGCTACACATTAAAGTTCCAAGCAATTTCATGGTTCCTTGTCTATGGTTGGCATTTATGTGTGTTGTATCACCAATATGCCCATGAACATATTTCTTCACTACAAAGTAATCAGAAGCAGCCGCCTTTAAAGCACGCATCCTCCAAGTGCATTTATCATCAGCACATCCTAATATCACTCTTGACTTATTCGACCAGAGAGACTTGAACTCAAACTTCCACTCTAATGCCCATTTTCCCATTTTTTCCATCAACTCATCCTTGTTCTTAAAATATCTATTCACATATATATCATCGGCACCTCGGGTTGAATGTGAAATAGGAATTGGAGAAAGATCAGGAGCAGCGTTTAAAAGAAGTGAATGATACCCTTTATCACCGTTCGAAAAGTTGTTGTTTCCTGCTACATTAGCTGACATATCACTTCCAATCGATGTATGAAATTTCTACAAAAAAATAAAATAAAATAGAATTGATATTAAATGAAACTTAATACAAATGAAATAAAATTGATATTAAAAGAGAAATAATCATACTTTAGTTATCAATTTTCATATATAAATAGTAAAAGAATCGTTTCCTAAAACTTAGAAACCTTCTTAAATTTAGGAAGATTTCTTTGAAAAATTTGGAAAACATACAAAAGATTTAGGAAAGAATGCATAAATCGGCAAAAGGCAATATATATACCATTGTAAGAAAAGATATAAATCCAATGCTACCTGTTGTTTTTCATGTGAAAAAAGATGGAGTGACACAAGAATCACCATTTAAAGTTCTTACTACTTCTGTAAATCGAGTGTTTTTCACTTGACAAATCTCTGAATTGCATACAATATTCGATTGAATGTTGTTTCCAACATTCTCAACAGCAACGATATCACTGTTTTCTGGGGCCTAAAACAAAGTTTTAAAAGTATTAATGCAACTATAAAGAAATATGATCTCTCTAAAAATGAAACTATTTATACAAATCTCTTTGAAATAAATATGAAAAATATGTTACCGGTTGTTTTTCACACAAAATTGTTGGATCAACACATGAATCACCATCTAGATTTTGCAACATTTGGGTGCATTAACTGTTTTCCACATTACAATTTGCTTCATCATTTACGGACTCAAGAGAAATGATGTTGCATTTGTCACTCACCTAAAACAGAGAGGAATTAAATTACAAGCAAAAGTGTGGAAATTAAACTTTAACAGAATACAAGTTCATGTACTGTAACATTTAGGAAGGTTTTTTCAATTTTTAGGAAACTTTTCTAACAATTTAGGAAGTTATGCACGAATCGTTTCATTATCGAAAGAAAACATATCAAAAATGAGTTGCAATTTTACGCACCGTTACACAGAGACGAATGAGTTCAACATCTTATTTTAGCTTATTTATGAAAATGCGTACTTAACGATCGTTGCACAAATACACGGGTGGAGCATCATTTATCATCACCTTTGTGCTTAGTGGAAGGGCATAGCTAAGGGTAATTGTCTTATTTTGTACAGAGCGATTGATTCCAAAATCTTCAGAAACCATTTCTACTAACTCATCATATTTGACATCTTCATCTACTTCAAAAACAGAGGCTCCTTTTTCCATTTCAACTAGAAATTCCCATTTGACCATTTCATTTAATTTCCACTTTCCACAAACACAATAAATCTCTACCATATTTTCCTAAAAAAAATACAAATAAAAGCATCAAGTAAAAGAAAATTCACATTCATAACTTGGACAATAAATTTGATTTACCAATTCGGTTTACAATTTTTTAATTTTCTGACAAATCATTCACAAATTAAAATAAAATAAATAAAAGGAGTCGTCTCCCCACTCACAATATTTTTGCTTTGGACCGCTTCTTGTCAAAATTGGTTGGTCACTATGAGAAACAAAATGCAGCAACAAGAACAGAAAATCTCTCAGAGGATTTGCTAAAACTTTTGTTTGCGATGCTAAGTATCCGTATACTAATTAAGCGTTTGAATTACTGATGTGCCCCTGCACACTTTCAGCCGAACATCAACACTTTCAGCCGATTAAACAATAGGTTCTATGAGTTTACTGTAGATAAGATTACTGTACAAATCATAAATTGCCAGGCAAAAGCAAAATTGACAATCACGATAGAAAACCATCTCTCTTATCTTAGAAGATTGTAATACTATAAGACCACCACATTGTAGATGAAAAAGCAAACAAGACCATGATATAAGATTGTTCCTACTGAAACTACTAAAATTTGATAAAATCTAATTGGAAAAACAAACTCAGTATTAGAATACCTCTAAAGCAGAGAGTTCTTGCATAAATACCACATTCTTATAGAGCTATTAATGAAACAAAAAACAGATGGTTTAACACAAATTGTTGCTGAAATTAGAAAAACACACACACACACAAAGAACAAAAGATTTGGTTTTACCATTCTTCTTGCGTCGTGCCTCTGCAGACGTGCTAGAGCTTTCCCTACCGAATCACGTGCATAATCTCTACTCACTGAATCGCGGGCTGGAGATGGTGACGAAATGCGGAATAGCTCGCCGGAGATAGTGACGGAGTTGCAGACGAATGGGAGCTCAATTTCTGTCGATTTCATCGCCGAAAATGAGCTGAAGCGCGATCGGGAGATGGATACGACGATGATGTCGTCGCCGGAGTTGGAGACGACGACCAGCGATTCCAATGTACAAGATCGGCGTCGCACAGATTGAAGAGGAGGAACTTCACGAGTAGTGTAATGTTAATTGGGGAGAAAATAGTATTTTCTCATTTAAAAAAATGCTAAATATGAGATTTTTTGTTTGTGATGCTATAATTATCATTAAAAATGGGTTTAGTGCTAATCTAGGGTATTTCTCATTGTTTTTTACGATTGAATTTTGTTTTGAATGGTATTTGTGTATTAGATAATTTTTAGTGTTTTAAATTAAAATTTATTTAATTTCCTTTTTACATTGTGATTATTTATATTTCTTTGGGTTTATATTGTAAATTTTTTATGGTATATAATGATTTAATTTACTTAGTAATTTGTATGAATGAAAATCTTATATATTATTACATGCAAATTTTAGAGTAATGTTGGATTAATTTATTTGGGTTGTAATTTTAGTATAATTTTACAATTACATAACAATTATAAATAGAAGTTATCATTTGTAATCATTTGTTGATTAATATTATTAATTATTAGTATGAAATGCTTTTAATTTGTTTTTCTGTCTTATATTAAATATAAAGTTCGATAATAATTTTTGAATTTGTTGAAATCTTTTGTATAAATCAAATAAAATAAATCATTATGAATTATGGAAAGAAACAAAACTTTGAGTAAAACTACTGTGTAGGATATTATAATTTTTATAATTAAAAAATACATTTTTTACTTTTTACAATTTTGAAATATATTTAAAAAATAAATAGTAAATAAACAACAACACATAATTAAAATACGTTTATGCAAACTTTAATTTTTTAAATTAAAAAATAAATTTTGATTTTAATTACTAAAATATGTTGGTTTTAATGTTTATTTCGAAAATATTTATGATTTGTATACAATTAAATATATATATATGTTACCAATTCATAATACATAATTATTTTAAATATAATTTCAGTGTAATATTTTGTTTAAAATTAAATTAAATTGTAATTATAAAATTTTTGTATGATAAGCAAATAATATATACAAATTAAGTATGTGGTTATGTTTATAAGAGTTACAAAAATTTGAAGGTTTTTTGTTATACTTAAATCGAAGTTTGTTAGAAATAAAAATAAGTAATTAATCTTTTAAATTTAACTATAATAAGTTTGATCTATAAAAAAAATTCATAGATTCAATTTTTTGAAAATATTAATTACACAAGATTAATGCGATGTATTTTCATTATTTTATATTTAAAAAAATATGTACAAAAAAAATAAATTTTGCAATAAAATTTTTCGACGGAAATATTTTGAATACGGTATACAATTATTTTTCTTAATAGTCATAATATTTTGAATCCGATAAATTTGGGGTCATGGTAATACTAATTTAGAATCTACTTAATACTCAAAATTTGTATTTAAAATTAGAAATTTATTATAAAAACTTTAATTTATGAAAAAAATCCTTCAGATATACATCGTTAACCCTATATTTATAATATACAAAGACTTTTGTAAATGGGTTCGAGTTTCTAAATCTCTAATATCGTGATTCACATTAATATAAGTTTCAGTTTTTTAAAATGCGACTAAAATAAAATAGTTTATAAAACTTTTATAAAAAAAATTGTACTTAATGAATGTAGTATATGAAATCGATTCATCTTCATACAACATACTTAAATTCAATGTGCAATGAAATATCTTAAAGCTTTTATTTATATAAAAATATGTCTTTGTTGATTATTAACAATTAATATGAAGATGTTATTATTATTTGTACTATGTATTATATAAATATTTGAAATATTTTCTTACTTGCTGAATTTTTCAAAGGAAAATATAGAATATGATTTTAAAAATTAAACTTTACAGTCAGGTGTCTTTGTCTTTTTTATTTTTTTGAGAATTTCGTATAAATCTCCCTCCATTTGATTTGTTAATAAATATATATATATAATTTTATATATAAAAAATAATTAATGATATATTTAGAATGATAAAGAGATATATAGATAGAGATATTAGAATATGACTTGTTTGTTACTATCTCTTAATATATTTATTAGAAGTAATATACCTAATTTAAAACTTGTAAAGACTGGAACAAGATTTTTTACATGGTTTACACGTAACCTAAAACGTGTCAATGCGTAAATTATTTATTATAAATTATAATTAATTATATTCCTCTAGACTCTTCAATATATTTGAAAAAGAATTAATTAAAATAATATATTTTTATATTAATGTGATGTCTTTTATCGCATTATTTACCTTCTTGAAAAAACATAAAGAAGAAGAACATAGCAATTCCTCTTCTGTCATATGCTTTCTTGTGTTCGTTACAAAAATAATCAATTACACTATGTTTTGCTTATCAACCATGAAAATAAAGAATTTCAATTAAAGTACGTAATCTATGGGTTTTTTTTTAAGAAGGTGGGTTTTTGAAAAAGTACTTCATTTGCTTGTGATTTTTTTGATTAAATATTTAAGATTTATAGTTTTGATTGTAAATACTTCATTCTAAATAACAGAATTATATATATTCAAATGTCCAAAACTTTATATAGTATAGAATAAATAATATAATTTAACAACTATTACAATATATAAAAATTACAAATAGTTATCTACTAATTACTCTAACAAATTATATAAGGAAATTCATCAACCGTACTTGTTGAAATATTACAAACCATAAAACAAAACATAGTCTTGAGAAATAAAACAAAATTAAAAACATTTGACATATTTTACAAACATTAGAAACATTACCCATCAATTTCTTGAAGATGTTGAATCTTCAACAACACCATCAGATTCTCTATCAAATCCCATGCTAATAAACATGTTATAGTTGTGAGATTTTTTTTATAAATATGAAAAATTACAACTACAAAAAAATAATTAACACAACTACATCAACTTAATTATCCCTTAGTTTTTAACTTTCGGAGATAAATGAATCTAGTTGAAATCTTGACATATCTTCAATATCAACAAAGTGCACATCAGTTTAATCAAACAAATGATAAAATTAATATTTTTAGTTAATTTATTTAATTTTTAATAATATAACACACTTACATCCCCTAATATTGATACGCCAGTCTGTTACAGTAAACACAACTATTTTATTCTCATTCGCTAATATCTTGGTATAGAATTCAACTGTCAATTTACCATAGGTAATGCATCTTAGATCAATGTTCCTACAAAATTAAACATAATAATAAAAAAAAATTAAGGCAATAAAACATTGAAAACATAATTTATTACTTAACTTACTTTGTGTCTCGGAGTGTAAATTTAATAGAACTCGTTGTGTTTTTGCAATAGACAACCTTCATAATTTGCATCTAGTGATATAATATCTCCAACAAAAATAATAACACATATCACATCTTTATAAAATTTATAGGTTATTAGTATTTTCTCTTAACTTTGAATTGAAAACTTAGTTAGTAAAACTAAAATGAAAATATTACCAATCAGATAGAATGGAATTATATCTCCAGCAATTATATTATTAAAGTTAACAAACTTCATGAAATATCGTTTGATTCTTGAATGAATCATTTCGATTATGGTGTTTTCCAGTAGATGAATAAATCACTGATTTGAAGATTAAACCATTGATTTGAAGAATTTCTTTGATCACCTTTAGCTCTAATAACTGAAAAGTGTTTAATACAATGTCAATGTTATTCACGAAGTTGAAGTATAAAACGTGGAAGTGAAGAAGGATGGTAAATCATGGCCTCTATTTAGTTATCTAAAACAAGTTTGCGAATAGTTAATATAATAATAAATCATTTATATAATTAATATTTCATTTAAAAAATACTTACATCTTCATAAACTAATATATAATGTAAACCTTCTACACCATCTACATTTGTGTGTCCTAACTCTTTAAAACCTTCCAATGATGTAGTTTTGAAAATATATCATGATGATCCACAATATAGATTGTTTCTGAAGTAGATGTCTTATAGTGATGTTGTATTTCTTCCACTACAGTTGCTGAAGAACAAAATGCATGTTCTGTTTATATAGATAGTAAAAATTCTAGGATGGCGTTTAAGTAAATTACATAATAAATAGAATTGTCATTTTATTTTGAGTATTTGCACCCCATTACCTAAATAATCTCATAATTTGTGATTTATCTAAACATTGTTTGTGCCATTGTACAAAAAATGTTAAACCGATACTACTCTTATTTACCTAAGCGTGTAGCGGTGATATACAAAATAAAATTTGTAGAATTTTGCACATATGTATCAGACTGATTTTACTTGCTTTAATGATGAGAGAGGATGAACCAAAAAATTTAGAGAAAATATTACTCCAATTTTATTTCGCTATTTTTTTTCTCTCGTTCACTACCCGAAACAACTTTTCTTTCGGTTTTGCAAATGATGATTTCTGGCTACTCGTGTTTACAGTTCCGTTACCGGTCTTATTTTCTGGTAAACTTCAAATTTCTCTGCAACTCGTGTTTACAGTTCCGTTACCGGTCTTATTTTCTGGTAAACTTCAAATTTCTCTGCAACCCGTACTGTTCACGTGAACAATACGGCTCCCAGCTACCAAGGCATGTCTTCCGATTTCAAACTAACTTCTCAACAGTCGCGTATACTCCGTGAATCTCGCACCCTTGAAAAATGTAACCATCGATTATACAGGATAAATACCCATTTTTCACGATCATTGCACTATTCACTTGAACAGTGTAAAATCGCAGTGTTAAAGAAGAAAGATTACGAAGGATGTCGAAATGGTAAGATTTCCAAGTTTTATTGAGTTTTTTTTTCAATACGAATTGGGTTTTATGCATGCAATTAATTCCTTCATCTTGCATGTTTAGGATTCACTCCCTCCTCTACTGAAGAGGATGTTTGCCACTAGGGAAGAACTTTCCGGCGAGCGTGTCAATTCCTATCACAAGACAAAAAGAATCAATTCTATTTTGAATGCTCTTTAAGAGAATGAAGTTGAATTTTTTATGAATTCTGCTTTTGGGAAAGTTATTGCAACAAATGAGAAACCATCATATTTTGGAAGTTTTGGTCATTTCATGATCACCGACAGCTTAAAACTTCAAAATCACATGAGTTATGGTTTCTGTTTATGGGTAAACTGATCAGATTCTTGCTAATAGAGTTTGCAATCATAACCGGTCTTCCTTGTGGTAAATTTCCAAGTCATATCAAGGAAAAGAAGAAGCATCCGATAAAATAGAAGTCTTATTGGCTTACACTTTTCAGTAATCTGCAATCATGCTCTGTTGATCTCGCGATAAAGATGTTAAAAAAGAAAATTGTAGTCAATAAAGAGGAAAGGATCAAGTTTGCTTGTCTTGCTTTCACGGAATCGGTTTTGGTTCCTACATCTCACATCCCAAAGATTGACAAAAACCATGTGGAACTCATTTGAGATTTAGATGCGTTTTTTGCTTACCCGTGTAGAAGAGCTGCTTTTGAATTGGTGGTTTTGAGTGTGAAGAAAAGGGATGTTCTTTCTTTATCCTAGACATCAATTGATGTTTAGGGTTTTGTTCACTCAATCCAACTCCTCATGGTTTAAGCAATTCCATCATTACTGGATATTGAGAAGGTCAATAACTCTTCTTCATCGTCTCATACGGAAGACGATACCAAGGAACAAGGTGATAAAACGCGTGATGATGCATCATCTTCGAAAAAGAAGAAAATTGGACTTAGTCCTAGACATGCGAGATTGCTCGATGAGGAATGTTAGGTATTTTTTTTAGATCCTTTCTTATGTTTACCCCCACTATAATTGATTATGTTCAGGTTGTGGTAGTGACATAGTCGTATTGTAAATTATGTTTTTAGCATCGGCTAATGGTTAAAATTCTTGCTAAGTAAATGATTACATGGAATGGCTCCATATTACAGGTTCTTATATATGTAGTTGTTATTCTCTGAGTTCTCTTTTGATTTTTTCGGTTCTAGTACAATGTCATCATATTAGCCAAGAGTATCTCCTACATATATGATGTACATGATAAATCCTATGTTACCGTTGTATACGTTCCATTGGTAGCTGATAAGTCTTTTTTTAACCCCTACAATATCTTTTATTCGTATATTGACTACATTGAATGTAACCGATAGCAGTCCATCATTTCTCTATTTTTCTGTGTTTATCACTGAGATTTATTCACTTCCCGAATTTTCACGATGATTTTGTTTAGGAAATATAATTTATTACGCTACATATTTTGTTGATGATCATGATGATTCACTGATATTTTTTGTTGTACATATGTTATCAGATGCCAATCTGATGGGTTATCTATGTTGTTGTATGTAGGTTGTAGTGATGAGCATTATACCGGAATATGGTGGTACAAAAATCAATGAGGATGAATTGATTTGGTCCGACGATGAGGACGATGAGAAGGTCAACAACATGTTGAAGTTGATTTCGGAGAATTTTGAATTCGAGAAAACCATGCTTTCTGGAGGAACAACGGAGGATGAGCTGAATAAGTTGCAGAGTGAAGAGATGGAGAAGAAGGATATGGAAAAGAAAGAGAAGAAGGATAAGCTTAAGGAGAGAGATAATGTACCTGAACCTGCTCATCCGCCTCCTTCTGCTAGTGTGCCGCCACGTAATTCCAACGATCTGTGTATTGTTGCTGATTTCGTCACTTCAAAACTGCGTGAATATTTTATTGCTATTGATGCGAAACTTAATAAATCTGTTGCCAATTTCAAGAAGATAGACGAATCATTTACCAAACTGCAGGAATCCGTTGAGAAATTTATTGATCAAAAGGTTACCGAGATGCAGGATGCGGTTCTCAATGTTATCCGTCAGGTTATTGGCAACTCTACATCATTCAATGTCCCGACAGGCCAGCAATCCTTCCCTGCTAACCATGATGATATCGCTGGAACGTCAAATATTCCCCATACAGGCGAGGGATTGTCTGCTAAAGACTCCACTATTGATATAATGGGGGTAGAATCGGATACATCCGATGCAATTAATGATGTGTTTGGTTCACTTAATCAAGATGGATTGGATGAGGTTTGTCCTTATAATTTTTTGCACCCTTTTAACCATGCTTTGTTTTATGTTATAGCTATCAGTTACACTAATCTATGCATAATGATACTAGACTACCTTGTTTGTTAGCAAAGTGTTTTTATTGTGATTGAACGTAATGCCGGATAATTTAATCATTACCAATGTAGATTTCTGACATTGGGTCTATGTCAATTTCCGGGTCCACGATGATAATGATGAAGAACTGAACACTACTGATGATGTCTATGACATGAATGCCGGCAACCCTTCCAACGATCCCAACAGTGTAACAGAGAATTTACCTACAGAGGAAATTCACATTGTTGGAGATGAAAATGATTTGATATGTGGTACAAATTCACGTGGGTTACAGCCAAAGACAGGGCAAGTATATTTCAGGTTTGAGAGCAATCCAAATGCTCCCCAAGGTTGTATTTCCCTTTCAACCTTAATAAAAACATTGGGTTGGTGTTTGTGTCGACTCATCTATTAACATGGTGTACGTACTTGACTGCAATATCTCTTTCTGTTCGGATAGTTCGGTTAAGAAAGATTTTAGTCTGATAGCTCAGATGATTCTTTACTTGTTGAAGAGTACTCCTTTCAAAAACTTGTTGTCACACACTAAGGCATATGCTATTTTGAGGCCCAGAAACATACCACAGAATGGTATCTATGTTGACTCAGCAGTCACGTCATTAGTATTGATGCAGGCTCATTCGATAAGTGGATTTAATGGATGTAAAAACATCAAACCTGATTCTATAACATCCGAATCCCAAAAGGTTGCTTTTATGTTTTCGAGGAGTTTGTCGAACTCTTTCTATCGCTTAATTCACATTTCTGGATTCGTTTCACTGTTTGTACCATATTGCGTGTAAAACTATTTAGATCTCAGTCATATTTTGTATGTTACTACTTATATATTTATTCGGGTATGTTATGTGATAAATGTTAGCACCATAATTATTGTGTACTAGTTGTTATATCTGGTAACTTTATCTATTTTATGTCTGCAAACTTTCCAATTATTTTAGAATAGTATGGTTCATGGGTTTTTATATGTACCATTTTCACAACTTATTGAAGTTGTTCGTGTTACAATCAACAGTGTTAGAGAACACACTCATATTTGCTTTCGAATTTAGAGTACTTCTGATTGGCGAATCTGATTACAATTTTGATATGGAAATACAATAATTATTTATTTGTCCAAGGCATTACAAAAGTTATTACGCCTAACAAGTTGCGTTTTACATTAATATAAAACAACAACAAAATAACGTAATAACATCCGTACCCAAAATATTTATAACATCTTATACCCATTTGCTCTTCCAATCATTTAGCCACTTCATATAGGCATTTTACAAGTAGTTCGGTTATGACCGAAACCATCGCACCTGCCCACATACCGTTAGTTGTCTTTTAACTCCTCACTAAAATTTCCAAGTAAAGATTTCATATAATTATTATGATACTTAGGCGATCACATCAATACCTGTTATGATCACAAATATCTGTAGATATTAAAAGTATCGTGTAAAACTTACCCTAAATTCTCCTCGTGAGAATATCCTTTTTTGTGGTCGTCCAGGTGGTCGCCTTGTTACTGCTGGAAGCAAATTGATCTCCATCAGTCGGTCATTCACCCTAGGTGTGTTAATCATCCCAGACAGCGGATATACACTGTTGTTGTAAGCCATCTTCCAAAAACCTGAAATCAACTCGGTGCACACAAGTGTATCAACCTTTATCTTTATATGCACAGCAGCAGCAACTGCATGAGAGCAAGGAATCCTCAGAATCTGAAACTCACAACAAGAACAAGTCTTTTCCAAAAGATCCACGTGGTATGAACCACCGAGTTTGGTACGTATCTCAAATTTATTTTTATTGATATGATGTATTTCAAAACCCGTTGATGCTTCAAAACAATTTCCAAGTATTTCTTCAACCTTTGGGGTAAGTACACTGGTAATGGATGATGACCTTTCTTGTCTCTTACTAAACCATCATGTAAGTGTTGAACTTATATATTCGATCAGATATATGGATGTTGTTACCTTATGCAATCAAGAATAGATTGAGTTGTGCCGATCTGACACAAATACCATTTCCTTTTCATCTAGGACCACTAACAATAACTTCTGGAAAAACTACTCCCACAACTTATTATTCTCACCGTCGACAATTGCAAAAGCTAACGGGAAGATTTGGTAATTGACGTCTTGTGCACTTGTGGTGAGTAAACAACCAGCATACTTACCCTTTAGATGAGTTCCATCAATTATTATTACTTTTCGCATATATGCATAGCTAGCCACGTTGGCCCCAAAACGTAAAGAAAAGATACTTAAACCGCTGACCAATCCCCTCGTCATAAGATGTCTCCAAACCGAAAATTGATCCTGGATTTGCATTCACCAACTCTTGAAGATAAGATGGCAGTAAGCGATATGAGTTCATGTTGGATCCTTTAGAGATGCAAATTCCCTACACCTCCATGCTTTCCAATATGATATTGGCACCTCATGTTCGTGACGCATCATCTCTTGCACCTTGTTTGGTTGTGGTCCTCAAACCTTAATCTCATCATTCCATCAATTACTGATGATGTTGCTAATCGTTGGAATCCACCTCGATCATCCACTGTACACACGTGATCAAGTTTAGCTTTTCTAACCTGGAACCAACCGTAACCCGCTATTTTTGCAGCAGAGACATGCCATGGACATCCTCCGCCATTACATTTTAATGTTAAACTTTGTGGATTAGATTGTGTTGTACGGTAATAGAATTTCCGATTGAGTGCATATAAATCCATATGCAGTTTGAGTGCATCTTGATCATGGAATATCATTCCAACATAGACATCACTCGTAGTGTTTTGAAAAAAATCACCTGAACACGATAACAAAATCAATACCCTTAAATAGACATAGTTGCACAAAACAACTTATCAATTTTTGTTTTCTCGATTTCAAAAATTATTGCTCGGAAACAATTGTTTAACTGTTAACATTAAATATCGCTAAGTCATATTATATTCGAAACTGTGTTCAATACCAAATTCGAATATGAAAAATACATATATTTGTAACTGAGTAACCACAATCTTATCTGTTAACGATTCCATTTAATAACATTATTAAAGGTATTTTAACATTATTTAATGGAAAATAATTCATTTTCTTCTACACACATTCAGAAGTGGAATCATCCAATGGTTCGGTGTCTTCAAACGGGAAATTGTTCTACCCACTTGATTGTCCTATTTCCAAATTAAAGTACTCTTCAAACACTTTCCCTTTCCCTTTATCGATTGTAGTTGCTGAAATTATTGCTTTTGGTTCTGGTTCGAACCGTTACCGATACCACTAACTTCTACGACAATGAAAACATGTCTACAATGGAATAAAAAGTAATTTATCAAGCTGATAATTTCATCTAATGTAGAAGCATATCTGATATTAATTTTGTTAACGAATAACAAAAATGTTACCACGATAATCTATTGTTTGCTCGTCCAAAGACTTTTCCAACCAATGTAAAGCGGCTGGATTCATGATTGATTTCACACCCCCGAAGAAATTACCTCTTTTGAAAAACTTGTACCTCTCCACATGATATAGTCCCACTGTCACACACAAAGCCACTTCCTCCGCCTGAAGTCTATCGGACATAAAAATCTTCACATCATCATTTGTTGATATATCAACTGGAGGATCCTAGACATCATTAAACACCAGCAACCACTCTGGAGTTTTGTATATTAAATCTAGTGGTGTACGGTTGTCTAGTTCATAACGGCTTTTGACCATCATCACGAGGGATGAGTATAGTTCATAAACCATAGTTTATGGCTCCTATCTCACTCTTAAAACCCCAACCACCACCCTCACCTCTCTCCCAAATACCGCGTACGAGATTTACAAGCCGAACCATTACTGAATCTCATTTTAATACCAAATAAAAAATTATTTTACCGTTATATAACAATATTAACCGTTAAAACACAGTGATGAAGACCAACAACATTACTGTGCAAATATCCAGACAAGACTAACTTTCAATATTCATAAGAAGCTTCAAAACAAAAACAAAATGTCAATAACACGGTCAGAAATATAGAACACAGTATCATCAACCGGACATAAATGCTTTAATTTTAAATGTCAATATTTGTGAGAACCATAAATTATTGTAAACAAACTTTAAAGTTTCATAAATTTTACCTTAACGATTTGATTTTTATTTCATCAAACCACCTACCAATTTAGAATGTAGCGTAGATGTTGATATTTTTTTTGCCACCTAACCCATAAATAGTTACACGCTCTCACCTCAGATATCAATGGCGAGTATTTTTCTTTGGATAAAGTTATATATACTCAGTTAACATCGGATATAACATATACGTACAACAACAATACATATTTCCAAATCTATTTGAAATCCTCCATTAAATACTCTTGTCAGCGATATCTTTTCAGATTTTGTCTACTATGAATAGTGCCCTATTTCTGTCAACTTTTGCATTATGGCTGTCAGCTTTTGTCTCCGTGAGTTGCCGATCTACGGAGGAGTTTTTCGGTAATTCTCCCTGCGCTTTACAATGCTTTTAGTTTTTTGAATCTTGTGATCATTTACCTAATTTTTCAAAATTTTTGGCCTATCTAACTTATTAACTCTTTTATTTTTGAGAATAGTATATTCCTAATAAATCTGAAGCTATATATTTATCATTTTCTGTTTGTTTATTCTTCACTATATTTATTCACTACAACACGAAATATAGAATCTGACATAAGTTTCAGAAAAGTGATTCAAATCATAAAATTGTACTTCTGCTCATATTTTACAACGCCAAAACCACATTCAATTTTAATTTATTTGTTTCCAAATATATTTTAAATACACATTAAATATTAATTTAATTTTAGAATATTTAAAACATTTATTTTTCTAATATGCTATTAAAATAAATGTTTTTTATTTAGCGTTTTGATGAAATTTAAAACAATATGATATATTAATTTTATTAGCACCATGATAGTTTGAAAAGTTAATTATAACATTTATATTAATTTTATTGTTGTACTAAAAAACTTTATTATTATTATTATTATTATCAAATATTAAAAAATTTCAAAAAAATATAAACCAAGATTGTGTAATTATATTATTTGTTTTCTAAATAAAGCAAAATGTATAGAAAGAAACCTGAAATGAACACAAAATGCAACATAAAAAAACTTGAACTTTCTCAAGTTTACTTCTGTTTCAGAGATCTTAAAAACCTCTTTAGAAACAACGTTCATAGTTTTCTTTAACGACTTTCTTTCTTTGTTTACAATTAAAATCTTCAAACCTTCTTAGATGTGACTATAGAAATAGCCACATACCGCGTCAAAACACTGGTCTTAGTAAAAAAATATCAATTTCGGATAATGATTATCGTTGACTCTTATTTATTGTGATTACAAAAGCAACAGAAAGTAACAATTGTTTTCTTCTCATTTTAAAAGGTAGTCTTGTATCCGATGGTGTGATAAATAGTCTTGCAATAAATACTTTAACACCTACGTTTTCACCATTAATAACAGTACCCTCCCAAGAAATCAGTCATTTGTGTTATTGATAGTCTAGTACCATTTATTAATCTTCCTTTAGGATCGATGTTTCTTAGTAACATTATCAGACAACCAATTTTCAACCATTGCCTATGATTGGGTAATCCTGACAACTTGATCATGTTTAAAAAATCAGGTGTTAGAGATTCATTTTTTATAGAACTAACATTTGAAAAATCAATAGAATCGGAACTTATATATATTTTCCTCACCTGAAAAAATTATGTTATTATTAATATTTCTAAATAATATACACAAGTATTAAAAGATAATGTTTAAAAAAAACTAACCATTAAGTTTATCCAGCATATGATCATTGGTTGTGTTAACATCTTCATTTGTATGACATAAAATAGCTCATTCTTGAAAAAACTTAGGCTCTTTGTTATCTTACAATGAAATTGTATTTTCGTACACTTCTTTGTTGAGAGTTTCAATAGGATCATTTACATCAGTAATCAAAAACTCTTTTGAAATTTATCCATCACCAAGTTTTAATATCCAATTTGATAAATCCTTAAGTTCGTTAGCCTCTTCTGTATACAAACTGTTTGAAAGAATTCTCATATTTTTACTAAGTTTCAACACTTTGCAATGATCCCAAAGGATGAATTGGCCATTTCATACATGAAGTTTTCCCTATAGTTACATTTCATCAATAATCTTTACAGTTGTGCCATTAAATACACGAAATATGTAACCTAAGCTATAACATGTGTTGATCATAACAGATTTAGTCAACTATTAATGGTTGCTGAGTGAGATATTAGAAGTGTAATTATTTTTAAAATTAGTAATAACGTAGCAAAAAATGACACCGTTTGTAAGTCTATATGGGGAAGTTTAAAAACCAAAATGATTATGACGGTAAGAATAAAAGGAAAAGACGTGAGCAAAGCATTTGTGCTGTTGGAATAATGAAACCATACTCCTAACCATGTTTTGTTAGCACAAGATATGTGCAATGCGTTTGAGTTTTATGTGAGAAGATTAAAATTGATGATGCGGCACAATCTCATTGGGATTGAGATAACAAGCTGTGCAAAGAAAAAAGAATATTCAAAGAAGGCAAGTTCGTGGGACTGAATATTGCTGAATATTCATTTAGGAAAGAGGAAACCCTAGTGCAAGACACATATAAAAAGTGGTTTCGTGAGGCAGCTAGGGTTGTCGCTCTTAAGAAGAAGAATAGGTTGTGTGTAAGCTGTTGCACACGTTTTCTGGTGAGTGAATAAAGAGTGAACACAACTGTTGTTGTGGGTGAGTTTTGGGTCGATTAGGAATTGGTCAGTGACGAGTCAGTGTGTGATGTCGTGTAATTCTGATTAAACAAGTTGTAAGAACTTTGTTTAAACGATTCCTAATATGCAATAAGATTGATTGCACAAGTTATTGTGTGTTTAAGTGTTTCTCTATATTCTCGTCTTTACAATTGGTATCAAAGCGGGACACCTAGCCGAAGGACTATTTTTCGAACACAGGTGAGATCCTGAAAAGAGAATATGGTGACACCTGCACAACTACTCGATATTCAAAATCCTATCTTGTTAGATGCTGCAAATTATGGATACTGGAAAGTGAGGATGAAGGCTAATATACGTGAAATTGATGAAGACGCTTGGATGGCTGTTGAGTTTGGTTGGGAAGAATCATATTTTATATCCGAAGATGGAGATAAAGTAGTCAAACCCAGAAAAAGGTGGACAACAACAGAAAAAAAGGTATTAAAGTTTAATTTAATTGCTTTGACTACTATTTTCAAATATGTGGGCAGAAGACAATTTGAGATGATATAAGGGTGTGAATCAGCTAAAGAGGCATGGAATATACTAAAAAACATGTTTGATGGTACGACGAATGTTAGGAGGATAAGGCTGGATTTGTTGGTATCTAAGTTTGAAAAAATTCAAATGAATGATAATGAGAAAATAGTAGATTTTTGCGCCAATCTCAGATCTATTGCAAACGAAGCGCAAGTGTTGGGTAAACAATACAAAGACGCAAAGTTGGTAAAGAAACTTTTGCGTTGTTTACCGGCTAAGTTTGTTGCATTGAAAGCTGTTATAAAAATGACAATAAACACCGATGAACTCAAGTTTGAGGAGATAGTAGGGATGCTACAAGCTGAGGAGATTGAAATGGAATCTAAGGATCCCAAATTTGTAGAAGATAGTATGTCTATAGTTGATGAAGATAGACACAAATATCAGAAACTCGAAGACATTATGCATTCGATGTTTCGAAAACTTGAAGAAAACATGGATCGTTTGTGTCACACATTCACAAAGAGGCTATCAAGAAAGGAAGAATTTCATAAAGGGTATGACGTTGAATGTTATAACTGTCATGGTATTGGATATGTTAAATCAGGTTTTCCATCATTCAAAAGAAGAGGAATCAAGTGCAATCAGTGCAACGATTATGGTCACACAAAAGCAAACTGTGCAAATACACAGGAAAGGAAGAAGAAGAAGATGGCTTTCAGTAATAATGATATAGACTCAGAAAGAAACATAGGTATAAATCTGGTGGCCTTGCATGGAGTAACACATCTTGAAGAAGAAATCAAAGAACATGAGTTTGAAGTGTCTAGTGTAACACACAAAAATATTGTTGCATCAAATAGTGATTTTGAAAGTGATCAAGAGTTGGTCAAGGAAAAAGCAATGTTGGAAGCAAAGGTAAATATTATGGAGCTAGAGAATGGCAACTACACAAACACAGTAAAAAATCGTTCTGTGCAAACAGCAAACTGTGTGCAACAAGAACATCCGGAGATGGAAAGGATCCAGATGTTGGAAACAAGGTTAAATGAGATAAATGAGTTACTACGTCAGGAAAGGGATAAGAGCAAAGCATTGGCACACGATCTAACAGAGAAATACAAGAAGGTTCGATTGCTGAACAAAGGATCTAAGTCGTTGGATCATATCTTAGCCATGGGGAGATCTCATAAACACAATTGGGGACTATGTTACACAGGATATGCACAGAATGAAGGTTCAAGTTCCAAGGGTGATAACACTAACTTGATGAACTTTGTTAAAGGTGTTGATGCTCAAAGACATGACAGTGAATGGGAGAATCGTCCTGCTGTCAAAAGCTCAGTTAAGATGGTAAGAAATCATGCAGTAAGTGGTTACACAGGACTCAGATACAAGGGATGCTACCATTTTGGAAAAAAGGGGCATATCCGACGGAAGTGTAGAGCCTTTCAAGCATGCATCAAAAAGGCTTGGACTGAAGGTCAATGCTATCCAGAACCTAAAAGATATCGTATGGTGTGGATTGACAAATGGGTTCTGTACTCTGAGCTACAAGCTGGGTTAAACAGTGAACGTGTGTGCAACTTGAGTATATTATACAAACATAATCATGAAACACCCGTTGAGAGTGATGAATCAGTTTATCACGAAACTGCCAAAGAGGAAACCAGACGAGTTCTAGTTCATCGAAATCACTCAGCTAACAACACTATGTGTGAGTGTCCAATACACATAAGAGATTCATGTCGATGAAAAAATCATTGGATTAAACAACCTGGAGCGAGATGTTTGTTAGATTGATTTGAAGTTTTTCATTGAGTTTCATCACTCAAGCAGGGGGAGATTGAAGAGTGAAGTACTTGATTAAGGGGGAGTTTGAACTGATGTTTCTCTAGGTATATAGATAATGAGCTTGAGTTATAAAACTCAATGAAAAAGGGGGAGATTATTAGCACAAGATTTGTGCAATGCGTTTGAGTTTTATGTGGGAAGATTAAAATTGATGATGCGGCACAATCTCATTGGGAATGAGATAACAAGCTGTGCAAGGAAGAAAAGATATTCAAAGAAGGCAAGTTCGTGGGACTAAATATTGCTGAATATTCATTTAGGAAAGAGGAAACCCTAGTGCAAGACACATATAAAAAATGGTGTGGTGAGGCAACTAGGGTTGTCGCTCTTGAGAAGAAGAATAGGCTGTGTGTAAGCTGTTGCACACGTTTTCTGGTGAGTGAATAAAGAGTGAACACAACTGTTGTTGTGGGTGAGTTTTGGGTAGATGAGGAATTTGTCAGTGACGAGTCAGTGTGTGATGTCGTGTAATTCTGATTAAACAAGTTGTAATAACTTTGTTTAAACGATTCCTGATATGTAATAAAATTGATTGCACAAGTTATTGTGTGTTTAAGTGTTTCTCTATATTCTCGTCTTTACATGTTCATGCGTTGGCTTCTAAATTCTGTCTTCTCTCCTCCTAGGAGCACATGTTATGATCTTATTCACTTAGACTGCATCTCAGCTGCTTTATTTGGAGAAAGCAAAACCGCTTGTTTCACTTTGATTGCTTCATAGATTCCTCTTTCCTCCATATTTCCTATCTGTAAAGAATCAATAATAATCAACACAATTTTCATATATTACCATTTACAATCCATGGCCGTATCCCAATTTTTCTTGTTTTGTTTATAGATTTTACTTAAATATCTAGATATAACATCGATCCAAGCGTTATAATCTTTGGTGTAGTGCTCTACGCGAAGCTTGCAATGATTGGTTCGATAGGCTTGCAATGCCTTAGTTTAACAGACTCTGAGTTGTCAAAGGTTGAATCAATTTTACCACCAGTAACCATACCAAGACGCTCGATTCCCTCAAAGTTGGCATGCTCAATAGCATGTAGACCACCATCTGCAAAGAGTTCTTCAGGGAAATTGGAAATCAGTTACCTGTTAACAAAGCAGTTGATTATGTGGGCTAAGATGTTCTTCACCTTGTCTTTCATCTTTTCCTTCTTAGCAAACTTGGACATGAAATCCACACGTACACCATAAGATTATGGTGCTTGGTGGAAGAAATGCTAAACACATCATAATTTGAGAAAGAAGACGATGATTTAAAAAAATATAAGAACCAAAAAAATGACATTGTTTCATATCTTCTCCTTCATTATTTAAAACGCTATCGGATTTGATGTGTCATTCGAGTCAGCATTGATTAACAGTGCGATTAACGACATTTAGTACTAATATATGATTACAGTTAATTACTGTTGTTCACGTATGTTATAGTTTAGATTACATATTTCGTGTATGTTATGACACATATATAAAGATTATTGATTAATTGTAACTACAGAACAAATTTTGTGTATGAAATGGCCAATTCCTAGATCCCAAAGAAATGAAAAATTAAATGCAGAAAGAATAATTTCAGCCCTACAACCTCCGTTTATGATAGGAAGCACATGTTTGAAATCACATCCAAAACAAAAAAAACTCCACCAGATGGTTTTTTTAATAAATTCCCAATAATATCATTTAGACTTCGGTCTAAATATTCAAAATATTGCTTGCTCATCATTGGTGCTTCACCCCATAGAGTGGGATAATCTTGTTTAAGTAACTGATAAAAAAATGGTTCCATGTTTTATTGAACACGTTGAAAATGCATATGAACTAATAGGAATACCAAACATTGAATGAGTTGTTCTTCCATCTTGTAATAAAAGTGAAGAAATACCGCTAGATGCAACATTAAGAACAATGTTCTTTCTACATCTAATAGCAGTAGATTGTATTTCCATATAAATGTTTTCGCAGTTCTACCATATCCATTAAAAAACTCCACTTGTTTTCTCCAAAACAGCTCCCATTATCTCACTATGAATATTTTTCTATTCATCGTTCAACATGGTAAAGTCTCTATCATGATTTTTTTTCAATTCTGCACGATCATTGCTTCTTTCATCAATTATCAAGACGTACATTTGAGTTCTGATTACCATCAATACATGGTTGTGGAATAGATTTAAACATTGCCAGTGATCTCCCATTGATTCTCATAATTTTCTCTATCTCTTCAAGAACATAATTTTTTATCTTCATCATTTATAATCAGATCTGCATTAAAAATATTATAAGTAATCGTATTAGATTGAAAACATATTTTTAACAACAAATAATTGATTAAAGAATAAACTTGGTCTGTTCAGAAATATTCTCATGTTATGTTTAATGTCTTCAGACCGAAACTCTCATGTATGGTTCCAAACAACTTCAGATTTAGACAAGCTATTTGAAGTAAGCATAATCACATAATGTTGTCTAAGAAAGCTTGTCGAGCTTGCAAAGATTTTCCTTACTATATCATCAATATACGCTTGATCATCTTTTAGCAAACCATGTGCATAACATGCCTCTTTTTACGTCTTGTAAACCACAATATTGTATATTTTAATTTCATCAAAAGAATGTGGACTTTTTACATAGTTCACCAATATTTGCAAAAATTGTGCTTCCTCCATCTTTCTAGGAACATAATTAGTCCTTCCAACAAATCTTTTTTTCTTTCTTTGAAAATCTTAAGCTTCATGTTTCATATAAATTTATTGGATATTTGCTTATAAGTGAGTTCACTATCAACTTTATTAACTTTATTCAACTCAAACCAAGCTAGAAACATTGTATTCTCAATTAGTTTTCTATTGATGACGGTTTTCACCTTATCATCACACTTGTAAATTATAATTTGTTTTCCCAAGAGATGGAAAGAGAGCTTCTCAACAGATGTAGAGCAAAAATGTGTAGAAATTTTAAAAATTCTCCATGCATATTCACATGCAGAAATATATATGCATAAATAAAATTTTCATGATTACAAATGCTTTTTAAAAATAATTAGAAAAATTTTAAACATTGTTTGATATATTTAAAAACCAACACTCGAAGAAATCTTTGAGTTTTTTTTGACAATTGATCTATTTTTCTGAGTTGGTTCAACAACAAAATCTCATGGTCATACGTTCATTATATATTTAAATAAGTACTTAATATACCCAGCTTGGTTGCACCATTCAATATTAATATGTGCTGGATAATGAATAGACATTGTCTTGTTATAAGGTATGACATATCTGTTGTCGCACCATGGAATCATTCTTTTCAACATATCTATCTTCTTGTTTGTGTCTTATGTAAATCGGAAATCCTTCCTTTGATATAGAAGTTTTCTCGGCAAAAGATTTAGGATATGACTTTGAACATTTGTCATTCTTCATACATGGTGAGTTCAGGTTAGCAAAACCACAAGGTCCATGTATCATTATTTCCTTAACAACATCATAAAATTCAGTTTCTTCATATCTGTTTAGAATTTCAGGAAAATGATTTGATTTATGTTATCAGTAGATAGAAATTTTGATTTAGGATCCATGAATATCAATATGTGAGTATGTGGAAGTCTTCTTTTTTGAAACTCTATAGTATATATTGCTGCATATTTAAAATAGTGACATAAAAATTAGATTCATCATATATATTGATAAATTAAATACCATAGGATACACTTTTACAAAGTATCACTTACACGTATTTGTAATGCCAAAATTTTCTTCTTCATTAAATTGTTCATCAGTGAATCTAGTTTTATCTTAAACACCTGCAAATAATATTGGGTCGATCTTCACTTGTCAAATTACTTTGTTTAAGATACCTTGTGATTTCAGACCACTTTGAATTGCATGAAAATATGATGAAAAGATCTGGAAACCTAAAATGTTTAGATATTGCCATTGCATCCAGATAGTTATTCTTAATGTATCTAGGTCCCCCTGTGAATGTAGTTGGTAACAGAAATTGTTTCCCTTGTTTATGCATGTAAGCATTACTTGAGTTTTCAGACTATTTAATTGAATCGTAACTTTCAGATCATAAAGTATAATGATTTTGCTTTAGATAATATAGTATGTTTGATTCAATCATTGTATAAGCATCTACCAGAAATTGTTGGAGTAGTCTTCTTGAATATAACAAAGTATGAGAATCATTCCTTCTTTCTTGAATATGGAATGAAAATAATTGTCTCATAGATATACTTTCTTTCTTAAGGCTCAGTATAATAGAAGATATTATAGAGTTATAAATGCTAGATGGATTTCACTAATCATTTTAAGATGATCATATTGTTGTTCCAGAACTGTATCAATGCAGCAATTTTAGATGTTGTTGGGATATTATAGATTTTTTCATTTGTAACTCGATCACTAACAATTCTCATATGAAAATTTTTCTCAGGACTTGTTGATACAAGCCTTGATTCAAGGATGTATGCGCGTGGGCTGTTTGTAGAAGATTAGGTGAGAAACTCAACCTTAGGCTTCTGGATGGGGGTTTTCCGGTTGGTAAAAGATGGAAGGGTGAAGTGAACCACACGAGGGGTGATGAACCTCGTGATAAATCACAAACTTAGAGCTAGGAGGGCTGGTCTCAACTAGGTTCTAAGCACACAAGCTTCTTTGAGAGAATAACTTGTAAAGAAAATTCGATCTTTATTAATTAGCAAAAAGGTTGTCGAACGACAATGCTGGAAGGAGCCTTATTAATATGCTCGACAGCTTGACTTTCTAGGGTCGACTCAAATAAAGAAAAGGAAAGTTTACAAAAGTGCACAAAAGGAAAAGATACAAAAGTGCATAACCGAAAAAGGACCTATTCCTAAAATGTTCTTGACTCAAAAATGTAAAGCATCTAGATCCTACCCTGCAAAACAGAAAGAGGCATATATTCGAATTGAAACTTACCTTATCTTACCTCATGGCCAAGAAATGGAAGGTGGCCGTCCTTGTGGCATGCACGCGCCTTGCTCCTAGTCTTCGACTTGGAGTAGGGTTAAAAACCTTTGGGCTCTGACCTCTCTTGCCACTAAAGCCCAAGTCTCTGATGTTCCTTGTGTTGTTGAGAATCCTTTGGACTCTAATTTGCTCTTCTGGCCCATTGTCCTTAGCTGCTCTTCCTCTAGGAGCTTGTCGACCCATAAGCTGAATTTGTGGAAGAGTGCTCTTGATCTGCTTCTTGTCATTGCCCCTGGAGGTACCACTGGTGTAGATACTTCCTCTAAGTGCATGTCCTGGAGCTGGTAGCTCATTTGGTCCGAGTCCTCTTGTGTAGAAGTGGAAATGCGCGTGTACTCGGCTGGATCGGCTGTACCGGCTGGATTGTGCGCGGTACTGGCCGGAATGACTTCAGGACCGGCCAAGTTAATCTCGGAGTCGGCGGTGTCATCAGGGGACCGGTGGTGTCATTCACGTCCCCACCAAGTGTGCCGGAAGCTTGGGCCTCTCTGCCGGCGATGTTGACCGGTCTGGTCCTATAGGTCGAGGGTCCGGCGGTACTGTCTGGTCCGGCAGGCGCGCCAGATGGTCCTGCTGTCTCGGGCAAGCTTCCTGGTCGGCCAGTCTGGTCTCCTGGCTGGATGTACGACCTGATGTCCTCATCATCCCCTCCCTCTTCAGTAGGTTTTGTCCTCAAAACTGGTTCATCTGCATGGAAAGGGGCTAAGTCAGTAACATTGAGCGTATTGGACACATTAAACTCACCTGGGAGCTCGATCCGGTAGGCGTTGTTGTTGATCCTCTCGAGCACTCTGAATGGTCCATCTCCTCTTGGTGCTAGCTTGGAACTCCTTAGGTTTGGGAACCTCTCCTGCCGTAGGTGTAGCCACACCCAATCGCCTGGTTGAAAGATCACCTCCTTTCTTCCTTTGTTGGCATGAGTCACGTACTGTCCGGTCCTCTTCTCCAAGTTTTCTGCTACCTTCTGGTGTAACCTCCTTATGAACTCTACTTTGGATGCTCCGTTGAGGTTGGTCATCTCAGCTGGTGGCAGTGGTGTTTGCTCCAATGGGGTGAGAGGGTTGAAACCGTATACCACTTCAAATGGGGTCTTCTTAGTTGCTGAGTGCACGGCTCGGTTGTAGGCGAACTCAATGAATGGCAGGCACTCCATCCAAGTCTTTAGGTTCTTCCCTAGTGTTGTTCTGAGAAGAGTTGTAGGGTCCTATTGACAACTTCAGTTTGGCCATCGGTTTGAGGATGGCAAGTGGTTGAGAAGAGTAGCTTCGTGCTTAGTTTTCTCCAAAGGGTCCTCCAGAAATGGCTGAGGAACTTGGTGTCCCTATCTGATACGATGGTCCTTGGCATTCCATGAAGCCGTACTATCTCCCTGAAGAACAGCTCAGCTGTTTGTGTGGCATCATTGACATTGGCACATGAGATGAAGTGTGCCATCTTGGAGAATCTGTCCACCACTACAAAGATTGCATCTTTGTGGTTGATCTTGGCCAGACCTAGAACAAAATCCATCGAGATGTCCACCCATGGATGTGTTGGTATGGGCAGTGGGAGATACAACCCTGTGAGGTTGCACTCGGGACTTTGCCTTCTTGCAAGTAATGCATCTTGCACAATGTGCTTCTACTGTCCTATTGATGTGTGGCCAGTAGAAGTGCTCCTTGACCACTGCTAGAGTCTTGTCGACACCAAAGTGGCCCATGAGTCCTCCTCCATGAGCTTCTCGGATGATAAGCTCCCTTAGTGATCCCTGTGGTATGCACAGCCTTCTTTCTCGGAACAAGAATCCCTCATGGATGTAGAATTTGCCATGATTCCCTGTGCTACACTCCTTGTAGCTCTCAGCAAGATCAGGATCATCCTTGTATAGATCCTTGATGTGCTCGAATCCTAGGACCTTTGTCTCCATGGTTGATATCAAGGCAAACCTCCTTGATAGTGCATCGGCTACCACATTGTCTTTGCCCTTCTTGTACTTGATGATGTACGGGAAGATCTCTATGAACTCCATCCACCTGGCATGTCTCCTCTTGAGATTGGTTTGTCTTCTGAGGTGTTTGAGTGTCTCGTGATCAGTGTGGATCACAAACTCCTTGGACAGCAAGTAATGCTGCCAAAGTCTCCAATGCTCGGACAAGGGCATAGAGCTCCTTGTCATAAGTGGGGTAGTTCAGTGAGGCACCACCTAGCTTCTCACTGAAGTATGCCACTGGTCTCCCTCCTTGGGTTAGCACTGCTCCTATGCCTATTCCAGAGGCATCACACTCCACTTCAAACGTCTTGTTGAAGTCGGGAAGGACTAGCACTGGTGCATGTGTAAGGCTGTCCTTCAAGGCCTGGAATGCCTTCTCCTGAGCTTCTCCCAAGCTGAATCCCACGTTCTTCTTCACTACTGCTGTCAATGGTGAGGCAATACTGCTGAAGTTTGGCACGAATCTCCTATAGAAGCTGGCCAGTCCGTGGAAGCTCCTTACTTGGCTGATGTTTTCTGGTGTTGGCCATTCTTGTATGGCTCGAATCTTCTCCTCATCAACCTGTAGGCCCTGTGAACTCACAAAAAAACCTAAAAAGACAAGCTTATCAGTACAAAAAGTGCACTTCTTGAGATTGGCATAAAGCTCTTCTTGTCGAAGGGTTTTAAGGACCATCTCAAGATGTGTGAGGTGTTCCGTAGGCACTTACTATAAACAAGTATGTCATCAAAATAAACTACCACAAACTTACTGATGTACGCCCTAAGAACTTGGTTCATAAGGCGCATGAAGGTGCTTGGGGCATTAGTCAAGCCAAATGGCATGACTGTCCACTCGTAGAGCCCTTGCTTTGTCTTGAAAGCAGTCTTCCACTCATCACCTTCCTTCATTCATACCTGGTGGTATCCACTTTTGAAGTCTATCTTGGAGAAGACCGTGGCTCTACTCAGCTCATCTAGCATATCATCCAGTCGTGGTATTGGATGCCTATACTTGACTGTGATGTTGTTGATTGCTCGGTAGTCCACGCACATGCGCCAAGTCCCATCCTTCTTGGGCACTAGTAGCACTGGTACAGCACATGGACTGAGGCTCTCTCGAACATATCCTTTCTCCAGGAGCTCTTTGACTTGCTTCTCAAGCTCCTTGGACTCCTCTGGACTCATCCGGTAGGCTGGCCGGTTGGGCAGGGCTGCTCCGGGCACTAGATCAATCTGGTGTTCTATGCCACGTAAAGGAGGCAAGCCTGCTGGTATCTCCTCTGGAAATACATTCTGGAATTTGTTGAGGAGTGTTGCTACTTCATGAGGTAGCTCTACCTGTCCCTGTTCTATACTCAACACTTCCTTGAAAACCATTAGTAACATTAAATCCTTTGAGGCTAAAGCTCTCCGGACATGGCTTGGTTGAATAAGAAAATTAGATTTGATAAGTTTCTTTTCCTTACTCATTTGGAGTTGTAGCTCATGTACTTGGGCAGGTGTAAGAGGAGCTAGGCTGACCTTTCTCTTGTCATGCACGAAGGTGTAGAGATTGGTTTTGCCATCATGCCTGGTCTCTTTGTCAAACTGCCATGGTCTTCCTAGCAGAAGATGGCCAGCTTGCATGGGCACCACGTCGCACACGACTTGATCCTGGTACTTGCCCACACTGAATGGTACAATGACTTGTTCATGGATCTTTAGCTCCACTTTGTCATCGAGCCATCTCAGTCTATATGGTCGAGGATGCTTTGTCTTCTCCAGACCTAGCTTATCAACCATATATGCACTAGCAACGTTAGTGCAAGAACCACCATCTATGATGAGGTTACATACCTTGCCCTTGATGGTGCAACGGCTGTGGAAGATGTTCTCCCTTTGGATGGTCTCTGAAGGATCCACCATTGCACTGAGGATACGTCTAGTGACCAGCACTTCCCCACATCAGGGTACTCAATGTCACCATACTCTCCTTCTGGCTCATAGTCCTCTTCATCTTGGGACTCATACTCTCCTGCCTCTGTAATCAGCATGACTCGGTTGTTTGGGCACTCCCTTGAGATGTGTCCACGTCCCCTGCACTTGAAACAAGTTATGTCACGTGATCTTTGAGGGTTAGAAGACTTACCAGGCTCTCTCTGGTCACGGGTGGGTTCAGGAGGCTTGCTCTTGAACCTTGACTCGATCTCTATGCTTTTGCCTTTGTCCACGGTCTTAGGCATGTTGCTTGGTGCCCAAGGTGTCTTAGGCTTGCTGCGGATGTCTTGGCTCTTACGTTTGATGTGCTGCTCAGCTTGCACAGATAGGTGGAACAAGTCTTTGAAGTCGTTGTAGATTTGCCTTTCCACCTTGCAGCTGATCCTTTCTTGGAGTCCATCCAAGAATTGTGCCATCAATGCTTCTTCATCATCACTGAGCTCCAATCTGTTCCTTAACTTCTCGAACTCTTCATAGTACTCCTCTACTGATCTGGTACCCTGCTTAAGAGTATGAAAACGACGTTGCAAATCTCTATGAAAGTAAGGTGGAACAAAACCTTTGTCGCATGAGGTCCTTCATGTCGACCCATGAGTCTACGGGTCTCATTCTCTTCCTCCTTCTGTCAGATACCTCACGGCCCACCAGATGAGGGCATTGTCCGTGAGTTGTGCTACTGCCATTGAGACTCTCCTAGGTCCTGGCTGGTTGTAGTGATCAAAGATATGATCCATTCGCTTCTCCCAATCTAGGTAAGCCTCGGGGTCTACTTTTCCTGCAAAACTTGGACGAGTTAGTTTAACATCAGGATGAATTACCCGGTTGTAGGTGTGTTCATCTCCATCCTCATGACGTTCTAGGAGGCATTCTGGGTCTCTGGTGAAGACCATATGGCTCAAAGCCATCATCTTCTGCCTCTGGTTGCCGTGGAGGTCTTCTCGGCCTATGGTGATAGTTATGAGGTTGTGTGTCCTCATCTCCATCTGGCTGGGGCTCCTCCTGTTCGTGCCGTGTCCTAAGGTACTCAGGACCCTCAGGACGGTCTTGTTCAGCTCTCACATGCCTTATGGCCTGGAATCTCACCGGTCTTTCCACGCGCTCCAACCTCTCGCCTATGGATGCGAGTTTTGTTTGGAGTGTGGTGAACATGGCCATCATGGCTTCGGCTGCGTCTCTATTCTCTTCTCCCATGGTGTGCTACAAAGAAAGAAGACAAATTAGGGTGCTCCTAAATTATTAGGAGGGTTTTCTTTTTATATGGGGTTTGAAAAAAATGCAAAAAGGAAAAATCCTAAGGAAAGGAAATTCGACTACAAGAAAAAGGAAACTTCCTAGACAACTTGTGCTTAGCTGTCCAATTCGAAATATCTTGGGTATTTTCCTATTCTCTTTTCTTTCGTTTTTCTTTTCTTTTCTTTTTCTTTTTAATTTAACATAAAATTAATGGAAATATGAATTAAACAAAAAGGAAAACGTGAATGGCAATGCAAAAGTGAATCTAAACCCTAGTGATACACGTAGGAGGCTAGATGCACTCGGTTTGGAGTTTGATGTTGTTTTTTTTTATTTTTCTTGAATATGACTTAAACTAATGCAAGAACTAGAAATAAGACAAGCAAAAGGATAGAAACAACCTGGTTTAGGAGCTTTAAGCTCTGATACCAAAATGATACAAGCCTTGATTCAAGGATGTATGCGCGTGGGCTGTTTGTAGAAGATTAGGTGAGAAACTCAACCTTAGGCTTCTGGATGGGGGTTTTCTGGTTGGTAAAAGATGGAAGGGTGAAGTGAACCACACGAGGGGTGATGAACCTCGTGATAAATCACAAACTTAGAGCTAGGAGGGCTGGTCTCAACTAGGTTCTAAGCACACAAGCTTCTTTGAGAGAATAACTTGTAAAGAAAATTCGATCTTTATTAATTAGCAAAAAGATTGTCGAACTACAATGCTGGAAGGAGCCTTATTAATATGCTCGACAGCTTGACCTTCTAGGGTCGACTCAAATAAAGAAAAGGAAAGTTTACAAAAGTGCACAAAAGGAAAAGATACAAAAGTGCATAACCGAAAAAGAACATATTCCTAAAATGTTCTTGACTCAAAAATGTAAAGCATCTAGATCCTACCCTGCAAAACAGAAAGAGGCATATATTCGAATGTAAACTTACCTTAACTCACCTCACGGCCAAGAAATGGAAGGTGGTCGTCCTTGTGGCATGCACGCGCCTTGCTCCTAGTCTTCGACTTGGAGTAGGGTTATATATCTTTGGGCCCTGACCTCTCTTGCCACTAAAGCCCAAGTCTCTGATGTTCCTTGTGTTGTTGAGAAGCCTTTGGACTCTAATTTGCTCTTCTGGCCCATTGTCCTTAGCTGCTCTTCCTCTAGGAGCTTGTCAACCCATAAGCTGAATTTGTGGAAGAGTGCTCTTGATCTGCTTCTTGTCATTGCTCCTGGAGGTACCACAGGTGTAGATACTTCCTCTAAGTGCATGTCCTGGAGCTGGTAGCTCATTTGGTCCGAGTCCTCTTGTGTAGAAGTGGAAATGCGTGTGTACTCGGCTGGATCGGCTGTACCGGCTGGATTGTGCGCGGTACTGGCCAGAATGACTTCAGGACCGGCCAAGTTGATCTCGGAGTCGGCGGTGTCATCAGGGGGACCGGCGGTGTCATTCACGTCCCCACCAAGTGTGCCGGAAGCTTGGGCCTCTCCGCCGGCGATGTTGACCGGTCTGGTCCTATAGGTCGAGGGTCCGGCGGTACTGTCTGGTCCGGCAGGCGCGCCAGATGGTCCTGCTGTCTCGGGCAAGCTTCCTGGTCGGCCAGTCTGGTCTCCTGGCTGGATGTACGACCTGATGTCCTCATCACTTGTGTTGAATATCTTTCTAGCTGATTTAAATTTCTCAACATAAAGATTATTGCATATAACATGTCAGAGATATCTTCAATAATAATCTTTTTCAAACAATCTTTGATATCTTGTTTTTCAAACTTGTTAGACTTACTGAAATTTTAAATTAAATTCTAATCAATAATTGTTTAATATAATTTTAAAAAATAATAACAAATAAATTTTATAAAATTAAACAATAAATGTTTTATAACTCAACACATTTGGTTTGTTTCCACCTTATTTTCTGTGTCAACAATATATTGTTGTAAAAAATTTGCATAATCACCTAAAGGTGGTTTTAAGATACCCATCAATTGGTAGTTTTCTCTTTGGAGTTGGAACATTTACCACCCAAAGATGTAAATGAGAACACCATGTTATAAGAGCTTATGTATTTTTGAAAATTTTACTGAGTATGTTTGTCCCATTTAAACACAATATTTCACTTGACCTTGCATACAACATAGTGAAAATGTAGAGTTTATAGAATTTTTAGATTTATTTAGTCGTTCTTCGTAGCACATAATAACACCACAATGATGACATACAAATGTAGTATCCCCCTCATCTATGTAGAATGTAAATTTAAATAAATTTCTGATAAATAATCTAATATATGTAACAGTATATTCAATATAATATTAAAGATATAAAGTTAAAATTATTGATGTACCATAAATTTTTTGTGAAGAACAGTGGGCATTAGTATTTGTATTATCAAATACTTGCTTTAAAAGTAACGTCATTGTTTTCACTCGATTCCTTTGACATTCAATTCTTTGTCTTTAATATTATCCAATTTAGTATCCGTATCTTCTAAATCACTTAAAACAGAATAAATACATTCATCGGAACTATATTGAAAAAATTATTTATCATAGTCGTCTATGGATCGTGAAAAAATAATATATATATATATATATAAGTTGATTGTATACATAATATTAATATTCAATACATAAAAAGGGATCTTCATATTCTGAATCGTATACTGCATTAATATTTTGTTCTTCTATCTGTATGTCAAGAAACACATTGCCAAAAGATGAATTATTTGCTCTAGAAATATTTTAAGAATGTATGTTTGTAATATCATTAAGTATAATATTGGATGGACTTCTGAATTTTCTAAAATCACTAGGGAAAAAATTGGTTCACTACAGAAAAAATATTTCATAAGTTGAGAACTGAACAAAAGACAGATGAATTCAACCGTCTTATTTGAGTAGTAGTTAATCTTGTGAAAGGAAAACTGATTGTTATATAAAATATATATTATAAGTCTATTAAATGTGGTAGTATAACTATACAACTTATATGTCTCCTGGACATTTCTGAAAAACATTTCAGCTGATTTTTGTTTTTTTAGATGGTCAACATCTTCATTGTCTTGTTTTCAAACATTCCTATGAACCATTGTTAACTATTATTAATTATTTTAATATATAATACATAGCTTATTTTGTTAACATTAAAATTTTTAGTTTACCAATGAGTTTTTTTTCTTTGGTTTGCATCTGTTATTGGAATGAATATATCTAAAAGATATAAATAACTAAAACATGTGTAAGAAAAATTAAATATGATCATTAGTACATTTATAAAATATTATGTAATAGGTGTATTATTTGATGTCGAGAATGAGTTATAATATTAACCTTTTATGTTTTTTTCAGATGAAGTTTGTGAATTGTTGAAAATGCACTCATAGATAATTGGAGCTGTTCATCCTCGCAAACAGGTTTGTTTCTAGATTTGAAATCAAACTTCAACAATATAGATTTTCTGGAATGGACTGGTAATGATTCATGAGAAAATTTATGAGTGATGTGACTACCTCTCTCATTGAGAAAAGCAAATGGTGTTTAACTTAGTTTATGTAGACATAAAACATATTTAGATTATAAAGTATGAATAAGTTCTATAGAATGATCTGAAAACATATAATATCTTTCAAATCTAAAATAATATATTAATTAGTTATTTTCTTAAAGTATTTATAGATTTAGTCATTTTTAAAAATAATAGAGTAGATAATTTTAAATCTATCTAATTAAAATTAAACATCCATTTTGTTTATATATTGTTAGTATAAAATATAATATTTGAAATAAGATCGTTACTATATTATTTTTAAGATGTTAAATTAATGTATATTTTAATGTATTTTTTCATTTATAATTTTATTTTATTATAATATGTATTTTTCATTTATAATTACAATCTATTATAAATTTATATCATCATTTTAAAAAATCAATAGGATGATAAATAATGTAGCAACATATTTAAGTTGTCTGGTCAGTATCCAATTATCTTATAGTTTTATACCTTCAATTATATTATTTTTAAAATTACTTTTTATTTGAATTAAGTATAATTTTAAAAAAATTTATATTATTTAGTGTTGAATTAATTAAATTTAATCAATTTACATTTTTGTTTGTAATATTTTGAAATATATGAAGATAGTTAATAATACACAAAATAAAAAACTATTAATAAGAATTTAAATAATTAATAATAGTTTGAAATAAACTATTGATAGTAGAATTGAGTTAATCTGTGTTTATTTTAAGTGAAAGCATCCAAATAGTTTACGAAAAACAAACGAGTTTGAAACAAATAGTTATTGGAATTTAAAACTCATATTGTCATCGATGCATACTCTTACTCATTTCTTTTTCCTACTCGTCATCAGCCTTTTAAATTTTGATAATTTTAATGCATTGCTTTTAGATGTAGAAATGAGATCAGGTAATTCATCATTAAATTACAGTAATCGCTTGTAGAAGGTGTTAAGAACAACCCATATGTTTCTTCACTTACCGTTCCAGTCAGTAAAACCTAAATAAAAAGTTAATTAGATAATATTAATTTAGCTATTCTATTAAATTAGATTAAGACAAAATGTTTAAACTATAAAAAACTTCTTACCTCGTCACTAGAAACAATAAAAGTCACTATGTTTAAATGACTATAATTATCAGATAGATGTTCAAATTTAATTGTTTCTTGACCATTTCAAACATTTAAACATCCGTATGTTTCAAATCTATAGAAAACATTTTTATTTTCAATAGATACAAAAAATTAATAAGTTTTTCTAATCAAATTCTTTAGGGCTTCAAGTATTAATTTTGGATCTTCGATCTGAAATAGTAATAGTCTATCGTTTACAAGTTTAAAAATTATAATACATCTCCACAAATAACATATCTCATCATATGAACCACATAACAAATCTGCAATAGTTTGCTTGACTATTTTTGTTGTTGTTTTGTCTATGAGCATAAATTTTGTTTTGTTTGTATTATTAGTTACCATGATATCGAATTTAAACCTATTATATAAGTTAAAATATTAAGTATTAGTTTAGATTAGTAAATGTTCAAATTACGTTGCTACAGTAGATTTTTGAAATATTATACTTTGAAGATACATCTTTGACCCAATCTTTGCAAACTTCGCAATAGAATGTTGGTTTGGTTATTTTTGTTTTGGATTTTAAAGGCACGTTTTTTGTTGTCACCTTTGGAACCATCTTGTTACACTTTCCACAACCAAAATAATACCAAAAAACTTTTATCAATAGCATAGATTGTACACATAATTATGCATTTTTCAATTTATAAAGAACATTTGTAAATTGTATGAGACATAATTTTTTTTGAATAGATCAATAGAATTTCTAGTACAATAAAATTAATATTATATAAAAATAATTTCCATATAATTTAGTAATTTTGAAACACATTTTTAGCTAGCTGGAACCACTTTTGTTCATTTATGATAAATTCACATTTTTCATCTTTGAGTTCAATCATAGTTATAGCAATTACATTTTGAGATAACCTAATGGACCAAAATAAAATATTCATCATTATAAATTATCATAAGATTTCATTATTGCAAATTAAAAAACTTACGAATTGTTCAAATCTTGCATTTCAAATAAAAGGAGGTTAATGAATATAGCTGATGAATCAAATATATTTATAATTTGCAAATCTCCTATAGATGGATTGGAAATGGTATTAGGTATGTCTACATGAACTTTTTAATATATTTGAGTAGGTTTATTAGATAGTTTAATTACCTTGGTAGATGTTGATAGTTACAAATCTAAGTAAGCATATAACAATTTGACAACATATTGGCAATGTTTACTTATTTTTTCTGTAAATACGTTCCATATACAACATGCCATATGATTGTCTCTAATATACCAATAACATTTTATTTAAAAATTTAAATAAATAGATTTATTTTGTAATATATTTAGAGATATTTACTCTGAATCTATTAAATAAAATTCAACCTTCTTCCTTTCTTTCCCATTCATCTGAATAGTTTATATTTTTTCTATATCGATGACTTGAACATCTGAAACATAGAAATATATATGCTTCATTTATATAAATGACACATAATATATATAGTAGTTACAATTAAGATAGTTATTAAAAACTTACCAACCAAGAAATGTGTTTTTAGATCACTACTTCTAATCATATCAAAAATGGTTAATGATAGAAATATGTCATCTGATATATAATCAGATGTTGTGCTTACAAAACTCATTTTTTATGGATTATGCATTAACCGAAAATTCCTAATTGTAGGAGTTAGTGAAAAATTCTCAATAAATTTCTACTCTCTGATATTGAGTTGTTATTGAAGGCGTAAAAACCATACTCGTTTACATGAATCATGAATTTTAACTTCTTTTTGAAAAAATTGAAAACGGTTAATTTAAGATTAATATGATAAGTTATATCATAAAGATTAAATTTTATTGGCTGATCAGCCAATATATGATCGAATATTTCACCAAATTGAGAGGTATATTTTTTTCAGAATTGCAATACTTTAACATGGATTCGCCAAGATGTGTCGAATGGTTTTACATAATTTAGGTAGTAAATAATTTGACCATGAAAAACCATAGTTTTTTTAGAAGATGAAATGTGTTATAAGATATAGATATTGGGATAGATATCTTGGGTATATGAGTTTATATAGTGATTGTAGTATTTAAGATTTATTGATATCGAGTTTTACAACTTATTTTAACAAAATTTTCTATTAATTGATTTAATCTATTAAATTAAATTGACATAAATAAAAATAAATAATTTTTAAATTATGGTTAAGATTATGATAACTGTTATTTTTGTGAATCGATTTTTTTATTTTAATAAAAAGTTATGTCATTTGAATTTATAGTTAGTTAAGATTATGATTAAGTTTTTTGATTTTTTAAAATGTAGTTAAGATTAGGTAATTTATTTGGATAACTGTTATTTTTGTGAATCTTTTTTTTTTTATTTTAATTAAAGTTTAATATCATTCAATTTAATGTAATAAGATTACGATTATGTTTTCCAATTTTTCAAAATATAGTTAAGATTAGAATTGTTATGATTTATTTGAATATTTGAAAATATAATTAAGATTACAATAAATTTTATTTTTTAATCAATTTTTTTATTTTATTTTAATAAAAATTTATATCATTTGCTATAATCTAATAGTTCGTATTCATAAAAATTTTGTGATTAAAAGTATAAGATATATATATGTCAAAGTAAATCCATTTCATACAATATATTTTAGTTTAGGTATTAGAATGATTTAGGCATATAAGTTTATAAATGATTTAGTTATATAAGAATTATATATGTGTTGTCGAAACTATTAGTTTAGGTTTTAGATTTATTTAGGTATATAAAAATGTTATATTAGTAAATATAATATATTGTTGCCGTAATCTAATTTAAGTTTTTTTTTAAATGTTAGTATGTGTTTGGAAATAAAAATAATTTTTTGGAAAGAAGAATAGTAGACACATATGTGTTTGGCTAAAAGAATAGTAAGAATAAAAATTAGACATTTTTATCTAATGAATCACTTAAAACTTAAAAGATTTCAATGACATATTCAGTAATATAACAAATGAGAATATGTTAAATTGGTAAAAGGATCCTATTTTAATTAGGGGAATTTTGGTGAATAACAAAGAAATAAAATTTAATTAGCAAAATAGCAAACAAACGAAAAAGTTGTTTTTCAACTGTTTACTTGTTCCACAACTTGCCCATTTTGCCTTCATACCTCAGTCGACACATCCTGCTCATAGGCAGTGATGTGATGGTTTGTAACTGACACCCTACGAAATGATTGAAGATCTAAAAGCTTGTCAAAGTTCAATATCAGTTGTTGGATGACACGATTCCGGCGAGCATTTAATGCACAGATTCAGTTTGGATTTCGTGTATCAGTAAGATAAGTTGTCAGACATTGTACACGTTAAGAAGAAGTGTAAAGTGTATATATAAACTGGTCGTGTAGATTAAACAACCACCATTGATGAATTTTTCTTTCTTTCTTTCCACGTTCAAACAGTGAAGTTGAAGCAAATAAATGCTGAAAAAGATAACATCCATGTGCTCGTGTAGTTGAAGAAATGTAAGTGTCTTTAATATGTCTCTTTTATAAGTTTTGTATTTATAATCCTAGTTCCATTTTTAAGATAAGCAATAATCTACATACACTCATCACGAAATACCAATTAGCTTATGCATGGTCTTCAACAAAGAACCATTTAATCGACATGCATTCACACAAAGAAACTGGATCTACTGTCTTAAAATATTTTTATTTTAAGTTATGTAAAAAATCAAAGTATCATTTACATAAAGTAGTTAGCTACGAACATCTGAGCAACTCATAATGCATCATGCATGTGTACCATTGAACATATGTAGAACAATCTTACGTTTAGAAATGCCAAAAAACGTTATTTGGAGTATGAGAGTAAATGGAAAATAGAGTAAAAATATTTTCACAATTTTTTTAAATGATACTAAAAAGGTTAACGTATAGTATATGAAAAAGATTTTGGAACTACTTATTATTTAATTTTAAATTACAAATCATCGCATTTTGATGGTCTCACCATTTTACTTACGTGGGACCCACTGAGAATTAAACCCACTAACATTACAACTTTGTATGTACGTATAGACATATACGAGTGAAAAGTACACAAAAACTGTTTTGGGATAATCATATGACTAAAAACGTCAAAAAAACTGTACAATGAAATCTTATTTCGATTAGGACAAAAATGTGAAATGCTTAATTTATTTTATAATTTGGTATTGGAAAAGAAGATGTTAGAGTTTAACTAAACGATTATCCAATATACAATAACATTAGCAATGTTTAGTGTCTAATTTCAATTTACAATGCAGAACACACACGTAATAATTTTATTTTGCATAGGTATTTTTAAAGTCAAATTAATTTTTTTTACACACACGTGAGATGTGTAAAGTCAAATTGAGTGTTTTTATCTTGCATCATTGCATCTATAGTACATCAATGATGATTTGTGGAATAAAAACAACATTGATGTATACTTTTTATATTAATAGAGGTACAACAAACTCTTACCAATGGTTCTACTAGTGATGCCGCACCGTGGTCATTGGAAAAAGAAATCTAATGGCATATAGAATTTCCACAAAGAAAGTATTGACCAAATTGAAGTCGTACTAGTGCCACAAAACACAACATATTTGATACTTTAAGAACGGGTGAAAACACATTGTCTTATCAATAAAAATGTTCCGATTACAATGACATACCAAATACCATAATGGATGATGAGAGAAGAAGACATGCATACACCACCTCTTAATATAAAAAACGATGGGATGTTGAATTATTCATGGCTTTGAGGGTGGATGATTTTCTGCTGGCACTTTATGTAACAGTGGGTGAAGAAGTAATCCAAGAATACATATCATATTTAACAGTTATAAGTAATGTTGGAGGTACACAAAACTTCCTTGGCATTGCCGATTCTGATCAGTATGAAAACGACCTTGAATTCCAAGGTAAAATTTTGAACCATATGTAAATATCAAAAATGAAATACTATATCAATAAGTATTGTTGATTCTTGAAATATTTTGGCGTAGGATTGCTAAGCCGTAACCAGCTCTTCCCAATGAGCTTGTACGTTCTGCAAGAAGTGCTAACCGAAAATGAACTCACACACTTCCATGATTCTAGTAGGGAAATCTTAGAAAGGTTAACATCTAGTTTTAGAGGGAGAGCTTTGGAAGGGGAATTTCAGTCAACAGGGTCGTCAATAAACGTTATAGCATCCGAGACTCCTCCAAGCATTCAGGAGGACATAGATTTGTTTTTGCGTAACAATGATCAAGAAGAGATACAAACATAGGGTATACTCCCAACATTAATTTTGGATTCTACCGAGGGGCAAGGTAATGACATATTAAATAGTATATAGTTAATTATATAACATTATAAACTATAGGATAATAGTTATCTTACACATGACAAAATTTAATGTAGGAGATTTTTTTGAAGCAAGGGACACAGAAAACACTTTGGTAGACAAGGAAAAGGGACCAATGGTTGAAGAAGGTGGACCAAGTGAGCCCTACCTTGGTCTAACCATAGGTAGAAAATCCACTAAAATCAGAACCGAAACTAGACACGACTCACAAGGTGGTGAGAACATGAGCAAAGAAAAGGATTGGGATGGTAAGTTATCCTATAATGTTAATATTTTATCTGTAAATATATTATTACGGTTGTATTGCAAAAAATATTGTTCGAATCTAAAAACAGGCTTATTTGTGCACTAGCCGAATGACTTGTATGTCGGAAATGGTATTCAAAGATCAAAACGCATTTAAGACTCATTTAGCCATGTATGCAAGACGGCATAAGTTCACTTACAAGAGCACACGATCAACTCCAAACATGATGATACTTAAGTGCACTGGGAAGTCTTGCGTATGGCGGATATACGCAATAAAAATATTGGAGTCAGAGTGATAAGGTTTCAACAGTAGATAAATTTTTTTTCATATTTCTGAAACTATTTATTTAATAATACTATTCGTGATAGGTATCAAATTAGGTGAGTCCATAGACAACACACTTGTAGTGTGCACGAGCGTAGCAGTTATCGAAAGCAGACATCTTCCACATTGATTGGAAAAATAGTGAAGCATAGATACAATGAACAAGGATCGGGACTACGTCCAAACGAGGTACGGGAGATAATGAAAGGAGAACATGATGTCCATATCTCTTACTGGAAAGCATGGAAATCAAGACAAATAGTGTTGGATATAGATATCGATGGACAAATCTCGTCTTACAAGTTGTTGCCCTCATACCTACATCATCTAGTAAAGGCGAATCCAGATTCGATTGTATCCATAGAGTCGGTTTACGACGACGAGGTCGGAAATCGATTCACATATTTTTTTGTTGCATTTGGGGCAAGTGTAAAGGGTTATCCTTACTTGTGGAAAGTGGTCATCATGACGGAACCCAACTCAAAGGGAAATACGTTGGATGTCTCTTAACCGCAAGCTTAGAAGATGGCAACTACGAGATCTTCCCATTAGCATTCGGCATTGTAGACAGTGAAAATGACCAGGCATGGGAATGGTTCTTCGAGAAGTTGCAGGATATCGTCCCAGATTATGAGGAGATTGTTTTTGTATCAGACCAGCATTCTTCAATATACTCTTCACTATGAAAGGTAACACGTTATTTTAAGGTTTTTACGATTCGATATAACTTATAGTGTATCAGTATGTTTAGACCTATAAATGATTGAATATCTTATAACATTCCTTGTTAACCTAATAGGTGTACCCCCATTGTGGATACTACACATGCATTTTTCATCTACAACGGAACATCAAAATGACATTTAAAGCTAAGAACCTCTGTTTCATGGTCTCAAAGGCTGCTCAGGCATACAAGCGATCGTACTTCTACACATATTTCAACGAAATTAAAAGAACAAGCCAACCTTACGCAGAATATTTATACCAGATAGGTTTCAAACATTGGGCAAGGTCGCACTTCAACGGAGTCCGTTACAACCTAATGACGAGTAATAACGCAGAGTCACTGAATTCGGTACTAAGATGTGTACGAGAGTTGCCAATTATTCCATTATTGAATTTCATCAGGACAACCATGACAACGTGGTTCACATACCGTCGTGAGGCTTTAGCCAACGCTACAACAACGATGACACCAAAAGTGTATGAAATCGTGGCTAAGCATTTCGAAGAATCATCAGGTTTTGGAATACAAATGTTAAAGAAGGATGAGTATGAAATAAATGACAAGGAGGCTGGAGTTTACATCGTGAGTTTGGAGAGGAAGAGATGCACATGTTGCGAGTTTCAAAAGGTATTAATCCCTTGTTGCCACGTTGTATGTGCAGTCGTCCATGCAAATATTGAAGTGGACAATTTAGTTGCGCCCAAATATACCATGGAATATTGGATGCAAGCTTACAAAGAAACCATTTATCCAACTACGGATATGGAGACAATTACTTCCAAGGAGAGTGAGACATCAGAAAACATGCTCCACCCACCATGCACAAAAAGACCTCCTAGACGTCCAAGGAAAAAACGAATTCCATCTCGCAGAGAATTAATGGTATAAAAATTATATATGTAATGGCGTTGTTAACAGTAATATAATATGTTAACACGTAACTCTTATTTTATATTGAAAATGAATATGGTCATAAGAGGAAGACATCTTGTAGCCAATGTGGTGGAAGCGGTCACAATTGAGAAACATGCAAAAACTGATATAATAAAGCGAGAAGATAACTAAAGACGGGAAGATAGTTGGACATTTTGGGGTGAAAGCATGCGTCTAAAAATCAGAGTGGCCATGTCTTTTATTTGTATAATATTATGTATATACATCACGGCCAATGTACTAAAACTCTGCTTTAAGTACGGTTAATTTTATGTGTCTATGCTTTAAATACGTGTAATAAATTTAAACACCCGTTATATTCGATGTTATTTAAGATAAATCAATGTAAAAACGATTTAGAACAGTAAAATACAACATTACACAATAAAAAATACTTTAACAAACAACTACTACAAATAAACATCTAATATAGCAAAATAACATTACAACAATCCATACTTGTTCAACTACAAATGCGTTAATTAAAAAGGTTCATTGTGTGTAACAGGAAACGTAAAGGTTAAGAATGAGGTTTTCGTACAAAACATAAATCATGAAAAGGGGAAATAAAACAGATGCTCAAACAGGTCCAACAAACAACTCGAAAAAAAAAGCACAACCAATTTTTGGGCTTTAGCAGTCAGAAACTCTGGTGTAACACCTTGCATCCATCAAAACCAGACATGGCATGTGCTTGCATAAGAAGAATAGATGTTACACTGGAATTTGTATGTGCAACGTTTTGAGGTATACCCGACACTCTTTAAATAGTAATCTTCAAGGGGATAAGATCATCGTCAACGCTCACCGCTTGCCGAAGTAGGAATGGCAACATCTTCGCAATTGGCATAAGATCTTTCTTGATGAGACTAAGACTGCAGAATGACGTATTGCAATCCAAGACATGTAGAATCGCATCACTTAAATCAACACATATACTTACCCAATGCTGCCTGTCAAAATTGAATGGAAAATAAAGACGTGTAGATAGGTCGACGCTGGTAACTGCTTCTTCGAAGTAACTGAGTAAAGCATACTGGAATTTAAACTTTCATTTGTCTTTGTTTGCAATCTTTGAAAATTTGGTGTAATGGGATGAAATACTTGCAACAAATTTGGTGTCATAAAACCCAAAATCATATCCCGCATGTGCAACTTTGAAGTTATCATACGCCATGCGTGTGTATAGCATAAACGCATCAATTGTCTATCACCGCAAACAGTTAACAAATAAATATCACATTAGAATTAAACAAATTAAAAATATAGTAGAATCATTAACCTTAGAATCCGTGATGGACAATCTCTTAGTAATCGAACAAATATCCATGTTGGTAACCGGTGAACCATTTGGAAGAGCGATTACACTGAAATATCATAGTATTATTAGAAGGAAATTAAGGTCAAACACATAAATAGAATAAGAGTATAAGCTACTTACCATGGAGATGCCATGTTTTCGTAGAGTGTCGCAAACTTAGCACTGTAGTTTACAGTGACATCAACTCCAAATTGATTCTCGGCTTCGTTAATTAGCGATGAGTTAAAAGGAATCAGTTCATTCTGTGTACTCAGATCACCGGTCCTAGACCTCTTACTCTTACGAGAAGCAGGAGTAGAAGATTCATCATTTGAATTACCACCACCAGTTTCTTGATTTCCCTGAAACGACATAGTAATAAAAATATTACTGTATCATAAATTGATTATGTTATTAATCACAACAATTAAAAAGGTAATATCACAAATACGATATAAAATCGGGTAAAAATAAACTTCTACATCGGCATCACCAACTACAACCATCCCCGGATCCGTAGTTCAAATAGACGCCATCGGTATATCAGCACGATTCACATTAGCATCTAACTCCTGAAATACCGTAACCAATACATGATAACAGTTGTAAATGAAAACAGCATATAACTCTTAGTGCATTTCATTATTTTTTAATAGTTTGCATACCTCTCCAACAGCATCAGAAGCAACATTGGCATCCACTATACGTGGGGCTGCAGAACCGCATTGTACATTCATATCTTCTTCCTGCATATCATATATAAAAAATATTGCTAAGATATACCAACATCAACAAAATACAGAATTGTTTGATAACTGTCGAGTTGTATTATAAAACCTCTGATACCGACCAATAGCATTATGTATTAACTAAAAGACAGGTATATTACATACCTCCTCGACATGTCCAGAATTGTCATTTGCAGTGTCATTCACAGCCTCGTTATCAATGCATTGAACATTCATGTCTAAATCCTATATAAATATATTTTTATAAAGAAGTTCAAACATAGTGGAAGCATTGAAATGCAATTACTTACAATGTCATTGTGGTTTGTCGTATCCGCAGCAGTGGATTCCTCCAAGACAACACCTTTGTCTAATCCAACTTGACTACCATTCGCATTGTTGGGCCCTTGAAAGACACATTTACCCGAATACAATGACAAAAACTCAGAGATGCCAGTGAGAATAAAATTATGCATCATAGTAACCCTACTATCCAGGACAGCGGTCAATGCCTCCTCCATCGCCTTCACTGCTTCTTTTGTCTTATCAACAATCCTAGAAACAATTTGGTTAGATATAGCTTGATAACTAATTGATGTTCCTCCAACATCCGATGATTTATCTGTATCCTTTTATTTCTGAGATTTTTTCTTCAATTTCTCCTTTCGCATTGCAACAAGATCCAAAGCAGTAATGCCACCACGAAACATATCATTAGAGAACTCAAAATCACTTCCAATCAAACCAACCATCTCATTAGCTCTCTCATTCTTTTATTCATCAGACCACTCAACTTCTTCTTCATCAATTTCAGCATTGTCCTCTTGGTCAATTATCGACTGCACATTCACCTACATAGATTAGTTAAACTTGTTAGCGAATAGCATTTAAACAACATGCAGTGGTTTATCATATATCAATGCAGTCGTATTATAATAATCATGTTATATCCGTATAATGTAAATTATCAGTTAAGATGAATGTAGTAATAATAGATTCGAATAAATTACCTAACATTTAATATCCAATGCTCTAACGTGATTACGGCTAATTACGAAAGGTTTGCAATCTCTGTCGATTTCTCCTCTGAAACCGAATCACAATCCGAGTCTTTTGGTACAGATACTGGTGTATCTGTTATAGCAGGGGCAGTAGCCGCTAAAACAAGTTGTGAAGGGTGAAAAAAAACCTTTAACAGCTAAAGACGGCTGAGACAGAGATATGAGATCTTTGTCTTTAATGCTGGTCATATTCATATCAAACGCAAGACGACCCCATGGGTAATAAAAAAAGGTGGACATATCTCTAGCAAGTTCCGCATGAGATTTTGATAGCTTCGGGATGTGGGATGTAGGAACAAGAACACCAGCAATAATAGCAAGATAAGCAAGTTTCAACCTTGTTTCAGAATCTACAACGATTATCTTCTTCAGCATCAACATAACCCGTTGAACTGTAATACTCTCAGTGTTGGGGGAAAAGAGAATACCAATAGGGGTGCGTGTCACCTATCATATTCCTTTTAGAAGGAAAAGAAGAAAGAGTGGGGGGGGGGGGGCAGATCCCAAGGGTATTTTTTTCTCTTTCACCGGATACTTACCACATGGTAAACCAGTTACAATAGCAAATTCCCGCAAAGAGTACCTAACAGGTTTTCCAGCGAATCGAAACCATATTTTATGCTTCTTTCTGACTTCAAGTTGCCTTGTAAGCATAAAATGGCCCAGTCTACCGGAGTAAATCGGCTTCTCACATATCAAAATAAATTTTACAAACGGTGAATTCTTGATTTTGTCGGCTTCCTCATCATCAAGTGAACTAAGAATCTTTTTTATCCTCCAGGAGGTATGATAAACATTAACCTTTTATCCTTCTGGTTCTTCGCCTTGCGCAAAGAGTCTAAACGGAAAGTTGTGATCCGTTTCCTGAAGATTTTTAACACAAAACGGTAAGCATTACAGAATAACGTGTATGTTAACATAACACATTAACACATAAAAATGATGTTACTCCTATTGTTCAAAGAATAGAATATTTCAGAAAAAAATAGGGGCAGATGCAAGCAATGTTTTCAAAATTCATTCAAAAGTGACACAGTTACCATAATAGTTACATAATAGCATAACCAAAAACCTCTAAAAAAAGATACTACATGTTAACATATGCAATTAACATATAATAATCAAAGTTATCCCAACAGTAATATGCACATGAATTGAAATTTTATCTAAAAATGAGGCAAGTTGGAAATGTAGGGACCCGATAATAAACAATGTTTCCAAAATTTCTCTAAATAGGAGACAGTTCCAAACAGAGAGACATAATTTTTAATTGGATTCGAAAAAGACAATAGAGGGATAAAATCGGGACAATTTAAACTGATTTTTTCTAAAGAATCATTGAAACCAGGACAATTACTAGAATATATTTACAACTTCAAGACAATTTTAAAACATAAATCAATAACCGTAAAAACATACAAAATTATAAAATGGGTAAAAATAAAATAAAGCAAATAAAATGGCAGAAAATATAAAAGTTAGCGATTAACGAAAAAAAATAAGTATAACATGAGAAATTACCAAAAAAAATGATACCCATATTTTTTGAAAAAATAATAATTAAACGAAAAAGTAAGTAATTTCTTAAGAGAAACGGGAAATCAGCATCCGAACCCACATAGCAAGATAGGAAAACAAAAATTACACATAAACAAGAAATTGGTCTATATAATCGAAAACTTACCTAATCTAAACCCTAATGATTCAAAATATTTGGTAAATCCACCGTAACAGTGTGAAAATCTAAACAAAACAACCATACACTAAAAATACCCTAAATCGTGAAGAAAACCGAAGACCGATTTGCAAAAAAAGGAGCCAAATTTTTTTTTAAAACAAAAAAATTGTAGCATAATAAAAAAGTTTTTGAAAATCTACTATCGTGCATGTCTACGAAAAAGTATGACTGTTAAAATTTCGTGAATCGCTTAATCTCGACTCAAAATAGACCAAACGAAGATCATAAAAATAGCATCTAAAATTAAAACTATATTCCAACAACAGATCTGTGGACAAAAACTACAGTGTATATGTATTATCGTGAGAAGAGGATAAACTTACCGGGTTCACATCTTTGTCGCCGGTCACCATTTTTTCCGACGAGAGCAGTGGAAGAGAAGTGTAGAGAAACTAGAAAGACCGTAAATTTTATAGAGAGAAAATCAAGAAAAAAGTGAAATATTGAGTGAACACACTCTTTCTCTCGCCTTATATATGAAAGAGAGTGATGTGATTTTAAAAAAACTGACACCCCTACGCCAAAATGTATAAGTTATATGGCAGTGTACAACCATTCAAGATAGGGGCAAAATCGGTTTTAAATAAAATGCAGAGTAGATAAAATTCAGCTTTGTTATTTTGCTAATTTGACTACTGTTTTTTGTTATATATCCAAATTTCACTTTAATTAGATAGATTAACTACTTTAATTTTTATGTTTTGCAAATTTAATACTATAAATATAAAATTCTAAAATAAAACATATTATTTTATAAAAATATATATATATTTATCATAAATAAACTACAAATATAATTAAATATTATATATTTTTTTTCAATTTAGGTTTATTTTTTTATTAAAAATATTTATATTTTAATATTAAATTTGTGTTACTTTTCGAATTTAAATTAATTATTTTATATTTGGAACAAAATTTTTAAAAAATATTATTTTTTCAATTGTCTTTTTTAACGAATGAGTATTTTGATGATAAAAAGATCAAACCCTAAATAAACTTTAGCGTTTATTTTTGAAGCTTGGTTCGAAGTATTTTTGCTATGCTTTTTTCTACCCCTAAACCAACCAAACAAAAAGGACCAGCCAGGTCAGAAATTAAAAATAAAATAGAAAAGTCAAGTTGTTTTTTAAAATTTATGATACAACGAAAGATCCGAATCTTCATATCCGAAGATTCCGAAACCAATTGTGGATCTGACGGCTGCAAGCTGCCTTATTCCTTCGTTACTATTCCACAAAATTAAACCCCACTTAAAACAAAAAAAATATAAAGGCAGAAGCAAAACTATATGAACAAAATTAAAGAAAAAGAAGAAGGAATAATTCCAGCATCATTCCTCAAATAATTTTATATTCAAAGCAACAACTTGGTCTTCCATTTTTTTTCCTTCAAAATTTTAAAACCCCAAAACAAAAGGAAGTGCATAAAGATCACCAACCAGCCCAAAGAAACACCACAACCATCGTTCCTTGTTCTTTTCTTTTTAACATCATAGAGTCATGATGCAAGTGGTTTCGCCTCGTACACAAGCTGATTCAATCACCGAGAAAGTTTTCCGAAGAGTCTACAGCAATTTTAGTTTCTCGACTGTCGACGATGACTATAGCCATACTCGCCGGAGATCGAGATCAGGTGATTACGGGAAGGAGAGTTTGAGAAAAAGAGGATTCGAAGAAAAAGAAAAGGTTATGGAGATGGAACAGATGGGAGCAGAAAGGATCAAAACCGTTCTTATTCTGATGAGTGATACCGGCGGTGGCCACCGTGCCTCCGCCGAAGCCATCCGTGACGCATTCAAGATCGAGTTTGGAGATGACTACCGGGTAAATATAAATTTATTTATTTATGACGTAATTATACATTTTCTCTCTCCTCGTCTTCTTTGTCTTTGCCTTCACTCGAACGCATATGTTAGAGACAATTTTGTGGCTTCGTGAACAATACAAGCTTCAAAACTCAGGCATATTAGACCTTAATTGTAGTAGCTTTTGATTTCTTCGTCTTTAAAACTCGTCAATTCAAGAATTTGGAAACTTAGTGTTCGTAAAAATTATAGAAACCAGAGTTTCTTCTAAGTTTGCTACTTTAGTAGAGAATTCTGAAATTAATTTACTTTGGTTTTATCTAAAACTCAAAAGCTAATCTAAAACTCTAGAAAAAAATCCACAAAGGCTCTCTCTTTAAGTTTCTTTTGTCGAATCTGTTTTGAAAAAAATGAAATTATTTTAAATGGGTTTATGTAGAAAATTTCAAATACCTGGAATAATTATGTATACATTTTGACATATTTTCCCAATTGATTATGCTAAAAAAACACCAAGGAGTTTCTGTTCTGTAACTGAAATCGGGATGAATCTCACCCGTAAAATATCAACACGTCGCAGTGGTCACATTATCTTGAAAATTAAAGAAATATCTTTTTTTTGACGTTAAGAAGAAAAAATATCTACTTGGAAGTTTTGTAGCCTAGTGTGGATCTTGGTGTTTGCCAGGTTGTCGGAAATACGCAAGTGATGTCAACATTTGATGTCTTAAAAACCTGTCCCACGTTCCTTACTCATTTTTTTTTGTTTTTATTAAAATAAAAAATCGCATTATTTATGTTTCTGGTTCTGATTTTACAATTAATTTTCTATGAACTAATGTTTATTTTTTATAATTAATTACAGATAATCATAAAAGACGTGTGGAAAGAATACACAGGATGGCCATTGAACGACATGGAGAGACAGTACAAGTTCATGGTGAAACATGTTGGTCTTTGGTCAGTTGCGTTTCATGGTACTTCTCCCAAATGGATCCACAGAAGTTATCTCAGTGCTCTTGCCGCTTATTATGCAAAGTATATATATGTTAACCATTCCATTTTGCTTTTTTTTTTCTTTCTTATGATTCTTTAATTTCCTAAGATTTATTTATTTAATTCTGTTTTTAAATTTATTTTTGGGTGTATAGAGAAATAGAGACCGGCTTAATGGAGTATAAACCGGACATTATTATTAGCGTACATCCCTTGATGCAACACATCCCATTGTGGGTAATGAAAAGGCAAGGACGTCAAAAGAAAGTCATTTTCGTGACGGTTATTACTGATCTAAACACTTGCCACCGTACATGGTACGATGATGTTTATCTTTATATACTAAGTATATAGATAAATAGAATACTATTAAGATATGTTTTATAATAATATAAATTATATACTTTCAACTAATCTACATATCTCAAAATTAACCATATTAGCTTATAGCTAAAATGAATTCTTTTAATTATGATGTAATAAGGTTCCATCATGGAGTCAGTAGATGTTATTGTCCGTCCAAAGAAGTTGCAAAGAGGGCATTGCTAGACGGCCTTGGAGACTCTCAGATTCGTGTCTTTGGCTTACCCGTCCGGCCGTCATTCCCTCGCACTATTATCTACAAGGTAAACTTTGTCAAACTCATACTATTTATAGATTTTTTTTTTAAATCACTAGATGATCACCACAGTTAATATTATGTTTGTTTGTTTTTTCAGGATGAGTTAAGGAAAGAGCTTGAAATAGAATCCAATTTACCGGCGGTTCTATTAATGGGAGGCGGTGAAGGAATGGGTCCGGTTCAGAAAACCGCTCATGCTCTTGGAGATTCGTTATATAACTCTAAAGAAAGACATCCAATAGGTCAATTAATTGTCATATGTGGCCGGAACAAAGTCCTTGCTTCTGCATTAGCGTCCCATGAATGGAAGATTCCGATCAAGGTATAATATGAAATGTGAAATTTTTTCCGCAAATTGTATATTTGTGGCAAGTGATTATATCCATAATGTTTATAGATTCGTGGGTTTGAGACACAAATGGAGAAATGGATGGGAGCTTGTGACTGCATCATCACAAAGGTAAGTCATATGTTTGAATATGGCCTTCTTTAAGCATATACAAATGAAACAATCGAACTGAGTCCACACTGTCTTTCACAGGGTCTAGAACTAGCTTTAGACGGACATGTCTTTGAATCCTCCACTACCTTCATATCACTACTACTAGTTATGCTTTTATGTTAGAAAAACAATAAACTTTACAAGTGTTTATGATATTAAACAGGCCGGTCCAGGTACTATTGCAGAGGCATTGATTTGTGGCCTCCCAATTATCCTCAATGACTACATTCCTGGACAGGTATACACACTTTTGTTTTCCCTTGTACTAATCAGGCATCCCTAATCAAAAAAACTAATTCCTGTGAATGTGATTCTCAAAGGAAAAAGGTAATGTGCCGTATGTTGTGGATAATGGGGCTGGAATTTTCACCCGAAGTCCTAAAGAAACGGCGAAAATTGTGGCTGATTGGTTCAGCAACAATAGAGAAGAATTAAAGAAAATGTCCGAGAATGCTCTAAAGTTGGCGCAGCCTGAGGCAGTGTTCGACATTGTAAAGGATATTCATTATCTATCCCAACAGCAACAACACCGAATTCAACTATTTGATGATTCTTCCTACTGATTATTTTTTTCTTAGCCACTAGATTTCTCTTATTTCGTGATTATTACTTATGCTTGTATACTTTCTAGTGCATTGTCATTTTTTGATCACTCTTTTATAGCATTTATATATGTCTGTCCATCACATTTTCAAATTTATCGTGCTTTAATTAACAACCTATGATAAATTAACACTATGTTGAATATTAATGTTAACAATACAGTTATTTTGCCACTACAATTTGCAACCAGATTTGTGGTCGCAAATTTTGGGATTGTTTAGTGACAAATTTGCGACTACAAGTGGGTAGTCGCAAATTGATCGTGTTTTTCGGACTAAAATGTATAGTCGCATCTTGGTCGCAATTTACAACAAAACTGCGTTCAATATGCGATAATTTTACAACCAATATGTGTAGTAACTACTCAGTCACATTTTTGCGATCAAATAGTGACTATATATGTTGTATTCCTAGAGTGGTTGCATTTTGGTTGCAAATTATGCGACCAAAATGCGACCACTATAGGAGTGGCACTTTAGTCACAAAATGATGGCTAAACAACAACGTGGAAAACATGGCGTGGTAGGTAGACCTAAATATAACAAAATAGTTACAAATTAGTGGTAAAATCTTATATATATATATATATATATCTATATATATATGACGCCATGTCTTTTTTCTTGTTTGTAGAATCACAAATAAAAAAACTTCAAACATGTGGCAGAATTACAATAATTCGAGAGAGTAACTGTACAAAAAGATTGATAGTCAAAATAAGAAATACATCAACAGAATTTGCACAGGGGATGGAGCAGTTCATTAATTTTGCAAGTAGTTAGCCAATAGCGCAAAGTAGTGGAGGTAAGTTTTTCTCTCGTTGTATTAATTGCAAAAATGATAAATTTCCTCCGGGACGAAAAATTTGGAATCATCTATATTGTCAAGGATTTATGTCAAATTATTATATTTAGTATAAACATGGAGAAGATTAAGTTAGGCACGAGTCGTTGTGATGATGTGAATAGAAATCAGGGAGGTACATATGGTAGTGAAGAAATAATAGGTACCTCCGGTAATAGATATGTTGAAATGGTGATGGATGCCTTTCGTGATACTATGACTAATGACTATAATCATCACGATGAAGGCTATATAGAAGAACATAATTCAGAAGCACAAATTTTTTACAACATGTTAGAAGCTACGAAAAATCCATTGTATGATGGTTATCATGAAAGGCACTCACCACTATCTTTAGTTGTTTGGTTCATGAACATTAAGTCTGATTTTAATCTTGATAAAAAATGTATTTAATCTTGGGCAGAGCTGTTTACGAAATATTTGCTCGAGGAAAATCAGACAACAGGTTCATATTAGGAAACCGAAAAATTGATGTCCATTTTACACAATTGATATATGTGTTCACAATTGTATGATTTTTTGGAAAGAAGATAAAAAAATGGGAAAATGTAAATTTTGCAATTCACCACGATATAAGCCCAACGAGGGTAGGACGAGAATACCTTTTCAGTCATATGTGATATTTACCTATACGCGACATATTGAAGAGAATATATTAAAGTGAAAAAACTGTAGCTGCAATGAGATGGCGCATAGCATGAAGAAGAAAACGGAGAAATGAGTCATCTATCTAATGCTACGGACTGAAAAATTTTCAACACATACATCCAAGATTTGCTGCTGAATCTCGAAATTTTTATCTTAGCTTATATACTTGATGAAGTTTTAAGTTTTAATCTCGAGTACAACTCCAAGTGCAGAGCAAATCGAGTAATAGTTCGGTATCGAATCCTCAGGGAAGTAAGAATAACACACTAGAAATACACGAGACACTTAAATCTAGGCAAATACTAATTGAGTTTTATATTAGTTATCTAATAATCTAATTGCAACGAAAGTAAAGACGAGTTAAATTCGATAAACAAGAAATATGGACAGTGGGCAAGGCATTCGATTTGGGGAATCTTCCTTTGACTAACGATTCTACAGGTTCGATTAGATAATTCCCTAAGACATAGAACACTATCTAGAAGAATGATCCACTCTCACATCCCATTCACCAGCCTATAGACTACAAGTCTTCTGCACAACAATGTATCGCCTAGTGATCATTGGGTTCGAATCTAATCCTGTCTACCTATTGGCTTAGACATCAACTCTCGTTGGCTAAGATGCAATAAGGATGTTTAGGCCTACCTACACATTATGTCTCTACCTCTTGAAAGCAGAACATCATCCATCTAAGCATTGATTAGCTACATCAATCCCTAGCATTAAGCACACCCTAAACATCAAGGATTTGTCATCTAATCTACCTAAACAATCCTAAGTCAATATCATATTCCCCTAATCTACCTTACCCACAATCCATACAGAAAACTACTCAAACATATTCATTAAAATAGTAAGCATAAAGAAGTAAAAGCAATTAAACATAAGATAAAGATAGGGTAGAGAAATCCTTCACTAAAAACCAAGAGTTCAAGAATAAAGCTTGAAACCAATCTTCTCTCTGTCTAAAAACGTCCAGAGACAAAAGCTAAGAAAAACTTTAAAAAATTTAGGTTAAAAGTGTTTAAAAAGGGTTTATATAGTATTCATAACAATTAGGTTTAATCCCAGGACAAACCGGTTAAGTAAAAATAGGTTTAGAATAATTTGGGCTCCGGTTGGCCCGAAACCAGCCATGCGAGGTCAGCCAAATGGCCAATCTTCTGATGGGCTGAGATTTTGGGTCTGATCTGAGATCGTCCATGGTGAGACCAACCATTTGCCCGGTCTGGTGATAGGGCTGTGCGACCGGTGTGGTGAGACCGGCCATTAGGCCCGTCTGGTGATGGGCCTGGGTTTGCAGCAATTGGCTTGGGATCGGCCAGGCTGGAAGGGAGTTGGCAAGTCTTGGGTTGAGCTGGCCGGGTGATACGCGACCGGCCATGTGCGATCGGCCATACTGTCGATCGCATGGGCAGCTGCATGATCAGTGGCTCGGCAGGTCTTGGCAGGCACTCGGCAGGATCGGTCTGAGCTCGGCAGGTCCTGGCCGGTCCTCAGTAGGTGATGCGCGAGCGGTGTGGTGCGATCGACCATCTGGCCGATCGCGTTGGGAGGTCTTGGCACGTATCGGCAGGTTCGGACAGGTCCTTGGTAGATGATGTAGGATCGGGCTGGGTGCTCGGCATGACTGGTTGATTGAGTGGTAGTTTGGCTTGGTAGTGCATGCTCGGCCAGCTGTGATCGGCCAGCTGTGATCGGCCATATGGCCGATTGCGTGGCAGGACTTGCTCAGCATGGGCAGGTGCTCGGGCTGGCATTGGCATGTGCTGGCCGATCGGATCGTGGGCTGGCCGGGTGATGCGCGATTGGCCGGATGGCCGATCGAGTGTGGTCCGGCAGAGATCAAGTCCCTGAATGTCTCCAAGAGGTTGTGCAAATGAGAGTAAACCGAATGTGGATGCGGAAGTGAAGAAGATGGTGAATCCGTGAGCTTGAAGATGGATGGCCTCAAGAACTTATGTGGAATGGGTGATACTCCTAAAGGATGGTGGAAGATCCTTAGACTATCAGCTTGCTCTGTGTGAATGATGAAGACCAAACATGTTTGGTGAGAGGTGGAATGAAGTGAAAATTCCAAGAGATATGAACAACCCTTAGACTGTCGGCTCTTGATAGGAATGGGATGATGATCCAAATTCCTTAATCAAAGAGGTGATCAAACGAGACTAATTAAGAAGAAGTTTTTGATATTAAAATGTTTGATGATTTGAAGACGGGATACAAGAGAGTAATTATAGGATCCAAATGGAGCATAGGAATAGATAAAAACTCTTTGGAAACCACCAAGGCATTTAAGAGAAACTAGGAAATTAAAAAAACAACTAAGAATGAAGATTAAGAAGTAAATAACATATTGACTGATCCTTCCTCTTCACTTGCGTGAATAATAGGATAGAATGGGCCTTGGTCCAGCAAGAAGATGTGGTAAAGTATCTTGGACCTGTCTCGTTAAAAACCTCTCTTAGAAAACCCAATGGGACAAAACTAAGAGAAGTGAAAAAGAATACAATCCAAGACACCTCTCTTGATGAGGTTTAGGTGGCTTGAATCACAACCATGGTGGTTGGATTAGCACACACTAAACTGGCCTGAATGGTGTTGAGAAGGTGTTGTACTATTGTCTTGAGTTTGGCTTGCTTAGACCGAGTAATGGGACCATTAGAGATTTGCAAGGCTTCATCTTCAGCTTCCTCTGGTTCTAGCTGTTCCTTAGCTTCTTCATTGGCTTCTTCTTGCTCAGGTTCAACATGCTCCTTTAGTTCAGGTTCCTTGCTGGCCATCCTCACATCATCCTCCGCTAGTTGAGAAAAATTTGATCTCAAATCTGTTTCATCTATAAAATAGCGAACCAAATCATCAACATTAAAACTCGAACTCACTTGGTACTTACCTTGAAGATCCAGCTGGTAGGCATTGCTATTGATATTCTTGGTGACTTTGAATGGACCATCAACCCTAGGCATATGTTTGGATTTCCTCTCACTCAGAAATCTATCCTTTCGCAAGTGGAACCACACCAAGTCTCCTGCTTCAAAGGCAAACTCCTTTAGGCCCTTATTGGCTTGTTGAGCATATATCTTGGTCTTGTTTTCAATATTAAGCCGAGCCTTCTCATGGATCTGTTTAACTAATTCAGGCTTTTTCTTTCCATCAAGACTTGCCTTTTCACTCAAAGGTAAAGACAATAGATCCAAAGGCGAGAGGGGATTGAACCAATAAACAATTTAAAAAGGTGAATACTTAGATACAATATGCCTAGCATGATTATATGTAAATTCAACATGAGGCAAACATTCTTCCCAAGACCTAAGATTCTTTTTGATTATGGCTCTCAACAAGATATAATAAGTTCTATTAACTACTTCGGTTTGACCATCCGATTGTGTGTGACAAGTTATAGAGAAACAAAGTGATGAGGGCATCAGATCGTCTGGCCGGCCAGAAGACCAGAATGGCTGACCAGAATGCTTGCCCGAGACAGTCGGGCCATTTGGCGCATCTGCCGGCCCAAGCGGTACCGTTGGCCCTACAACCAGCCGGGCTGGGCTGATCAACATTTCCGGCGGAGAGGTCCAAACCTCCGGCCCAACTGGCGGCGACGTGGATGACACCGCCAGCCCAATTGGTGGCGCCGCTGGCTCAGGAATCAATATGGCCGGCTCCAATGACAACTCGGCCAGCTCCTCGCACAATTCATCCGATTCAGCCGATTGGACCACCATTTCTACATCTACACAAGGAGACTTGGATCATCTAAGCTGCCAGCTTCAAGGCATGAACCTAGATGAAGTCTCTACACCAGTGGTGCCACCAGGAGCCATGACAAGGAGCAGAACAAGGGCACTCTTCCACAAGTTCAGTTTGTGGGTAGACAAGCTCCTAGAAGACCATCGACAAGGAGCATTGGGCCAAGAGTACAAGGAAGAGTCCAAAGGCTTCTCAACATTGCAAAAGAATCCAGAGACTTGGGGTTTCGTGGCAAAAGAAGTCAGGGCCCAACAATTCATAACCCTATTCCAAGTCAAAGACTAGGAGTTAGGCGCGTGCATGCCACAAGGTCGACCACCTTCCGTTTCTTGGCCGAAAGGTAAAAATGGTAACTTTTCAATTATATACTTGCCTTTTCTGTTTTGCAGGGTAGGAATAGTAAGTTTTACATTTTTGAGTCAAGAACAATTTAGGTAGTAGTCCTTTTTTTGGTTATTTCCTTTTTGTAATTTTCCTTGTACACTTTTGTGACTTTTCCATTTTTTTTTAGTCTACCCTAGAAGGTCAAGGATGCTGAGCATATTAATAAGGCTCCTTTAGCATTGTAGTTTGAAATTTTTTTGATATTAATAAAGATAGAACTTTTTCCTACGAGTTTTTCTCCTAAAACTCTATCGCTGAGAACCCTAGTTGAGACCAGCCCTCCTATCTTCTAAGTTGTGATTTATCACGAGGTTCATCACCCCTTGTGTGGTTCACTTCACCTCTACATCCAATACCCACCAGAAAACCCCGATCCAGAAGCCTAAAGTTGAGTTTCTCGCCTAATCTTCTCCAACTAGTCCGCGAGTGTTACGGCCTTGATTCAAGGCTTGTATCATTTTGGTATCAGAGCTTAAGCTCCTAAAACCAAGTTGTTTCTATCTTTTACTTTAGTCTTAATTCCAATTCGTGCATTTGTTCAAGTTTCTTTCAAAAAATCAAAAAAAAAACATCTAGATTCAAACCGAGTGCATGTAGTTCCTACGTGCATCACTAGAGTTTAGATTCATTCTTGCATTGCAACTTTGGTTTTTCCTTTTTGTTTAAACATAATTTATATTCTTAACTAAGTTAAATCAAAAGCAAAAAAAAAATAGAAAACTACCAAGAAAATCGACCAAAAAGATCTAAGGGATTTGCGCATTAATTGCTAGAAAGTTTCCTTTTTTCTACTCTTTCCTTTTTCTCAAATTTTCCTTTTTCTCAAATTTTCCTTTTCTTCTATTTGCCTCTTCTACTATAAAAGAAAACTTTCCTAATAAATCTAGGAGCAAATTAACTTGTTTTTCTTCTTGTAGCAAACAATGGAAGAAGGAAATCAAGATGCAACCGAGGCCATGATGGCCATGTTCACCACCCTCCAAACACAACTCGCATCAATCGGCAAGAGGTTGGAGCGCGTGGAGAGGCTGGTGAGATTCCATTTGGCACGTCTGCCGGCCCAAGCGGTACCGCCAGACCCTCGACCAACAGGACCAGACCGATCAGCATTGCCGGCGGAGAGGCCCAAACCTCCAGCACAATTGGTGGCGACGTGGATGACACCGCCGGTCCCATTGGTGACGCCGCCGACTCCGGGATCAATTTGGCCGGTCCAGAAGGCATTCCGGCCAGTACCTCGCACAGTCCAGCCGGTATAGCCGATCTAGCCGAGTACACGAGCATTTCAACTTCTACACAAGGAGACTCGGACCAGATAAGCTACCAGCTTCGGGACATGCATCTAGAGGAAGTCTCTACATCAGTAGTGCCACCAGGAGCAATGACAAGGAGCAGATCAAGAGCACTCTTCCACAAGTTCAGCTTATGGGTCGACAAGCTCCTAGAGGAAGATCGACTAAGGACAATGGGCCAGAAGTGCAAAGAAGAGTCCAAACGCTTCTCAACAATGCAAGGGACTTCAGAGACTTGGGCTTTAGTGGCAAGAGAGGTCAGAGCCCAAAGATTCCTAACCCTACTCCAAGTCGAAGACTAGGAGCAAGGCGCGTGCATGCCACAAGGACGGCCACCTTCCATTTCTTGGCCGTGAGGTAAGAAAGGTAAGTTTTCAATTCAAATATATGCCTTTTTCTGTTTTGCAGGGTAGGATCTAGATTGTGTACATTTTTGAGTCAAAGACATTTTAGGAATAGGTCCTTTTTTCGGTTATGCACTTTTGTATATTTTCCATTTGTGCACTTTTGTAAACTTTCCTTTTCTTTCTTTGAGTCGACCCTAGAAGGAAAAGCTGTCGAGCATATTAATAAGGCTCCTTCCAGCATTGTAGTTCGACAACCTTTTTGATATTAATAAAGTAGAACTTTCTTCCAACAAGCTTTCTCTCAAGAATCTTGTGCGCTTAGAACCTAGTTGAGACCAGCCCTCCTAGCTCTAAGTTTGTGATTTATCACGAGGTTCATCATCCCTCGTGTGGTTCACTTCAACCTTCCAATGAATACCAATCCAAAAACCCCTATCCAAGAAGTCTAAGGTCGAGTTTCTCACCTAATCTTCTCCAAGCAGCCCACACGCATATAAGCCTTGAATCGAGGCTTGTATCATTTTGGTATCAGAGCTTAAAGCTCCTAAACCAGGTTTTTTCTATCCTTTAACTTGTTTTGTTTCTAGTTCTTGCATTAGTTTAAGTTTCATTCAAGAGATAACCTTACACATCTTGAGATGATACTTAAAACCCTTCGACAAGAAGAGCTTTATGCCAATCTCAAGAAGTGCACCTTTTGTACTGATAAACTTGTCTTCTTAGGTTTTTTTGTAAGCTCACAGGACTTACAGGTTGATGAGGAGAAGATCCGAGCCATACAAGAATGACCAACACCGAGCAACATCAGCCAAGTGAGGAGTTTCCACGGACTGGCCAGCTTCTACCAAAGGTTTGTGCCCAACTTCAGCAGTATTACCTCACCATTGATGGCAGTAGTGAAGAAGAACGTGGGATTCAGTATGGGAGAAGCTCAGGAGAAGGCGTTCCAGGCCTTTAAGGACAGCCTCACACATGCACCAGTGCTAGTCTTGCCCGACTTCAGCAAGACATTCGAAGTACAGTGTGATGCCTCTGGAATAGGCATAGGAGCAGTGCTGATTCAAAGAGGGAGGCCAGTGGCATACTTCAGTGAGAAACTAGGTGGTGCCTCACTGAACTACCCCACTTATGAGAAGGAGCTTTATGCCCTTGTCTGAGCCTTGGAAACTTGGCAGCATTACTTGCTGTCCACGGAGTTTGTGATCCACACTGATCACGAGACTCTCAAACACCTCAGAGGGCAAACCAATCTCAAGAGGAGACATGCCAGGTGGATGGAGTTCATCGAGACCTTCCCGTACATCATCAAGTACAAGAAGGGCAAGGACAATGTGGTAGCTGACGCACTATCAAGGAGGTTTGCCTTGATATCCACAATGGAAGCCAAGGTGTTAGGATTCGAGCACATCAAGGACCTGTATAAGGATGATCCTGACCTCGTCGAGAGCTACAAGGAATGTGGCACAGGGAGTCATGGGAAGTTCTACATCCATGAGGGGTTCTTGTTCCGAGAGAGAAGGCTATGCATACCACAAGGATCATTAGGAGAGCTTATCATCCGAGAAGCTCATGGAGGAGGACTCATGGGCCACTTTGGTGTCGACAAGACACTAGTAGTGGTCAAGGAACACTTCTACTGGCCACACATCAAGAGGACAGTAGAAGCTCATTGTGCAAGGTGCATCCCTTGCAAGAAGGCAAAGTCCCGAGTGCAACCTCACGGGTTGTATCTCCCACTGCCCATACCGACGCATCCATGGGTCGATATATCAATGGACTTCATTCTAGGTCTGCCCAAGATCAACCACAAAGATGCAATCTTTGTAGTGGTGGACAGATTCTCCAAGATGGCACACTTCATTCCGTGTGCCAATATTAATGATGCCATGCAAACAGCCGAGCTGTTCTTCAGGGAGATAGTACGGCTTCATGGAATGCCAAGGACCATCGTGTCAGACAGGGACACCAAGTTCCTGAGCCATTTCTGGAGGACCCTTTGGAGGAAGCTAGGCACAAAGCTTCTCTTCTCTACCACCTACCATCCTCAAACCGATGGCCAAACTGAAGTTGTCAACCAGACACTATCAACTCTTCTCAGGACTACACTAGGGAAGAACTTCAAGACTTGGGTGGAGTGCCTGCCATTCATAGAATTCGCTTACAACCGAGCCGTGCACTCAGCAACCAAGAAGACACCCTTTGAAGTAGTATATGGCTTCAACCCTCTCACCCCATTGGAGCAAACGCCACTGCCACCAGCAGAGATGACCAACCTCAACGGAGCATCCAAGGCAGAGTTCATAAGGAAGTTACACCAGAAGGTAGCAGAGAACTTGGAGAAGAGGACCGGATAGTACGTGACACATGCTAACAAGGGAAGAAAGGAGGTGATCTTTCAACCAGGCGATTGGGTATGGCTACACCTACGGCAGGAGAGGTTCCCCAACCTAAGGAGTTCCAAGCTAGCAACAAGAGGAGATGGAACATTCAGAGTGCTGGAGAGGATCAACAACAACGCCTACCGGATTGAGCTCCTAGGTGAGTTTAATGTGTGCAACACGTTCAACGTAACTGACGTAGCCCCTTTCCATGCAGATGGGCCAGTTTTGAGGTCAAAACCTACTGAAGAGGGAGGGGATGATGAGGACATCAGGTCGTATGTCCGGCCAGGAAGACCAGCCTGGCCAACCAGGAAGCTTGCCCGAGACAGCCGGGCCATTTGGCACATCTACCGGCCCAAGCGGTACCGCCTGACCCTCAACCAACAGGACCGGACCGATCAGCATTGCCGGCGGAGAGGCCCAAACCTCTGGCACAATGGGTGGTGACGTGGATGATAGTGCCGGCCCCATTGGTGACGCCCCCGACTCCGGGATCAATTTGGCCGGTCCAGAAGGCATTCCGGCCAGTACCCCGCACAGTCCAGCCGGTACAGCCGATCCAGCCGATCCAGCCGAGTACACGAGCATTTCAACTTCTACACAAGGAGACTCGGACCAGATAAGCTACCAGCTTCAGTACATGCATCTAGAAGAAGTCTCTACACCAGTAGTGCCACCAGGAGCAATGACAAGGAGCAGATCAAGAGCACTCTTCCACAAGTTCAGCTTATGGGTCGACAAATTCCTAGAGGAAGATCGACTAAGGACAATGGGCCAGAAGTGCAAAGAAGAGTCCAAAGGCTTCTCAACAATGCAAGGGACTTCAGAGACTTGGGCTTTAGTGGCAAGAGAGGTCAGAGCCCAAAGATTCTTAACCCTACTCCAAGTCGAAGACTAGGAGCAAGGCGCGTGCATGCCACAAGCACGGTCACCTTCCATTTCTTGGCCGTGAGGTAAGTAAGGTAAGTTTCAATTCGAATATATGCCTCTTTCTTTTTTTCAGGGTAGGATCTAGATTCTTTACATTTTTGAGTCAAGAACATTTTAGGAATAGGTCCTTTTTCGGTTATACACTTTTGTATCTTTTCCATTTGTGCACTTTTGTAAAATTTCCTTTTCTTTATTTGAGTCGACCCTAGAAGGTCAAGCTGTTGAGCATATTAATAAGGCTCCTTCCAGCATTGTATTTCGACAACCTTTTTTCTAATTAATAAAGATCGAATTTTCTTACAAGTTTTCTCTCAAGAATCTTGTGCGCTTAGAACCTAGTTGAGACCAGTCCTCCTAGCTCTAAGTTTGTGATTTATCACAAGGTTCATCACCCCTCGTGTTGTTCACTTCACCCTTCCATCAAATACCAACCCAAAAACCCCTATCCAAGAAGTCTAAGGTCGAGTTTCTCACCTAACCTTCTCCAAACAGCCCACGCGCATATAAGCCTTGAATCGAGGCTTGTATCATTTTGGTATCAGAGCTTGAAGCTCCTAAACCAAGTTGTTTCTATCCTTTAGCTTGTTTTGTTTCTTGTTATTGCATTAGTTTAAGTTCCATTCAGAAAAATAAAAAAAATAACATCTAAACTCATACCGAGTGCATCTAGGTCCTACGTGCATCACTAGGATCTAGAATTATTCTTGCATTGCTATATTCGACTTTCCTTTTTGTTAGAATCATATTTCCATTAAATTTAAGTTAAATTTAAAAAAAAAAGGAAAATTAGCAAAAAGATTTGAATTGGACAGCTAGCAATAGTTGTCAAGAAAGTTTTCTTTTTGTTCAAATCTCCATATTTTCGAAATTTCCATTTCTCAGATTTTTCCTTTTTGCAATTTTTTTTCGAATCCTTATAAAAAGAAAACCCTCCTAATAATTTAGGAGTATCATAACTTGTTTTCTTTCTTTGTAGCACGCAATGGAAGAAGAAAATATAGAAGCAACCGAAGCCATGATGGCTATGTTCACCACCCTCCAAACACAACTCACATCAATAGGCGAGAGATTGGAGCGCGTGGAGAGGCTTGTGAGATTACAGGAAAAAGGCACCTGAGAGCTGAGCAAGACCGTCCTGAGGGTTCTGAACACCTTAGGACAAGGCACGAACAGGAGGAACCCCAACCAGATGGAGATGAGGACACACAACCTCATAACTATCACCATAGGCCGAGAGGACCTCCACGGATACCAGAGGCAGAAGATGATGGCTTCGAGACATATGGTCTTCACCAAAGACCAAGGATGCCTCCTAGACATCATGAGGATGGAGATGAACACGCCTACAACCGGGTAACTCATCCTGATGTTAAGCTAACTCCTCCAAGAAAAGTAGACCCCGAGGCTTACCTAGATTGGGAGAGAAGAATGGATCATATCTTTGATCATTACAACCAACCAGGGCCTAGGAGAGTCTCAATGGCAGTAGCACAACTCACGGACAATGCCCTCATCTGGTGGGATCGTGAGGTATCTGATAGAAGGAGGAAAAGAATGAGGCCCATAGACTCATGGGTCGACATGAAGGATGTCATGTGACAAAGGTTTGTTCCACCTTACTTTCATAGGGACTTGCAACATCGTTTTCGTACTCTTAAGCAGGGTACCAGATCAGCAGAGGAGAACTATAAAGAGTTCGAGAAGCTAAGGAACATACTAGAGCTCAATGATGATGAAGAAGCATTGATGGCACAATTCTTGGATGAACTCCAAGAAAGAATGTCGCAAGGTGGAAAGGCAAATCTACAATGACTTCAAAGACTTGTTCCACCTATCTGTCCAGGCTGAGCAGCACATCAAACATAAGAGCCAAGACATCCGCAGTAAGCCTAAGACACCTTGGGCACCAAGCAACATTCCCAAGCCTGTAGACAAAGGCAAGAGCATAAAGATCGAGTCAAGGTTCAAGAGCAAGCCTCCTGAACCCACCCGTGACCAGAGAGAGCCTAGTAAGTCTTCTAACCCTCAAAGATCACGTGACATCACTTGTTTCAAGTGTAGGGGTCGTGGACACATCTCAAGGGAGTGTCCAAACAACCGGGTCATGCTGATTATGGAGGCTGGAGAATATGAGTCCCAAGATGAAGAGGACTATGAACCAGAAGAGGAATATGGTGACATTGAGTATCCTGATGTGGGGGAAGTGCTGGTCACTAGACGCATCCTCAGTGCAATGGTGGCTCCCTCAGAGACCATCCAAAAAGAGAACATCTTCCACAGCCGTTGCACCATCAAGGGCAAGGTATGTAACCTCATCATAGATGGTGGTTCGTGTACTAACGTTGCTAGTGCATATATGGTTGATAAGCTAGGTCTAGAGAAGACAAGGCATCCTCGACCATATAGACTGAGATGGCTCGATGACAAAGTGGAGCTCAAGATCCATGAGCAAGTCACTGTGCCATTCAGTGTGGGCAAGTACCAAGACCAAGTCGTGTGCGGCGTGGTGCCCATGCAAGCTGGCCATCTTCTGCTAGGAAGACCATGGCAGTTTGACAAAGAGACCAGGCATGATGGCCGAACCAATCTCTACACTTTTGTGCATGACAAAAGAAAGGTCAGCTTGGCTCCTCTTACACCTGCCCAGGTACACGAACTACAACTCCAAATGAGTAAAGAAACTTATCAAGTCTAATTTTCTTATTCAACCAAGCCATGTCCAGAGAGCTTTAGCCTCGAAGGATTTAATGTTACTAATGGTCTTCAAAGAAATCTTGAGTATAGAACAGGAACAGGTAGAGCTACCTCATGAAGTAGCAACTCTCCTCAACAAGTTCCAGGATGTGTTTCCAGAGGAGATACCAGCAGGCTTGCCTCCTTTACGTGGCATAGAGCACCAGATCGACCTAGTGCCCGGAGCAGCCCTGCCAAACCGGCCAGCCTACCGGATGAGCCCAGAGGAGTCCAAGGAGCTTGAGAAGCAAGTAAAGGAGCTCCTGGAGAAAGGCTATGTTCGAGAGAGCCTCAGTCCATGTGCCGTACCAGTGCTACTAGTGCCCAAGAAGGATGAGACTTGGCGAATGTGCATGGACTGCCGAGCAATAACAACATCACAGTCAAGTACCAGCATCCAATACCAAGGCTGGATGACATGCTAGATGAGCTGAGTGGAGCCACGGTCTTCTCTAAGAGAGACCTCAAGAGTGGATACCACCAGGTCAGGATGAAGGAAGGTGATGAATGGAAGACTGCTTTCAAAACAAAGCAAGGGCTCTATGAGTGGACAGTCATGCCATTCGGCTTGACTAATGCCCCAAGCACCTTCATGCGCCTTATGAACCAAGTTCTTAGGGCGTACATCAGTAAGTTTGTAGTGGTTTACTTTGATAATATATTAGTTTATAGTAAGTGCCTATGGGAACACCTCACACATCTTGAGATGGTACTTAAAACCCTTCGACAAGAAGAGCTTTATGCCAATCTCAAGAAGTGCATCTTTTGTACTGATAAACTTGTCTTTTTAGGTTTTGTTGTAAGTTCACAGGGCCTACAGGTTGATGAAGAGAAGATTCGAGCCATATAAGAATGGCAAACACCAAGCAACATCAGCCAAGTGAGGAGCTTCCACGGACTGGCCAGCTTCTATTGGAGATTCGTGCCGACCTTCAGCAGTATTGCCTCACCCTTGACGGCAGTAGTAAAGAAGAACGTGGGATTCAGCTGGGGAGAAGCTCAGGAGAAGGCATTCCAGGTCTTGAAGGACAGCCTTACACCAGTGCTAGTCCTGCCCGACTTCAACAAGACATTTGAAGTGGAGTGTGATGCCTCTGGAATAGGCATAGGAGTAGTGCTAACCCAAGGAGGGAGACCAGTGGCATACTTCAGTGAGAAGCTAGGTGGTGCTTCACTGAACTACCCCACTTATGACAAGGAGCTTTATGCCCTTATCCGAGCATTGGAGACTTGGCAGCATTACTTGCTGTCCAAGGAGTTTGTGATCCACACTGATCACGAGACCCTCAAACACCTCAGAGGGCAAACCAATCTCAAGAGGAGACATTCCAGGTGGATGGAGTTCATAGAGACCTTCCCGTACGTCATCAAGTACAAGAAGGGCAGAGACAATGTGGTAACCGATGCACTATCAAGGAGGTTTGCCTTGATATCCACCATGGAGGCAAAGGTCCTAGGATTCGAGCACATCAAGGACCTATACAAGGATGATCCTGACTTTGCTGAGAGCTACAAGGAGTGTGGCACAGGGAGTCATGGCAAGTTTTACATCCATGAGGGATTCTTGTTCCGAGAGAGAAGGCTGTGCATACCACAAGGATCATTGAGGGAGCTTATCATCCGAGAAGCTCATGGAGGAGGACTCATGGGCCACTTTGGTGTCGACAAGACTCTAGCAGTGGTCAAGGAGCACTTCTACTGGCCACACATCAAGAGGACAGTAGAAGCTCATTGTGCAAGATGCACCACTTGCAAGAAGGCAAAGTCCCGAGTGCAACCTCACGGGTTGTATCTCCACTGCCCATACCTACACATCCATGGGTGGAAATCTCAATGGACTTTGGTCTAGGCCTGCCCAAGATTAACCACAAGGATGCAATCTTTGTAGTGGTGGACAGATTCTCCAAGATGGCACACTTCATCCGTGTGCCAATGTCAATGATGCCACGCAAACAGCCGAGCTGTTTTTCAGGGAGATAGTACGACTTCATGGAGTGCCAAGGACCATCATATCACACAGGGACACCAAGTTCCTCAGCCATTTCTGGAGGACCCTTTGGAGGAAGCTAGGCACAAAGCTACTATAATCTACCATTGCCATCCTCAAACCGATGGCCAAACTGAAGTTGTCAACAGGACACTATGAACTCTTCTCAGGACTACACTAGGGACGAACCTCAAGATTTGGGTGGAGTGCCTGCCATTCATAGAATTCGCTTAAAACCAAGCCGTGCACTCAGCAACGAAGAAGACACCATTTGAAGTAGTATACGGCCTCAACCCTCTCACCCCATTGGAGCAAACGCCACTGCCACCAGCAGAGATGACCAACCTCAACGGAGCATCCAAGGCAGAGTTCATAAGGAAGTTACACCAGAAGGTAGCAGAGAACTTGGAGAAGAGGACCGGATAGTACGTGACACATGCTAACAAGGGAAGAAAGGAGGTGATCTTTCAACCAGGCGATTGGGTATGGCTACACCTACGGCATGAGAGGTTCCCCAACCTAAGGAGTTCCAAGCTAGCACCAAGAGGAGATGGACCATTCAGAGTGCTGGAGAGGATCAACAACAACGTCTACCGGATCGAGCTCCCAGGTGATTTTAATGTGTCCAACACGTTCAACGTAACTAACTTAGCCCCTTTCCATGCAGATGAACCAGTTTTGAGGTCAAAACCTACTGAAGAGGGAGGGGATGATGAGGACATCAGGTCGTATGTCCAGCCAGGAGATCAGACTGGCCGACCAGGAAGCTTGCCCGAGACAGCCGGGCCATTCGAAATGCCTGCCGGCCCAAGCAGTACCGTCGGACCCTCGACCAATAGGACCAGACCAACCAGCATTGCCGGCGGAGAGGCCCAAGCTTCCAGCACACTTGGTGGCGACGTGGATAACACCGCCGGTCCCCTTGGTGATGCCGCCGACTCCGGGATCAACTTGGCCAGTCCTGAAGACATTCCGGCCAGTACCTCGCACATTCCAGCCGGTACAGCCGATCTAGCCGAGTGCATGAGCATTTCAACTTCTACACAAGGAGACTCAGACCAGATAAGCTACCAGCTTCAGGACATGCATCTAGAGGAAGTCTCTACACCAGTAGTGTCACCAGGAGCAATGACAAGGAGCAGATCAAGAGCACTCTTCCACAAATTCAGCTTGTGGGTCGACAAGCTCCTAGAGGATGATCGACAAAGGACAGTAGGCCAGAAGTGCAAAGAAGAGTCCAAGGGCTTCTCAACAATGCAAGGGACTTCAGAGACTTGGGCTTTAGTGGCAAGAGAGGTCAGAGCCCAAAGATTCCTAACCCTACTCCAAGTCGAAGACTAGGAGCAAGGCGCGTGCATGCCACAAGGACGGCCACCTTCCATTTTTGGCCGTGAGGTAAGAACGGTAAGTTTTCAATTCGAATATTTGCCTCTTTCTGTTTTGCAGGGTAGGATTTAGATTGTTTATATTTTTTGAGTCAAAGACATTTTAGGAATAGGTCCTTTTTTGGTTATGCACTTTTGTACGTTTTCCATTTGTGCACTTTTGTAAATTTTCCTTTTTTTTCTTTGAGTCGACCCTAGAAGGTGAAGCTGTCGAGCATATTAATAAGGCTCCTTCCAGCATTGTAGTTCGACAACCTTTTTGATATTAATAAAGTGCGAATTTTCTTCTACAAGTTTTTTTCCCAAAATAGACTTGTGCGCTTAGACCCTAGTTGAGACCAGCCCTCCTAGCTCTAAGTTTGTGATTTATCACGAGGTTCATCACCCCTCGTGTGGTTCACTTCACCCTTCACCCAATACCAAACCAAAAACCTCCTATCCAGAAGTCTAAGGTCGAGTTTCTCACCTAACCTTCTCTAAACAGCCCACGCGCATATAAGCCTTGAATCGAGGCTTGTATCATTTTGGTATCAGAGCTTAAAGCTCCTAAACCAGGTTGTTTCTATCCTTTATTTAGTTTTGTTTCTTGTTCTTGCATTAGTTTAAGTCGCATTCAAGAAAAAAAAAATAACACTAAACTCCAAACCGAGTGCATCTAGCTTCTACGTGTATCACTAGGGCTTAGATTCACTTTTGCATTGCCATTCACGTTTTCCTGTTTGCTTAAATCATATTTCCATTATTTTTAAGTTAAATAAAAAAGAAAAGAAAAAGAAAATAGGAAAAATACCAAAAGAATTCGACTAGGACAGCTAGCAATAGTTGTCAAGAAAGTTTCCATTTTTCAAATCTTCCATTTTTTCAAATTTTTCCTTTTCTCATATTTTCCTTTTTGCATTTTTTCGAATTCCCCTAAAAAAACCCTCCTAATCAATTTAGGAGCAGAATAACTTGTCTTATTTCTTTGTAGTACGCAATGGCAGATGAGAATAGAGAAGTAGCCGAAGCCATGATGGCCATGTTCACCACCCTCCAAACGCAACTCGCATCAATAGGCGAGAGGTTGGAGCGCGTGGAGAGGCCTGTGAGATTCCAGGCCATAAGGCACGTGAGAGCTGAGCAAGACCGTGCTGAGGATCCTGAGCACCTTAGGACACGGCACGAACAGGAGGAGCCCCACCCAGATGGAGATGAGGACGCGCCACCTCATAACTATCACCATCGTCCGAGAGGACCTCCACGGCAACCAGAGTCAGAAGGTGATGGTTTCGAGCCATATGGACATCACCAGAGACCAAGGATGCCTAGTAGACATCATGAGGATGGAGATGAACATGCCTACAACCGGGTAACTCATCCTGATTTTAAGCTAACACCTCCGAGTTTTGCAGGAAAAGTGGACCCCGAGGCCTACCTAGAATGGGAGAGAAGGATGGATCACATCTTCGATCACTACAACCAACCAGGCCCTAGGAGAGTCTCATGGTAGTAGCACAACTCACGGACAATGCCCTCATCTGGTGGGATCGTGAGGTGACCGAAGGAGGAAACGATTGAGGCCCGTAGACTCATGGGTCGACATGAAAGACCTCATGAGACAAAGGTTTGTTCCACCTTATTTTCATAGAGATTTGCAACGACGTTTTCGTACTCTTAAGCAAGGAACCAGATCAGTAGAGGAGTACTATGAAGAGTTTGAGAGACTATGGAACAGGCTGGAACTCAATGACGATGAGGAAGCTTTGATGGCACAATTCTTGGATGGACTTCAAGAAAGAATCAGCCGCAAGGTGGAAAGGCAAATCTACAATGACTTCCAGGACTTGTCCCACCTATCTGTCCAGGCTGAGCAGCACATCAAACGTAAGAGCCAAGACATCCGCAGCAAGCCTAAGACGCCTTGGGCACCAGGCAACATTCCCAAACCCGTAGACAAAGGCAAAAGCATAGAGATCGAGTCACAGTTCAAGAGCAAGCCTCCTGAGCCAACCCGTGACCAGAGAGAGCCTAGTAAGTCCTCTAACCCTCAAAGATCACGTGACATCACTGTTTTTAAGTGTAGGGGTCGCGGGCACATCTCAAGGGAGTGTCCAAACAACCGTGTCATTCTGATTACGGAAGCTAGAGAGTATGAATCCCAAGATGAAGAGGACTATGAACCAGAAGGAGAATATGGTGACATTGAGTATCCTGATGTGGGGTAAGTGCTGGTCACTAGACGCATTCTCAGTGCAATGGTGGATCCCTCAGATACAATCCAGAGGGAGAACATCTTCCACAGTCATTGCACCATCAAGGGCAAAGTATGTTACCTCATCATAGATGGTGGTTCTTGCACTAACGTTTCTGGTGCATACATGGTTGAAAAGCTAGGTCTAGAGAAGACAAGGCACCCTCGACCGTATAGACTGAGATGGCTCGATGACAAAGTGGAACTCAAGATCCATGAGCAAGTCACTGTGCCATTCAATGTGGGCAAGTACCAAGACCAAGTCCTGTGCGACGTGGTACCCATGCAAGCTGACCATCTTCTGCTAGGAAGGCCATGGCAGTTTGATAAAGAGACCAGGCATGATGGCCGAACCAATCTCTACACTTTTTTGCATGACAAAAGAAAGGTCAGCCTAGCTCCTCTGACACCTGCCCAGGTACACGAGCTACAACTCCAAATGAGTAAGGAAAAGAAACTTATCAAGTCTAATTTTCTTATTCAACCAAGCCATGTCCGGAGAGCTTTAGCCTCCAAGGATTTAATGTTACTAATGGTCTTCAAAGAAATTTTGAGTATAGAACAGGAACTGGTAGAGGTACCTACTGAAGTAGCAACTCTCCTAAGCAAGTTCCAGGATGTGTTCCCAGAGGAGATACCAGCAGACTTGCCTCCCTTACGTGGAATAAAGCACCATATTGATCTAGTGCCCGGAGCAGCCCTGCCCAACGGGCCAGCCTACCGGATGAGTCCAGAGGAGTCCAAGGAGCTTGAGAAGCAAGTCAAGGAGCTCCTGGAGAAAGGCTATGATGAGGACATCATGTCGTACATCCAGCCAGGAGACCATACTGGCCGACCAGGAAGCTTGCCCGAGACAGCCCGACCATCAAGCACGCCTTCCGGCCCAAGCAGTATCGCCGGACCCTCGACCACAAGGACCAGAGCAACCAGCATTCCCGGCGGAGAGGCCAAAGCTTCCGGCACACTTGGTGGCGACGTGGATGACACCGCCAGTCCCTCTGTTGATGCCGCCAACTCCGAGATCAACTTGGCCGGTCCTGAAGGCATTCCGGCCAGTACCTCGCACAATCCAGCCGGTACAGCTGATCCAGCCGAGTACACGCGCATTTCCACTTCTACACAAGAAGACTCAGACCAAATGAGCTACCAGCTCCAAGAAATGCACCTAGAGGAAGTCTCTACACCAGTGGTACCTCAAGGAGCAATGACAAGAAGCAGATCAAGGGCACTCTTCTACAAATTCAGCTTATGGGTCGACAAGCTCCTAGAGGAAGATCGACTAAGGACAATGGGCCAAAAGTGCAAGGAAGAGTCCAATGGCTTCTCAACAACACAAGGGACATCAGAGACTTGGGCTTTAGTGGCAAGAGAGGTCAGGGCCCAAAGATTCTTAACCCTACTCCAAGTCGAAGACTAGGAGCAAGGCGCGTGCATGCCACAAGGACGGCCACCTTCCATTTCTTGGCCGTGAGGTAAGTTAAGGTAAGTTTCAATTCGAATATATGCCTCTTTCTGTTTTGCAGGATAGGATCTAGATGCTTTACATTTTTGAGTCAAGAACATTTTAGGAATATGTCCTTTTTCGGTTATACACTTTTGTATCTTTTCCATTTGTGCACTTTTGTAAACTTTCCTTTTCTTTATTTGAGTCGACCCTAGAAGGTCAAGCTGTCGAGCATATTAATAAGGCTCCTTCCAGCATTGTAGTTTGACAACCTTTTTGATATTAATAAAGATAGAACTTTTTCCCCAACAAGTTTTCTCTCAAGAATCTTGTGCGCTTAGAATCTAGTTGAGACCAGCCCTCCTAGCTCTAAGTTTGTGATTTATCACGAGGTTCATCACCCCTCGTGTGGTTCACTTCACCTTTCCATCGAATACCAACCCAAAAACCCCTATCCAAGAAGTCTAAGGTCGAGTTTCTCACCTAAACTTCTCCAAACAGCCCACGCGCATACATCCTTGAATCAAGGCTTGTATCATTTTGGTATCAGAGCTTAAAGCTCCTAAACCAGGTTGTTTCTATCCTTTAGCTTGTTTTGTTTTTAGTTCTTGCATTAGTTTAAGTCGCATTCAAGAAAAATAAAAAAAATAACATCAAACTCCAAACCGAGTGCATCTAGCATTCTACGTGTATCACTAGGGTTTAGATTCAGTTTTGCATTACCATTCACGTTTTCCTTTTTGTTTATATCATATTTCCTTTATTTTTAAGTTAAATTAAAAAGAAAAGAAAAAGAAAATAGGAAAAATACCAAAGGAATTCGAATTGGACAGCTAGCACAAGTTGTCAAGAAAGTTTCCTTTTTTCAAATCTTCATATTTTTGAACTTCCAATTCTCAGATTTTTTCCTTTTTGCAAATTTTCGAATCCTTATAAAAAGAAAACCCTCCTAATAATTTAGGAGCATCCTAACTTGCCTTCTTTCTTTGTAGCACGCAATGGCAAAAGAAAATAGAGAAGCAACCGAAGCCATAATGGCCATGTTCACCACTCTCCAAACACAACTCACATCAATAGGCAGAGGTTGGAGCGCGTGGAAAGACCGGTGAGGTTCCAGGCCATAAGGCACGTGAGAGCTGAGCAAGACCGCCCTGAGGGTCCTGAGCACCTTAGGACACGGCACGAACAGGAGGAACCCCAGCCAGATGGAGATGAGGACACACAACCTCATAACTATCACCATTGGCCGAGAGGACCTCCACGGCAACCAGAGGCAGAAGATGATGGCTTTGAGCCATATTGATACAAGCCTTGATTCAAGGATGTATGCGCGTGGGCTGTTTGTAGAAGATTAGGTGAGAAACTCAACCTTAGGCTTCTGGATGGGGGTTTTCTGGTTGGTAAAAGATGGAAGGGTGAAGTGAACCACACGAGGGGTGATGAACCTCGTGATAAATCACAAACTTAGAGCTAGGAGGGCTGGTCTCAACTAAGTTCTAAGCGCACAAGTCTCTTTTGAGAGAAAGCTTGTAGGAAGAAAGTTCTACTTTATTAATATCAAAAAGGTTGTCGAACTACAATGCTGGAAGGAGCCTTATTAATATGCTCGACAGCTTGACCTTCTAGGGTCGACACAAATAAAGAAAAGAAAAGTTTACAAAAGTGCACAAAAGGAAAAAATACAAAAGTGTATAACCGAAAAAGGACCTATTCCTAAAATGTTCTTGACTCAAAAATGTAAAGCAACTAGATCCTACCCTGCAAAACAGAAAGAGGCATATATTCGAATGTAAACTTACCTTAACTCACCTCACGGCCAAGAAATGGAAGGTGGCCGTCCTTGTGGCATGCACGCGCCTTGCTCCTAGTCTTCGACTTGGAGTAGGGTTACAAATCTCTGGGCCTTGACCTCTTTTGCCACTAAAGCCCAAGTCTCTGATGTCCCTTGTGTTGTTGAGAAGCTATTGGACTCTTCCTTGTATTTTTGGCCCATTGTCCTTAGTCGATCTTCCTCTAGTAGCTTGTTGACCCATAGGCTGAATTTGTTGAAGAGCACCCTTGATCTGCTTCTTGTCATTGCTCCTTGAGGTACCACTGGTGTTGAGACTTCCTCTAAGTGCATGTCCTGGAGCTGGTAGCTCATTTGGTCCGAGTCCTCTTGTGTAGAAGTGGAAGTGCGTGTGTACTCGGCTGGATCGGCTGTACCGGCTGGATTGTGCGCGGTACTGGCCGGAATGACTTCAGGACCGGCCAAGTTTATCCCGGAGTTGGCGGTGTCATCAGGGGGACCGGCGGTGTCATTCACGTCCCCACCAAGTGTGCTGGAAGCTTGGGCCTCTCCGCCGGCGATGTTGACTGGTCTGGTCCTATAGGTCGAGGGTCCGGCGGTACTGTCTGGTCCGGCAGGCGCGCCAGATGGTCCTTCTGTCTCGGGCAAGCTTCCTGGTCGGCCAGTCTGGTCTCCTGGCTGGATGTACGACCTGATGTCCTCATCATTCCCTCCCTCTTCAGTAGGTTTTTTCCTCAAAACTTGTTCATCTGCATGGAAAGGGGCCAAGTCAGTAACATTAAACGTATTGGACACATTAAACTCACCTGGAAGCTCGATCCGGTAGGCGTTGTTGTTGATCCTCTCTAGCACTCTGAATGGTCCATATCCTCTTGGTGCTAGCTTGGAACTCCTTAGGTTGGGGAACCTCTCCTGCCATAGGTGTAGCCACACCCAATC
>CM032160.1:16026547-16041902 GCA_018901935.1 Pugionium cornutum
GAGTCCAAGGAGCTTGAGAAGAAAGTCAAGGAGCTCCTGGAGAAAGGATATGTTAGAGAGAGCCTCAGTCCATGTGCCGTACCAGTGCTACTAATGCCCAAGAAAGATGGGACTTGGCGAATGTGCGTGGACTGCCGAGCAATCAACAACATCACTGTCAAGTACCGGCATCCAATACCACGGCTGGATGACATGCTAGATGAGCTGAGTGGAGTCACGGTCTTCTTCAAGATAGACCTCAAGAGTGGATACCACCAGGTCAGGATGAAGGAAGGTGATGAATGGAAGACTGCCTTCAAGACAAAGCAAGGGCTCTACGAGTGGACAGTCATGCCATTTGGCTTGACTAATGCCCCAAGCACCTTCATGCGCCTTATGAACCAAGTTCTTAGGGTGTACATCAGTAAGTTGTAGTGGTTTACTTTGATGACATACTAGTTTATAGTAAGTGCCTACGGGAACACCTCACACATCTTGAGATGGTACTTAAAACCCTTCGACAAGAAGAGCTTTATGCCAATCTCAAGAAGTGCACCTTTTTTACTGATAAACTTGTCTTTTTAGGTTTTGTTGTAAGTTCACAGGGCCTACAGGTTGATGAAGAGAAGATTCGAGCCATACAAGAATGGCCAACACCAGGAAACATCAAGTGAGGAGCTTCCACGGACTGGCCAGCTTCTATAGGAGATTTGCCCAACTTCAGCAGTATTGCCTCACCACTGGCGGCAGTAGTGAAGAAGAACGTGGGATTCAGCTGGGGAGAAGCTCAGGAGAAGGCATTCAGGGCCTTGAAGGACAGCCTTACACACGCACCAGTGCTAGTCCTTCCCGACTTCAACAAGACGTTTGAAGTGGAGTGTGATGCCTCTGGAATAGGCATAGGAGCAGTGCTAACTCCAGGAGGGAGACCAGTGGCATACTTCAGTGAGAAGCTAGGTGGTGCCTCACTGAACTACCCCACTTATGACAAGGAGCTCTATGCCCTTGTCCGAGCATTGGAGACTTGGCAGCATTACTTGCTGTCCAAGGAGTTTGTGATCCACACTGATCACGAGACTCTCAAACACCTCAGAGGGCAAACCAATCTCAAGAGGAGACATGCCAGGTGGATGGAGTTCATAGAGACCTTCCGTCGTCATCAAGTACAAGAAGGGCAAAGACAATGTGGTAGCCGATGCACTATCAAGGAGGTTTGCCTTGATATCAACCATGGAGGCAAAGGTCCTAGGATTCGAGCACATCAAGGATCTATACAAGGATGATCCTGACCTTGCTGAGAGCTACAAGGAGTGTAGCACAGGGAGTCATGGCAAATCCTACATCCATGAGGATTCTTGTTCCGAGAAAGAAGGCTGTGCATACCACAAGGATCACTAAGGAAGCTTATCATCCGAGAAGCTCATGGAGGAGGACTCATGGGCCACTTTGGTGTCGACAAGACTCTAGCAGTGGTCAAGGAGCACTTCTACTGGCCACACATCAAGAGGACAGTAGAAGCTCATTGTGCAAGATGCATCACTTGTAAGAAGGCAAAGTCCAGAGTGCAACCTCACGGGTTGTATCTCCCACTGCCCATACCCACACATCCATGGGTGGACATCTCAATGGACTTTGTTCTAGGTCTGCCCAAGATCAACCACAAAGATGCAATCTTTGTAGTGGTGGACAGATTCTCCAAGATGGCACACTTCATCCCATGTGCCAATGTCAATGATGCCACAAACAGCTGAGCTGTTCTTCAGGGAGATAGTAAACTTCATGGAGTGCCAAGGACCATCGTATCAGACAGGGACACCAAGTTCCTCAGCCATTTCTGGAGGACCCTTTGGAGAAAGCTAGGCACGAAGCTACTCTTCTACCACCATCCTCAAACCGATGGCCAAACTGAAGTTGTCAACAGGACACTATCAACTCTTCTCATGACTATACTAGGGAAGAACCTAAGGACTTGGGTGGAGTGCCTGCCATTCATAGAGTTCACTGACAACCGAGCCGTGCACTCAGCAACCAAGAAGACACCATTTGAAGTAGTATACAGCTTCAACCCTCTCACCCCATTGGAGCAAACGCCACTACCACCAGCTGAGATGACCAACCTCAACGGAGCATCCAAGGCAGAGTTCATAAGGAGGTTACACCAGAAGGTAGCAGAAAACTTGGAGAAGAGGACGGACAGTACGTGACTCATGCCAACAAGGGAAGAAAGGAGGTGATCTTTAAACCAGGCGATTGGGTGTGGCTACACCTCTGGCAGGAGAGGTTCCCAAACCTAAGGAGTTCCAAGCTAGCACCAAGAGGAGATGGACCATTCAGAGTGCTGGAGGATCAACAACAACGCCTACCGGATCGAGCTACCAGGTGAGTTTAATGTGTCCAATACGTTCAATGTTACTGACTTAGCCCCTTTCCATGCAGATGAACAAGTTTTGAGGACAAAACCTACTGAAGAGGGAGGGATGATGAGGAAATCAGGTCGTACATCCAGCCAGGAGACCAGACTGGCCGACCAGGAAGCTTGCCCGAGACAGCCGGGCCATCTGGCACACCTGCCGGTCCAAGCAGTACCGCCGGACCCTCGACCAATAGGACCAGAGCAACCAGCATTGCCGGCGGGGAGGCCCAAGCTTCCGGCACACTTGGTGGGGACGTAGATGACACCGCTGGTCCCCTTGGTGATGCCACCAACTCCGGGATCAACTTGGCCGGTCCTGAAGGCATTCCAGCCAGTACCGCACATCCAGCCGGATCCAGCATAGCATTTCACTTCTACACAAGGACTCGGACCAGATAAGCTACCAGCTCCAGGAAATGCATCTAGAGGAAGTCTCTACACCAGTAGTGCCACCAGGAGCAATGACAAGGGGCAGATCAAGAGCACTCTTCCACAAGTTCAGCTTATGGGTCGACAAGCTCCTAGAAGAAGATCGACTAAGGACAATAGGCCAGAAGTGAAAAGAAGAGTCCAAAGGCTTCTCAACAATGCAAGGGACTTCAGAGACTTGGGCTTTAGTGGCAAGAGAGGTCAGGGCCCAAAGATTTTAACCCTACTCCAAGTCGAAGACTAGGAGCAAGGCGCGTGCATGCCACAAGGACGGCCACCTTCCATTTCTTGGCCATGAGGTAAGTTAAGGTAAGTTTCAATTTGAATATATGCCTCTTTCTGTTTTGCAGGGTAGGATCTAGATGCTTTACATTTTTGAGTCAAGAACATTTTAGGAATAGGTCCTTTTTGGGTTATACACTTTTGTATCTTTTCCTTTTGTGCACTTTTGTAAACTTTCCTTTTCTTTATTTGTGTCGACCCTAGAAGGTCAAGCTGTCGAGCATATTAATAAGGCTCCTTCCAGCATTGTAGTTCGACAACCTTTTGATATTAATAAAGATAGAACTTTTTCCCCAACAAGTTTTCTCTCAAGAATCTTGTGCGCTTGGAATCTAGTTGAGACCAGCCCTCCTAGCTCTAAGTTTGTGATTTATCACGAGGTTCATCACCCCTCGTGTGGTTCACTTCACCCCTCCATCGAATACCAACCCAAAACCCCCTATCCAAGAAGTCTAAGGTCGAGTTTCTCACCTAACCTTCTCTAAACAGCCCACGCGCATATAAGCCTTGAATCGAGGCTTGTATCATTTTGGTATCAGAGCTTAAAGCTCCTAAACCAGGTTGTTTCTATCCTTTATTTAGTTTTGTTTCTTGTTCTTGCATTAGTTTAAGTCGCATTCAAGAAAAAAAAAATAACACTAAACTCCAAGCCGAGTGCATCTAGCTTCTACGTGTATCACTAGGGCTTAGATTCACTTTTGCATTGCCATTCACGTTTTCCTGTTTGCTTAAATCATATTTCCATTATTTTTAAGTTAAATAAAAAAGAAAAGAAAAAGAAAATAGGAAAAATACCAAAAGAATTCGACTAGGACAGCTAGCAATAGTTGTCAAGAAAGTTTCCATTTTTCAAATCTTCCATTTTTTCAAATTTTTCCTTTTCTCATATTTTCCTTTTTGCATTTTTTCGAATTCCCCTAAAAAAAACCCTCCTAATCAATTTAGGAGCAGAATAACTTGTCTTATTTCTTTGTAGTACGCAATGGCAGATGAGAATAGAGAAGTAGCCGAAGCCATGATGGCCATGTTCACCACCCTCCAAACGCAACTCGCATCAATAGGCGAGAGATTGGAGCGCGTGGAGAGGCCTGTGAGATTCCAGGCCATAAGGCACGTGAGAGCTGAGCAAGACCGTGCTGAGGGTCCTGAGCACCTTAGGACACGGCACGAACAGGAGGAGCCCCAGCCAGATGGAGATGAGGACACACAACCTCATAACTATCACCATAGGCTGAGAGGACCTCCACAGCAACCAGAGGCAGAAGATGATGGCTTCGAGCCATGTGCTCTTCACCAGAGACCAAGGATGCCTCCTAGACATCATGAGGATGGAGATGAACACGCCTACAACCGGGTAACTCATCCTGATGTTAAGCTAACTCCTCCAAGTTTTGCAGGAAAAGTAGACCCCGAGGCCTACCTAGACTGGGAGAGGAGGATGGATCACATCTTCGATCAGTACAACCAAACAGGCCCTAGGAGAGTCTCCATGGCGGTAGCACAACTCACGGACAATGCCCTCATCTTGTGGGATCGTGAGGTGTCTGACCGAAGGAGGAAAAGATTGAGGCCCGTAGACTCATGGGTCGACATGAAAGACCTCATGAGACAAAGGTTTGTTCCACCTTATTTTCATAGAGATTTGCAACGACGTTTTCGTACTCTTAAGCAAGGAACCAGATCAGTAGAGGAGTACTATGAAGAGTTTGAGAGACTATGTAACAGGCTGGAACTCAATGACGATGAGGAAGCTTTGATGGCACAATTCTTGGATGGACTTCAAGAAAGAATCAGCTGCAAGGTGGAAAGGCAAATCTACAATGACTTCCAGGACTTGTCCCACCTATCTGTCCAGGCTGAGCAGCACATCAAACGTAAGAGCCAAGACATCCGCAGCAAGCCTAAGACGCCTTGGGCACCAGGCAACATTCCCAAACCCGTAGACAAAGGCAAAAGCATAGAGATCGAGTCACAGTTCAAGAGCAAGCCTCCTGAGCCAACCCGTGACCAGAGAGAGCCTAGTAAGTCCTCTAACCCTCAAAGATCACGTGACATCACTGTTTTTAAGTGTAGGGGTCGCGGGCACATCTCAAGGGAGTTTCCAAACAACCGTGTCATTCTGATTACGGAAGCTAGAGAGTATGAATCCCAAGATGAAGAGGACTATGAACCAGAAGGAGAATATGGTGACATTGAGTATCCTGATGTGGGGTAAGTGCTGGTCACTAGACGCATTCTCAGTGCAATGGTGGATCCCTCAGATACAATCCAGAGGGAGAACATCTTCCACAGTCATTGCACCATCAAGGGCAAAGTATGTTACCTCATCATAGATGGTGGTTCTTGCACTAACGTTTCTGGTGCATACATGGTTGAAAAGCTAGGTCTAGAGAAGACAAGGCACCCTCGACCGTATAGACTGAGATGGCTCGATGACAAAGTGGAACTCAAGATCCATGAGCAAGTCACTGTGCCATTCAATGTGGGCAAGTACCAAGACCAAGTCCTGTGCGACGTGGTACCCATGCAAGCTGACCATCTTCTGCTAGGAAGGCCATGGCAGTTTGATAAAGAGACCAGGCATGATGGCCGAACCAATCTCTACACTTTTTTGCATGACAAAAGAAAGGTCAGCCTAGCTCCTCTGACACCTGCCCAGGTACACGAGCTACAACTCCAAATGAGTAAGGAAAAGAAACTTATCAAGTCTAATTTTCTTATTCAACCAAGCCATGTCCGGAGAGCTTTAGCCTCCAAGGATTTAATGTTACTAATGGTCTTCAAAGAAATTTTGAGTATAGAACAGGAACTGGTAGAGGTACCTACTGAAGTAGCAACTCTCCTAAGCAAGTTCCAGGATGTGTTCCCAGAGGAGATACCAGCAGACTTGCCTCCCTTACGTGGAATAAAGCACCATATTGACCTAGTGCCCGGAGCAGCCCAGCCCAACGGGCCAGCCTACCGGATGAGTCCAGAGGAGTCCAAGGAGCTTGAGAAGCAAGTCAAGGAGCTCCTGGAGAAAGGCTATGATGAGGACATCATGTCGTACATCCAGCCAGGAGACCAGACTGGCCGACCAGGAAGCTTGCCCGAGACAGCCCGACCATCAAGCACGCCTGCCGGCCCAAGCAGTATCGCCGGACCCTCGACCACAAGGACCAGAGCAACCAGCATTCCCGGCGGAGAGGCCAAAGCTTCCGGCACACTTGGTGGCGACGTGGATGACACCGCCAGTCCCTCTGTTGATGCCGCCAACTCCGAGATCAACAGGTCCTGAAGGCATTCGCCAGTACCTCAGCAATCCAGCGGTACAGGCCAGTGCATTTCACTTCTACACAAGAGGACTCGGACCAAATGAGCTACCAGCTCCAGGAAATGCACCTAGAAGAAGTATCTACACCAGTGGTACCTCAAGGAGCAATGACAAGAAGCAGATCAAGGGCACTCTTCCACAAATTCAGCTTATGGGTCGACAAGCTCCTAGAGGAAGATCGACTAAGGACAATGGGCCAAAAGTGCAAGGAAGAGTCCAATGGCTTCTCAACAACACAAAGGACATCAGAGACTTGGGCTTTAGTGGCAAGAGAGGTCAGGGCCCAAAGATTCTTAACCCTACTCCAAGTCGAAGACTAGGAGCAAGGCGCGTGCATGCCACAAGGACGGCCACCTTCCATTTCTTGGCCATGAGGTGAGTTAAGGTAAGTTTCAATTCGAATATATGCCTCTTTCTGTTTTGCAGGGTAGGATCTAGAATATTTACTTTATTGAGTCAAAGACATTTTAGGAATAGGTCCTTTTTCGATTATACACTTTTGTATTTTTTCCTTTTGTGCACTTTTGTAAACTTTCCTTTTTCTTATTTGAGTCGACCCTAGTAGGTCAAGCTGTCGAGCATATTAATAAGGCTCCTTCCAGCATTGTAGTTGACAACCTTTTTTGATTATTAATAAAGTAGAACTTTTTCCTACAAGTTTTCTCTCTAAGAATCTTGTGCGCTTAGAACCTAGTTGAGACCAGCCCTCCTAGCTCTAAGTTTGTGATTTATCACGAGGTTCATCACCCCTCGTGTGGTTCACTTCACCTTTCCATCGAATACCAATCCAAAAACCCTATCCAGGAAGTCTAAGGTCGAGTTTCTCACCTAAACTTCTCCAAACAGCCCGCGCGCATACATCCTTGAATCAAGGCTTGTATCATTTGGTATCAGAGCTTAAAGCTCCTAAACCAGGTTGTTTCTATCCTTTAGCTTGTTTTGTTTTTAGTTCTTGCATTAGTTTAAGTCACATTCAAGAAAAATCAAAAAAATAACATCAAACTCCAAACCGAGTGCATCTAGCCTTCTACGTGTATCACTAGGGTTTAGATTCACTTTTGCATTACCATTCACGTTTTCCTTTTTGTTTGAATCATATTTCCTTTATTTTAAGTTAAATTAATAAGAAAAGAAAAAGAAAATAGGAAAAATACCAAAGGAATTCGAATTGGACAGCTAGCACAAGTTGTCAAGAAAGTTTCCTTTTTTCAAATCTTCATATTTTTGAACTTCCAATTCTCAGATTTTTTCCTTTTTGCAAATTTTCGAATCCTTATAAAAAGAAAACCCTCCTAATAATTTAGAAGCATCCTAACTTGCCTTCTTTCTTTGTAGCACGCAATGGCAAAAGAAAATAGAGAAGCAACCGAAGCCATAATGGCCATGTTCACCACTCTCCAAACACAACTCACATCAATAGGCAGAGGTTGGAGCGCGTGGAAAGACCGGTGAGGTTCCAGGCCATAAGGCACGTGAGAGCTGAGCAAGACCGCCCTGAGGGTCCTGAGCACCTTAGGACACGGCACGAACAGGAGGAACCCCAGCCAGATGGAGATGAGGACACACAACCTCATAACTATCACCATTGGCCGAGAGGACCTCCACGGCAACCAGAGGCAGAAGATGATGGCTTCGAGCCATGATACAAGCCTTGATTCAAGGATGTATGCGCGTGGGCTGTTTGTAGAAGATTGGGTGAGAAACTCAACCTTAGGCTTCTGGATGGGGGTTTTCTGGTTGGTAAAAGATGGAAGGGTGAAGTGAACCACACGAGGGGTGATGAACCTCGTGATAAATCACAAACTTAGAGCTGGGAGGGCTGGTCTCAACTAGATTCTAAGCGCACAAGATTCTTGAGAGAAAACTTGTTGGGGAAAAAGTTCTATCTTTATTAATATCAAAAAGGTTGTCGAACTACAATGCTGGAAGGAGCCTTATTAATATCTGCAATTGACCTTCTGATTGCAAACAAATAAAAAGAAAGTTTACAAAAGTGCACAAAAGGAAAAGATACAAAAGTGTATAAGAAAAGGACTATTCTAAAATGTTCTTGACTCAAAAATGTAAAGCAACTAGATCCTACCCTGCAAAACAGAAAGAGACATATATTCGAATGTAAACTTACCTTAACTCACCTCACGGCCAAGAAATGGAAGGTGGCATGCACGCGCCTTGCTCCTAGTCTTCGACTTGGAGTAGGGTTAAATATCTTTGGGCCCTGACCTCTCTTGCCACTAAAGCCCAAGTCTCTGATGTTCCTTGTGTTGTTGAGAAGCCTTTGGACTCTAATTTTCTCTTCTGGCCCATTGTCCTTAGCTGCTCTTCCTCTAGAAGCTTGTCGACCCATAAGCTGAATTTGTGGAAGAGTGCTCTTGATCTGCTTCTTGTCATTGCTCCTGGAGGTACCACTGGTGTAGATACTTCCTCTAAGTGCATGTCCTGGAACTGGTAGCTCATTTGGTCCGAGTCCTCTTGTGTAGAAGTGGAAATCCTCTCGGCTGGGCTGTACCAGCTGGATTGTCGTACTGGCAATGAGGAGCCAAGTTGATGAGTTCATCCTGACTGTGTCATCCACGTCGCCACCAAGTGTGCCGGAAGCTTGGGCCTCTCCGGCGGCAATGCTGGTTGCTCTGGTCCTTGTGGTCAAGGGTCCGGCGGTACTGCTTGGGCCGGCAGGCGTGCCAGATGGTCCGGCTGTCTCGGGCAAGCTTCCTGGTCGGCCAGTCTGGTCTCCTGGCTGGATGTACGACCTGATGTCCTCATCATTCCTCCCTCTTCAGTAGGTTTTGTCCTCAAAACTGGTTCATCAGCATGGAAACTAAGTCGGTAACATTGTATTGGACATTAAACTCACCTGCTCGATCCGGTGCGTTGTTGTTGATCCTCTCGAGCACTCTGAATGGTCCATCTCCTCTTGGTGCTAGCTTGGAACTCCTTAGGTTTGGGAACCTCTCCTGCGTTGTAGCCACCAATCGCCTGGTTGAAAGATCACCTCCTTTCTTCCTTGTTGGCATGAGTCACGTACTGTCCGGTCCTCTTCACCAAATTTTCTGCTACCTTCTGGTGTAACCTCCTTATGAACTCTGCCTTGGATGCTCCGTTGAGGTTGGTCATCTCAGCTGGTGGTAGTGGTGTTTGCTCCAATGGGGTGAGAGGGTTGAAGCCGTATACTACTTCAAATGGTGTCTTCTTGGTTGCTGAGTGCACGGCTCGGTTGTAAGCAAATTCTTTGAATGGCAGGCACTCCACCCAAGTCTTTAGGTTCTTCCCTAGTGTAGTTCTGAGAAGAGTTGATAGTGTCCTGTTGACAACTTCAGTTTTGCCATCGGTTTGAGGATGGCAGGTGGTAGAGAAGAGTAGCTTCGTGCCTAGCTTTCTCCAAAGGGTCCTCCAGAAATGGCTGAAGAACTTGGTGTCCCTGTCTGATACGATGGTCCTTGGCACTCCATGAAGCCGTACTATCTCCCTGAAGAACAGCTCAGCTGTTTGTGTAGCATCATTGACATTGGCACATGGAATGAAGTGTGCCATCTTGGAGAATCTGTCCACCACTACAAAGATTGCATCTTTGTGGTTGATCTTGGGCAGACCTAGAACAAAGTCCATTGAGATGTCCACCCATGGATGTGTAGGTATGGGCAGTGGGAGATACAACCCGTAAGGTTGCACTTGGGACTTTGCCTTCTTGCAAGTGATGCATCTTTCACAATGAGCTTCTACTGTCCTTTTGATGTGTGGCCAGTAGAAGTGCTCCTTGACCACTGCTAGAGTCTTGTCGACACCAAAGTGGCCCATGAGTCCTCCTCCATGAGCTTCTCGGATGATAAGCTCCCTTAATGATCCTTGTGGTATGCACAGCCTTCTTTCTCGGAACAAGAATCCCTCATGGATGTAGAATTTTCCATGACTCCCTGTGCCACACTCCTTGTAGCTCTCAGAAAAGTCAGGATCATCCTTGTATAGATCCTTGATGTGCTCGAATCCTAGGACCTTTGCCTCCATGGTTGATATCAAGGCAAACCTCCTTGATAGGGCATCGGCTACCACATTGTCTTTGTCCTTCTTGTACTTGATGATGTACGGGAAGGTCTCTCTGAACTCCATCCACCTGGCATGTCTCCTCTTGAGATTGGTTTGCCCTCTGAGGTGTTTGAGAGTCTCGTGATCAGTGTGGATCACAAACTCCTTGGACAGCAAGTAATGCTGCCAAGTCTCCAATGCTCGGACAAGGGCATAGAGCTCCTTGTCATAAGTGGGGTAGTTCAGTGAGGCACCACCTAGCTTCTCACTGAAGTATGCCACTGGTCTCCCTCCTTGGGTTAGCACTGCTCCTATGCCTATTCCAGAGGCATCACACTCCACTTCAAAAGTCTTGTTGAAGTCGGGAAGGACTAACACTGGTGCGTGTGTAAGGCTGTCCTTCAAGGCCTGGAATGCCTTCTCCTGAGCTTCTCCCCAGCTGAATCCCACGTTCTTCTTCACTACTGCCGTCAGTGGTGAGGCAATACTGCTGAAGTTGGGCACGAATCTCCTATTGAAGCTGGCCAGTCCGTGGAAGCTCCTTACTTGGCTGATGTTTCCTGGTGTTGGCCATTCTTGTATGACTCGAATCTTCTCTTCATCAACCTGTAGGCCCTGTGAACTCACAACAAAACCTAAAAAGACAAGCTTATCAGTACAAAAGGTGCACTTCTTGAGATTGGCATAAGCTCTTCTTGTCGAAGGGTTTTAAGTACCATCTCAAGATGTGTGAGGTGTTCCCGTAGGCACTTACTATAAACCAAAATGTCATCAAAGTAAACTACTACGAACTTACTGATGTACGCCCTAAGAACTTGGTTCATAAGGCACATGAAGGTGCTTGGGGCATTAGTCAAGCCAAATGGCATGACTGTCCACTCGTAGAGCCCTTGCTTTGTCTTGAAGCAGTCTTCCACTCATCACCTTCCTTCATTCTTACCTGGTGGTATCCACTTTGAGTCTATCTTGGAAATACCATGGCTCCACTCAGCTCATCTAGCATGTCATCCAGTCGTGGTATTGGATGCCTGACTGTGATAATGTTGATTCGGCAGTCCACATGCATGAGTCCCATCCTTCTTGGGCACTAAAGCACTGGTACAGCACATGGACTGAGGCTCTCTCGAACATATCCTTTCTCCAGAGCTCCTTGACTTGCTTCTCAAGCTCTTGGACTCCTCTGGACTCATCTGGTAGGCTGGCCGGTTGGGCAGGGCTGCTCGGGCACGAGGTCGATCTGGTGCCCTATGCCTCGTAGGGGAGGTAAGCCTGCTGGTATCTCTTCCGGGAACACATCCTGGAATTTGTTGAGGAGAGCTGCTACTTCAGGAGGTAGCTCTACCTGTTCTTTCTCTACATTCAACACTTCTTTGAAAAGCATTAGTAGCATTAAATCCTTCGAGGCTAAAGCTCTCCGGACATGACTTGGTTGAATAAGAAAGTTAGACTTGACAAGTTTCTTTTCCTTACTCATTTGGAGTTGTAGCTCATGTACTTGGGCAGGTGTAAGAGGATCTAGGCTGACCTTTCTCTTGTCATGCACGAAGGTGTAGAGATTGGTTTGGCCATCATGCCTGGTCTCTTTGTCAAACTGCCATGGTCTTCCTAGTAGAAGATGGCCAGCTTGCATGGGCACCACGTCGCACATGACTTGGTCTTGGTACTTGCCCACACTGAATGGCACAGTGACTTGCTCATGAATCTTGAGCTCCACTTTGTCATCAAGCCATCTCAGTCTATATGGTGATGCGTGTCCTCTCTAGACCTAGCTTATCAACCATATACTAGCAACGTTAGTGCAAGAACCACCATCTATGATGAGGTTACATACCTTTCCCTTGAATGGCTGTGGAAGATGTTCTCCTTTGGATGGTCTCTGAAGGATCCACCATTGCACTGAGGATCCGTCTAGTGACCAGCACTTCCCCCACATCAGGGTACTCAATGTCACCGTACTCTCCTTCTGGTTCATTGTCCTCTTCATCTTGGGACTCATATTCTCCTGCCTCCGTAATCAGCATGACTCGGTTGTTTGGGCACTCCCTTGAGATGTGTCCACGTCTCCTGCACTTGAAACAAGTTATGTCACGTGATCTTTGAGGTTAGAAGACTTACCAGGCTCTCTCTGGTCACGGGTGGGTTCAGGAGGCTTGCTCTTGAACCTCGACTCGATCTCTACGCTTTTGCCTTTGTCTACGGTCTTAGGCATATTGCTTGGTGCCCAAGGTGTCTTAGGCTTGCTGCGGATGTCTTGGCTCTTACGTTTGATGTGCTGCTCAGCCTGCACAGATAGGTGGAACAAGTCCTTGAAGTCGTTGTAGATTTGCCTTTCCACCTTGCAGCTGATCCTTTCTTGGAGTCCATCCAAAAATTGTGCCATCAATGCTTCTTCATCATCATTGAGCTCCAATCTGTTCCTTAACTTCTGAACTCTTCGGTACTCTCTCTACTGATCTGTACCTGCTTAAAAACAGTTCAAATCCCTATGAAAGTAAGGTGGAACATACCTTTGTGCATGAGGTCTTTCATGTCGACCCATGAGTCTACGGGTCTCATTCTCTTCCTCCTTCTGTCAGATACCTCACGATCCCACCAGATGAGGGCATTGTCTGTGAGTTGTGCTACTGCCATTGAGACTCTCCTAGGTCCTGGTTGGTTGTAGTGATCAAAGATATGATCCATTCCCTTCTCCCAATCTAGGTAAGCCTCGGGGTCTACTTTTCCTGCAAAACTTGGAGGAGTTAGTTTAACATCAGGATGAATTACCGGTTGTAGGTGTGTTCATCTCCATCCTCACGATGTCTAGGAGGCATTCTTGGTCTCTGGTGAAGACCATATGGCTCAAAGCCATCATCTTCTGCCTCTGGTTGCCGTGGGGGTCCTCTCGGCCTATGGTGATAGTTATGAGGTTGCGTGTCCTCATCTCCATCTGGCTGGGGTTCCTCCTGTTGTGTGTCCTAAGGTACTCAGGACCCTCAGGACAGTCTTGCTCAGCTCTCACGTGCCTTATGGCCTGGAATCTTTCTGGTCTCTCCAGCTCCAACCTCTCTAGACTTGGTTGAGTTTGGGTGGTGAATAGCCATCATGGCTTCAGCTGCGTCTTTCTCTTCATGGTGTGTGCTACAAAGAAAGATAATTGGACTGCCTTGATTCAAGGATGTCTTGTGGGCTGTTTGTAGAAGATTAGGTGAGAAACTCAACCTTGGGCTTCTGGATAGGGGTTTTCTGGTTGGTAAGATGGAAGGGTGAAGTGAACCACGAGGTGATGAACCTCGTGATAAATCACAAACTTAGAGCTAGGAGGGCTGGTCTCCAACTAGGTTCTAGCGCCAATTCTTGAGAAAACTTGTAGGGAAAAGTTCTACTTTATTAATAATCAAAAGGTTGTGAACTACAATGCTGGAAGGAGCCTTATTAATATGCCCGACAGCTTGACCTTCTAGGGCCGACACAAATAAAGAAAAGGAAAGTTTACAAAGTGCACAAAAGGAAAAGATACAAAAGTGCATAACCGAAAAAGGACCTATTCCTAAAATGTTCTTGACTCAAAAATGTAAAGCAACTAGATCCTACCCTGCAAAACAGAAGAGGCATATATTCGAATGTAAACTTACCTTAACTCACCTCACGGCCAAGAAATGGAAGGTGGCCGTCCTTGTGGCATGCACGCGCCTTGCTCCTAGTCTTCGACTTGGAGTAGGGTTAAGAATCTTTGGGCCCTGACCTTTCTTGCCACTAAAGCCCAAGTCTCTGATGTCCCTTGTGTTGTTGAGAAGCCATTGGACTCTTCCTTGCATTTTTGGCCCATTGTCCTTAGTCGATCTTCCACTAGGAGCTTGTCGACCCATAAGCTGAATTTGTGGAAGAGTGCCCTTGATCTGCTTCTTGTCATTGCTCCTGAGGTACCACTGGTGTAGATACTTCCTCTAGGTGCATGTCCTGGAGCTGGTAGCTCATTTGGTCCGAGTCCTCTTGTGTAGAAGTGGAAGTGCGCGTGTACTCGGCTGGATCGGCTGTACCGGCTGGATCGGCTGTACCGGCTGGATTGTGCGCGGTACTGGGCGGAATGACTTCAGGACTGGCCAAGTTGATCCCGGAGTCGGCGGTGTCATCAGGGGGACCGGCGGTGTCATTCACGTCCCCACCAAGTGTGCCGGAAGCTTGGGCCTCTCCGCCCGGCGATGTTGACCGGTCTGGTCCTATAGGTCGAGGGTCCGGCGGTACTGTCTGGTCCGGCAGGCGCGCCAGATGGTCCTGCTGTCTCGGGCAAGCTTCCTGGTCGGCCAGTCTGGTCTCCTGGCTGGATGTGCGACCTGATGTCCTCATCATCCCCTCCCTCTTCAGTAGGTTTTGTCCTCAAAACTGGTTCATCTGCATGGAAAGGGGCTAAGTCAGTAACATTGAGCGTATTGGACACATTAAACTCACCTGGAAGCTCGATCCGGTGGGCGTTGTTGTTGATCCTCTCGAGCACTCTGAATGGTCCATCTCCTCTTGGTGCTAGCTTGGAACTCCTTAGGTTTGGGAACCTCTCCTGCCGTAGGTGTAGCCACACCCAATCGCCTGGTTGAAAGATCACCTCCTTTCTTCCTTTGTTGGCATGAGTCATGTACTGTCCGGTCCTCTTCTCCAAGTTTCTGCTACCTTCTGGTGTAACCTCCTTATGAACTCTGCTTTGGATGCTCCGTTGAGGTTGGTCATCTCAGCTGGTGGCAATGGTGTTTGCTCCAATGGGGTGAGAGGGTTGAAGCCGTATACCACTTCAAATGGTGTCTTCTTGGTTGCTGAGTGCACGGCTCGGTTGTTGGCGAACTCAATGAATGGAAGGCACTCCACCCAAGTCTTTAGGTTCTTCCCTAGTGTTGTTCTGAGAAGAGTTGATAGGGTCCTGTTGACAACTTCAGTTTGGCCATCGGTTT
>CM032160.1:16042402-16222394 GCA_018901935.1 Pugionium cornutum
TTAACTTGCAAAGTTTTTTAGTCTCTATCTCCGGTGGCGGCAACATATACACTTCTTCTTTTAGTTCTCTATGAATAAAAGCATTTTTCACATCCAATTGTTGTAATGGCCATTTTTTGTTCACAGCTATTGATAGCAAATTCCTTACAGTGTCAAGCTTAGCAACTGGAACAAAGGTTTCAGTATAATCTTCTCCATATGTTTGCGTAAATCCTTTCGCCACTAATCGCGCTTTATACCTTTCTACGGTACCATCACTTTTGCGTTTGATCGTGAATACCCATTTACATCCTACCACTGTTTTGTCTTTTGGGAGATCTGGTAGATCCCATGTTCTGGTCTTTTCCATGTAATCAAGTTCCTCTTTTATTGCTTGTCTCCATAAAGTATTTTTCATTGCTTCCTCAAAGCTTTGCGGAACTGTTTCATCATCTAGCATTCCAATAAAAGCTTGTTGCCTTTCTGGAAGTATGAATATTGTATAAACATCTTCTATTGGATGCACTGTTGAATATTTTTCTTTGACTGCCGTTTTACTTACCCACTCAGTAGCAGGATAACGAGAAGATGTTGTTCTGTTTCTCATACTTGTTCTTTTGCTCCTTTGAAGTTCAGAACTTTCATCTTGAGTATCAATTTCTTTCTCAGTTGTTGACTTTGTTTCTTCAAACTCTGCGGGTATATGTTCCCATGCTTCTTCTGGTTGCTCAATATCTGTAGCATGAATTTGTTCATTTCTCTGCAAATGTTCTTCCTCACGTGTCGTGTTATGACTTTGAACACTAGATTCACCTCTTTGGGTCCCACCATTTGAATAATTATAATTATCTGTAAGTATATGTTCCACTGGTTCTTCTGATTGCTCAACATCTGTCACATGAATGTGTTCACTGCTTTGCATATGTTCCTCCTCACGTGTCATTCTATGACTTTGTCCATTAGATTTACCTCTTTGAGTCCCACCGCTTGAATGATTATAATTATCTTCATGTAACTTTTCTGTGGGAATAAGTCCATTATCCATTTTTCCTTCATATAGGCTTGACCTACGAGTGTCATCATCATGCTCTTGAGTCCCACCACATGGCGATATCAAGATTTCTTCATGTGATTCATCTCTGTTCAAGATATTTATGCAGTTCTTTTCTTTATAATAACTTATCTCTTCGAAGAAAGTTACGTCACGGCTGATGTACACTCGATTTCTAGTGGAATCGAAGCATTTGTATCCTTTTTGATCACTCGGATAGCCAATAAATATGCATCTCTTGCTTTTAGGATCTAACTTGTCTCGTAAAGTTCCTGGTATATGGACATAACAAAGACAACCAAATGTTCTTAAATAACTAATGTTAGGAGAAATATTTTTTAGTATCTCATAAGGTGACTTATCATGTAGACTTTTTGTTGGGGTTCTATTTATCAAATGGCATGCAGTGACAACAGCATCTCCCCAGTGTCTTTTTGGCACATTCCTATGAAACATAATTGTTCTTGCGACTTCTAAGAGATGTCGATTTTTTCTTTCGGCTACTCCATTTTGTTGAGGAGTATATGGACAAGAAGTTTGGTGAATTATTCCATTCCGGTTGAAAAATTCATGCAATTTTAAATTTACATACTCTTTTCCATTGTCAGAGCGAAATATCTTAATTTTAACATTAAATTGGTTAGTCACAAAAGCATGAAAATCAATAAAAGCTTCATACGCATCACTTTTGTGAGAAAGCAAAGATATCCAAGTATATTTTGAAAAATGATCTATAAATGAAATGAAATATTTTTTATTATCCCTAGAAGCACATGGTGAACTCCATATATCAGAATGGATAAGTTCAAAAGACTTATGATAAAAAGTATTCGACTCAGGAAATACATTCCTATGGTGTTTTCCCATTAGACAAGCTTCACATTCATTGTGATCAAACGAACAATCTGGAATTAATAACTTTAAAGCCTTTAGATGCGGGTGGCCAAGGCGAGCATGCCAAATATGCTTTGTCGCATTGAAACTTTGATGGACTGGAGTGTCCATCTGTTCCAGCACGTACAATTCATCTTTGGTGCTTCCCTTACCAAGAATTTTTCTTGTCTTAGTATCCTGAAAAAAAAACAGAATCATTACGAAAGATAATATCGCAATCTAAATCTTTTGTGGCTTGTTTGACAGAAATAAGATTTGATGCAAAGTCTGGAAGATAAAGTGCTTTTGACTGATGACCAAATAAGTTTATCTTTCCTATTCCTTTAATGGGAACCATGCGGCCATTAGCAATCCTAACATTTCCATTATAATTTTTTATGTCTTTGATCAATTCTGAGTCTTTAACCATATGATTAGAAGCCCCAGAATCAACTATCAAAGAGCTCTTATGAGAAAAAAAATTTGAAATTCTTTTACCAGCATCGGAACCTTTGGAGATTCCATATTCTTGGAGAAGTTTCTCCAATCTGGCTTGAATACGATCATCAATATCTTCTTTTTGAGGGCTCTCCACCTCATGAGCAGTAGCAGCGATAGGCATTCTCACTTTGTTGCGAAGATGGGGGTGTAGCTCCCAGCACTTGTCAATGGTATGACCGAACTTTTTGCAATGATCACAAGTTAGACATCGCTCTTTATTGTGACCTGGTTTGTTGCATTTCTCACATCTCTTTTTCTCAAAGCCTTTATTCATTCGGTTAGTATACACTCCCTTAGACATGTGGGCAAAAGGTTCAGATTTTCCTGCAGTAAGAATTAGATTTCCTTCCTCCTTTTGGACCTTAGAACAAACTTCATCATATGGAGGCATTTTTTCCATACGTAATATGTCCTGAACAATTGATTTATACGCTGGTTCAAGGTGAGATAAAAAGGAGAAAGACTTATCTTGCTCAATTCTTTCTGCGAGAACGACTTGATCGTTGGTGGGAGGTCTGAGAACTTCAAGCTCATCCCACAAAGCCTGTTTTTCCGCCATATAGTCTATGATAGATTTTCCTTCTTGTGTTATACTTTCTAAAGACCTCATAATCTCATACACCCGATTAGTGTTCGAAACGTTGCCGTAAACACGATGTATTGTGTTCCAAAGTTGTTTAGCTGTCTGGGCATGTGAGTACGCAACAAGAATAGAGGGTTCAAAAGAGCTTAGTAACATAGAAATTACCAATTGATCTTCTTCAAACTATTGAACATTATTTTCAGTGACTTCAGATGCAATAACTTCAACGATGCGACCAATTTCTTCATTGGCTTCGCTTGTTCTAGACTGGATGTTTTTTCCTTTAGATGGAAAAGACAGATCGATGTGTTTCCATAAGCCACGGCTACATAGAGCCATTTTTGCCATCCGAGACCAGAGAAGATAATTCTTCCCATTGAAAATTATCGGAATAGCTCTACCACTATTGGTTTCATCCATTGCTTTTGCAGATTTGGACCGAAAACAAACAAGAAAAAAATATTGAGCTGGTCGTTAATGGATTATTGCTCTGATACCATCTAGAAAAATGTGTTCAAGAGAAACAATATAGAGAGAAAAGAGATGAACGTATTTTTTTCTTATTCCACTTTAGATGAGCAACACATATTTATATAAAGATAATATGAGAAAAAAGAAATAATAATATTCATATAAATACATAATATTATCTAAGTGTTAATTCTTTGATATGTGTTAATTGTTTAGATCTTATATCCTTTGATTGATTTGGTTTAGTCTCCAAATCATCGCAATTTCCTTTTCCAACAGTTTTAAACGCCTCTTCGAATCTCTGTTCTCATTAAAGACTCGCCAATTAACCACAAACTTTCTTTGGATCCCCATATGGCGAGCGTCTAACTGCATATGGATCTAACCATAAGGTAGCTAATGCATTTGATTACGGAGGAGGTCTTGTGAATCTGGAGAAAGCTATAGATCCCTGTCTTTTATACGACATGGACATTAGCGATTACATACACTACTTATGTTCGGAAGCTTTATACGCAGACAAGAGAGTTTCTGCCCTAACCGGACAGGTCAGCAACAAAGTGTCCGAGGTCATCAGGTTCATTCGATTCTTGACCTCAACGTACCATCCATTACAATTCCAAACCTCAAGAGATGTTGGAACTCGGTTTTACGGTAGTGGTTGTCGATCACTTTCCGGTGAGTTTTCTAACGAAAACGTTAAAACCGAAGTTCGTTTGAATGAGAAATGAGTATCTAAAGTGGGTTGCTTGATAAGCATAAAATAAACAAAATGTAATTTGTCCAATATTAGAAGTTAAAGGTGAAATTTCTCTTGTATATCAAGCGGAGAATCAATAACAAAACTCAAAAATTTGGATACACTTTGGTGTACTAGTGGAAGGAGATAACCGAACTCGAGCTTCAAGTTTTCAGAATTTAGCAAATGAACCAATGGTCGGTATAATTTTTATTGTGGTTTGGTTTAAATCTCATTTGTTATTTGTTAACTAAGTCAACTAGTCAATATCTCCTTAATTACTTTAGTTAAGTTACAATATACAATCAAATTAATTTGGTTTATTGTTTTATAACATTTGTAACATAAAAATCATAATGATTTTTAGTAGAGAATAATTCTTATTAAAAATGTAGTAAACTCTTTATAAACTCATTTTGGTGAATCATTAAGGATATGATGAATGATGAAAAATGAAAAGAGAAAAAGCAAAACAAATCTTTGGTTTTCTCATTTTAAATGTGTTGAGTATGAGAGTGCGACATAGAAAAGCGTTCGTTGGATTCTGTACTTGGGTTGTGCAAGACAGAATAATTGCAGTTGTATCCTAGGATTCAGAACGTCATACAACCGTCACAATACATGGCGTTTTCCGAATTAAGGAAAGAGTGTTTCGCCTCTCCAAATCCATTATTTCCAAATTCTTATATCGGTACTTTTACATTTTATTATATGTAATTTTATTCACAATTATCAGTTGTATACATTGTAAAAATCGCGTTATTACAAGAAAAACGTCAGAATAACCCGAATCGTAACCAACGTTGGACCCGTTGAGTCAGTTTACAAGCCCGTGATCGAGGTGTCGTTTGGATTCAACGTCAAGGTTTCGCCGGAGAAGTTAGTGTTTAACAATGGAACAAACAAGGTTGCGTTTACAGTGAGTGTGTCTTCGGGCTCACACAGAGCGAACACAGCCTTTTACTTTGGGAGTTTGACTTGGTGCGATGGACTTCACGATGTCACGATCCCAGTTTCTGTGAGGACACGTCTCATCGATGATAACTTTTACCTGTAAATTATTTTCCTACTACTAAAATAAATTCTGTGTATCTGATTTTGTAGATGAAAGAGCAATATTAGATTTGTACCAAAAAGGAGTAATATTAGAAGAATAACAAAGTAGTAAGATAAATACCCTCTAATAGCATCAAATTAATTTTTGCTGACAAAAATAGCACCTCGACCACATAATCCCAAATCTAGCATTTCATCTATTAACAAATTACTTTATTATCCTCACATAAAAACTCTTAAACACTTTCTTCTTCTTCGTCACAGGAGGCGGCGCCCTTTTGGTTTAGTCGACTTCTTCAAATCGCGACATTTGCAGTAACTCCGGCGATATTTGCACTTACTCCGGTGACATTTGCAGTAAGAAGATTACGCTCTCCAGAAAGTAACGGTTACACCGGCGCGATCTCCGTCGGAGGCCGCTCCTTAAAAATCGCATATTGCGATTTCTTTTCTGGCGAGATTTGCAGAGGTTTGTTCTCTTCGTTTTCTGGAGAGATTTGCAGAGGAGACACGAGATTGTTTCTGTTTGTTAATGGTGATATGGAAAAATATGTTGTAAATCTAATTTTTCTTCTTTGGTGCAGTGGTTCACAATGAAGCGCCAACATGCCTGATAATCTTTATTACTCGAAATTTCAAAGAGTATTGTAGAGTAAGTTTGATTTTACTTTGTTATCATAGTTTTTAATTGCACAATGTAGCCATTATTGCCACTGGTTATGACTAAGTTCTGTAATTTATTCACATCTTATTAGTCTAGATGATGATCAAACTAGTTTTCAATAAAAATGCTTCAAGGATTACAAAATTCAAAGCTTGTTTTAGCAATAAAAGAGGTAGACAGTTAGAGACTATAGAATGATTTATACCATTGTTCTGAAAGAGTTGGCCTATTGAAGGCGTAATAGTGCCCTGCATGCACTCCACTATGAACTAGATCTCTGCCCAGAAATGAGCAGTTGGGCAAAATAATTATAACAACATATTCATGTTTTCTCTTTCACTCTCTTAGAAAGAATAATAATTGTCCATCATCTTCTACACAGATCTAAGACACAACAAGTCTATTCTCTGAGACCAGGAGCCTAGCAGATAACTCAGGTTACAAAAGCCTAGCAGAGAAGCCACCTCTTTCACTCTCATACATCTGGAAATTTTTGTGTTCTGCCACTGTATGGCATGTCTGAAGCCCTTTCTTTCATCTAAATAGTCATTGTCCAAGTTATGAATGTGAATTTTCATTTACTTGATGCTTTTATTTGCATTTTTTTCAGGAAAATATGGTAGAGATTTATTGTGTTTGTGGAAAGTGGAAATTAAATGAAATGGTCAAATGGAAATTTCTAGTTGAAATGGAAAAAGGAGCCTCTGTTTTTGAAGTAGATGAAGATATCAAATATGATGATTTACTAGAAATGGTTTCTGAAGATTTTGGAATCGATCGCTCTGTACAAAATAAGGCAATTACCCTTAGCTATGCCCTTCCACTAAGCACAAAGGTGATGATAAATGATGCCCCACCTGTGTATTTGCGCAACGATCGTCAACTACGCACTTTCATAAATAAGCTAAAACAAGATGTTGAACTCATTCGTCTCTGTGTAAAGGTGCGTAAAATTGCAACTCATTTTTGATATGTTTTCTTTCGATAATGAAACGATTCGTGCATAACTTCCTAAATTGTTAGAAAAGTTTCCTAAAAATTGAAAAAACCTTCCTAAATGTTACAGTACAAGAACTTGTATTCTGTTAAAGTTTAATTTCCACACTTTTGCTTGTAATTTAATTCCTCTCTTTTTTAGGTGAGTGACAAATGCAACATCATTTCTCTTGAGTCCGTAAATGATGAAGCAAATTGTAATGTGGAAAACAGTCAATGCACCCAAATTTTGCAAAATCTAGATGGTGATTCATGTGTTGATCCAACAATTTTGTGTGAAAAACAACGGGTAACATATTTTTCATATTTATTTCAAAGAGATTTGTATAAATAGTTCCATTTTTAGAGAGATCATATTTCTTTATAGTTGCATTAATAATTTTAAAACTTTTTTTTAGGCCCCAGAAAACCGTGATATCGTTGCTGTTGAGAATGTTGGAAACAACATTCAATCGAATATTGTATGCAATTCAGAGATTTGTCAAGTGAAAAACACTCGATTTACAGAAGTAGTAAGAACTTTAAATGGTGATTCTTGTGTCACTCCATCTTTTTCACATGAAAAACAACAGGTAGCATTGGATTTATATATTTTCTTACAATGGTATATATATTGCCTTCTGCCGATTTATGCATTATTTCCTAAATCTGTTGTATGTTTTCCAAATTTTTCAAAGAAATCTTCCTAAATTTAAGAAGGTTTTCTAAGTTTTAGGAAACGATTCTTTTACTGTTTATATATGAAAATTGACAACTAAAGTATGATTATTTCTCTTTTAATATCAATTTTATTTCATTTGTATTAAGTTTCATTTAATATCAATTCTATTTTATTTTATTTTTTGTAGAAATTTCATACATCGATTGGAAGTGATATGTCAGAAAATGTAGCAGGAAACAACAACTTTTCGAACGGTGATAAAAGGTATCATTCACTTCTTTTAAACACTGCTCCTGATCTTTCTCCAATTCCTATTTCACATTCAACCCGAGGTGCCGATGATATATATGTGAATAGATATTTTAAGAACAAGGATGAGTTGATGGAAAAAATGGGAAAATGGGCATTAGAGTGGAAGTTTGAGTTCAAGTCTCTCTGGTCGAATAAGTCAAGAGTGATATTAGGATGTGTTGATGATAAATGCACTTGGAGGATGCGTGCTTTAAAGGCGGCTGCTTCTGATTACTTTGTAGTGAAGAAATATGTTCATGGGCATACTTGTGATACAACACACAGAAATGCCAACCATAGACAAGGAACCATGAAATTGCTTGGAACTTTAATGTGTAGCAACTATGGTGAGAAGAAATATGGACTCAAACCAAAACAGATTATGGAACAAGTTAGATTAGAGCATGGTATACATATTAATTACAAACAAGCTTGGAGAGTGAAAGAGTATGCTCAGAATCTGATGAGAGGGACTCCTGAGGATAGTTATTTCAACCTATCGAAATGGTTGTTTATGCTTAAAGAGAAAAATCCTGGATCAACAGTTTATTTGGAGATGGATAGTACAGGTAAATTCAAATACACCTTTGTTGCATTTGGTCCATCGATAAGAGGTTTTGCTTTGATGAGAAGAGTGATTGTTGTAGATGGTACGTTTCTCAAAGGAAAGTTTAAGGGAACTTTGCTAGGAGCTTGTGCACAAGATGGAGATTTCTCTTTATACCCTCTAGCATTTGCAATAGTGGACTCCGAAAATGAAGCTGCGTGGAGTTGGTTTTTTAATGGACTGAAGACTATTATCCCAGACGCATCTGATTTGGTATTTGTTTCAGATCGAGTTCCTGCTATTGCAAAGGCACTTTCAGAAATTTACCCACTTGCACATCATGGTATTTGCCGAATTCACCTACTGAACAATCTTAAACCAAAGTATGGGAGAAAAGGATTGTTGCCTCTTGTAGAAGCTGCAGCTAATGCTTATACTCGTCATGAGTTTAGTGCCATATTCAGCGAAATAAGATGTAGAAGTGTAGATTTAGCCACATATTTAGAAGATGCTGATTTCAGAAAATGGGCTCGGTCTTATGCACCTTCAAACCGATACAATATCATGACAACTAACATTGCAGAGTCATTGAATTCTATGTTAAACATGCCTCGTGAGTTGCCTATAATATCTCTTCTTGAAACCATTAGATTGACTCTTACAACATGGTTTCATGAACGCCGGGAAAAGGCTGCCAAACACAAAAAGCTGGTCACACCACGTGTGGTGAAGGAGATGGTAGAAAGGTATGATGCTGCAATGATACTTGATGTTTTCCAAGTAGATCAATATGAGTTTGAGGTCAAGGATGAGACCCGGAAGTATGTTGTTCATCTGAAAAAAAGGCAGTGCACTTGTTGCATCTTTGATGTAGACAAAATACCTTGTATTCATGCCATTGCTGCTGCGAAACGTTCGAAGATGGATGAAAACCAGTTTGTTGATGAGTTTTACTTAACAGAAACATGGTTCAAATCATATGCAGAGAGCATTCACCCATGCGGAGATTTAACAAGTTATACATTTCCAGCAGCTGTTGGGGAATTTTCATGCGCGCCACCACAAACTAAGAAAAGCAGTGGGAGACCTCCCAAAAAGAGAATCAGGTCAGTTGGAGAGTTTGGAGTTCCAGGTTCAAAATCACAAGGACACAAATGTAGTAGATGTGGTCAAGGAGGGCATAACAAGACTACTTGCAGAATTCCAATATAGTTTACTTATCAAAAAATTTCCTTCTAAGAATACTTTCATGTTTTGTTATCTTAATCTGTTACTTAATAACATTTTCAAAAGATATTTGCTTATTTGCTTAACTTCAACTGTGTTTTCGTATTTAAGAAACGTTTCCTTAATATTACGAAATATTTCCTAAATTTTTTTAAATTTGGTAAGATGATTCTTTCTTGTTTGAAAATTTATTTTCTTATGTGCACATATAAATTTTCTTGTCTGTACGTACTTATGTATTTGTTAATCGTTTTAGTATTCCAAAAATGTCAAAAGATATACATGTTCATGAAATATCAATTGCAATACTACTCATAAAGAACTAAATATTAAAAGTATTGATAAACACTTGAATGAATGATATGGCACAATGGTTACGCACTCTCTCTTTCACACTTCATCTCAATGTTCGATTCCCCTCCAAATCAAAAATAATGATTTTGCTATTTTGGTATATATATTAAACAAAATGTCATTTTGTTGATTAGATCCAACAGTGTAGTGGTTTCACATTCTTTCTCTTACTCAGTTGTATAAAGTTCGATCTTCCTAATTACAACATCCATTTTTTTTTCATTTTTTCAATTAGTTTATTTAGGAAAGAATTCCTTAAAATTATGAAATTTTTATGTGCACATATAAGTTTTCTTGATTATATGTTTTAATATATTTGACAAAAGATATGGTACACAAAAATGAAATATTATATGTGTAGTATTTATATGTCAAAAATGTCAATTGTTTTAGTTCATAAAATATCAATTGCCCATAAATAAATATTAAAAGTAATGATAAACAATTGATGAATAACATGGCACAACGGTTACACATTTCTCTCTTCATCATTTGTGTCAAGGTTCGATCCCCCTATGTTGATATTAAAGTTTTGCTATTTGAATTAAAAACAGATATATATATATATAACAAAAAAATACTTATTTGTTAATTAGTTACACTAGCATATTGTTTAAACATCCCTCTATTTAAACATGTGCCCCGTGTTCGATTCCCCCCTCCACCCCGAGCTGATGACAATTTTTAGTTTTAAATTTCATTTAATTATTTTATTTAGGAAACATTTCATTAATATTCAAAAATCATTACTTAATTTAGATTAGTAGCCATATTTTATGTAAAATTTAAGAAGCCTTGATGAAAATTTAAGAAGAATCTTTTATGTTTTAAGAATTTTGTCATAAAACGTGAAATTAATTGAATAAGAGTAGTTATACACCATTGTTCCACCTGATTTTCATCAAGAATGTTTATCAAAAAAAGCATCAGCAAGAGGGTTTATCCAACAATCACGGATACGAGTCAAACAAAAACATGGAAATGAAAATGTCTAATCTAAAATATATCTCCAAACTCATGGAAAATGTCAAATGCCAGCTTCGTTCTTATGTCTTCTTCTACGCCATCATGTACCTTTGACATATCTTCAATGCCCATAGAATGACATTCAATCATCTTGAGCACAAAAGAGAAAAATTGGCATCATTTTTCGTCTTAGGAATATTTTTGCTATCAAGCCTCTCAATTTTGAATGATGTGGCATCTACAAGTTCAGCTCTTTGTTCCGCATCAGATTTCAAAAGAAAAGGAATCATCTCTGCACCATAGATAAAAAAATAGTTTTTGTTCAAAACTACTCAAAAACACACTACCAAATTAACTGTTATAAAACATACGTGTCAATGGTTTAATATGATCAGATCCAAAGCACCTCTTCTTCGAGGGACATTCACATTCCAAAACAGTTATGGCTCGCTTCTTTAAATTAACGGCAGTTCCGATCCAATGTTTGAATTGCCGAATAAAGAAAATGTCATAAACAACATCAATTTCTTCAAACCACTTCTTGTGCGGAGCCCTTGTACCTCTAACAACTTCAATGATCTCTCCTAGAGCAACATTGTTTGGCTTAGTTTTTTTTAAATTGTAGCACAAGTATAACTTCTTAAAAAACTTTGTCTCCATAAATGTCGCTCTTGGAAGGCGGTTGTTGTGAAAATATGCGGGTTCATGATCCCTTCGCATGCACAACATTAACAATGTGGCGTTAATGTGCTGCAACAATAGAAACAACAAAATCTATTAAAAACCACACAAGAAAAACAAATAAGAAGAATCTAATAATTTACCTCTTCATCAATACTAGCCCCTATGGTCTCTATTTGCGCAAACCATGATGGATCTACCGATACATCACCAATTTTGATATGACTGCAAATACAAGGTAGTTACGATGAAATAAAACTACTACAATAAAACTATGTATAAAAATTTAAAACATACTAACCTTGGTTTTCTTAATGTCTTCCAGTGGAGCAACTTATCCAAATGATGCAGAAGAGGAGATCCAAACGGATCTAGAATGGGATGCACCTCGGGTGTAATGGACAACGCCGGATTTCTAGGCGCTCTAAATGGAGTCTTGGTTGATCTAGAAGGAATCACCATCCTCGTACTCCGTCTCTGAAACTTCTGTTCCGGCTCACCGATTTTTGGAGGTGATACTTTAGTCATTTTCCTCTTTTTTAGTGGTCCGATATCATCATCAAGCGGCGGCACGGGAACATTTGGCCTTGATGGTTCTCCTATGTCCTCTGTTGGAGTTGAGAAAAGGTTGAAGCTTGGCTCGTTGAACGAGGAATGCACTTTCTCCTTCTCCTGTTGAAAAATACAAAATTTATAGAAGTTCTGGATTTTTACACTATTTAGAAAGCATTTCTTAAATTTAATAAAACCTGCTCTATGCCATAACAATCACAAAACACCTTACCAATCAAATACCAATACGGGACTTTGTATTCAGAATATACCTTTGCATTTTGAGTTTGATCACGTAAAGGACATTCTTCTAGAGGTGGATTCCAAACTCCATTGTTCCATTTTCTTGGAATCCGTAGTTTCTCTTTTTTACATCTTAGTGGTATCATTTTTCCATTTTCAGGGATCAAAACAGTCAAACTCCCATCATTGTGAATAATCTTAATAATTGCTTCCAACCAATTACCATTGTGATATGCTTCATTTTTTTGAAGCAATTTTAGTTTTTTTCTCTCCATTTCAGTAAGTAAAGGTGCTTCAGGCTGAACATTTAATGAAAAACACATAAAAAAACACACAAAAAAAGAAAAAACGTTTAAATAATGAAATGTAACAATTCAATTAAGTTTTAATTTAGGAAGCATTTGGGAGGCATTTCTTTAAATTTTAGGAAACCTTGACTAAACTACTTAAACGACTAAAATTTTATTTGAGCTTACCCCATCATTTGGATTAATTGTTGAACCCATCCTATCAGCTGGATTTTCTTGCACCGATGGTGAAGGGTGGTGGGTTGGAATATCATTCATCTCATTTCTCTACAACAATCACAAAATTCTTTAGGAAACAATAAATCAATAAATTATTAAAAGAAAAAAATTATTACCATTGATCATACCTCATATTGACCAGGCGGAGGTATGTGATCATTTTCATTTTGTTGAAATGATGGGGATTGATGGTGAGAAGAAGGATTACCATCCATGTTAGCTCTCTCCAATAATTAAAATTTTTTTTACAGATAATTAAATAATCAATTTTACAACGAAAAACGATAGTAATAATCATACCTCATTTCTAAAGTTTTCAAGCCTGTCTTCTATTCGCGACAAGCGATCATTCATTAATCTAAACCCATCTTCAACAACTCTCATAAGATTTTCCAGCTTGGCCTTAACTGACTCATCAGTAGTAGATTGCGGGTGCTCTTCTGATGGTCTAGAAAACCTAAACGACTGCCTCGCAATCTCTTCCATCGCACCAGGAACATCAACAGATCCATTCAGCCAATCTTCTTTGGTTACTCGGTAACCTTTTTTGACGAAGTCCACAATGGCATAAATGTCTTCATCTTCCTCATCCTCCAATGATATAGAATCTTCTCCATCATTCTCAAGAGATGGGAGTATACATATAACTTTAACCTACAAGACAAAACAAATTAATTCATTAAAATTCAAGAAAGAATTCCTAATTCATTATAATATTATAAACTTACATTTTGCACTCCTTCTATGTTCTGGATCTGTGAGAGAGTAGGCTTGTGTGTCTTGGTGAATCGTTGTGCAATGAAACCATTTCTTTGTGCAAGAACATCGATCGCACTAAATGAAGACTGGAGAAGTGGTACAGATGCTAATAGCCATAGTTGGAGCGCCATAGGAATCCGTGGAGATCATATTTCCCTTTTTCTAGATTGGCTTTTTTAACAGATTTAAGGAGCATCATGTACGAATCTCTCCCCTAACAATGATTTTGAAGCTTCTGGATATCTTGTGCAATTTCCACATTTGATGATGGAAATTTGTATGCACTATACTTATGGAGCAAGATTCCTTCGATCAGCAATAACATACCCAACGAAAACCTTTCGTCGAGCGAATCTTCATTGGTCTGTCAAAGTACATCCTCTATATCTTTTAAAGTGTGGCTCCCATTTAACCTTTCCCACACAATATTTTGTTTTTCGCAATCTTCCGATTGCTCTTCTTCTCTACATTTTAGACCTGTAACCATATGAAATTCTCTTATCGAGAATCTCATAGGTTGCCCAGCAAACTGAAACCATAACTCGTTCTTCTTTTTTGTATCAATTTGTCTTGACAAAATGAAATGAACGAGCTTGCCCGAGAATTCCAACCCTCTCTCACCAGCAAGAACAAGAGGGCCCATAAAACTATTTTTTATATGCTGAAACTGAGCATCTCCTAACAGCTCTTTAACAATTTGAATAACATTTAATGTGGAAGCTTGGTTAATAACGACTACTTGTTGGGGTTCTTCTCCGAAGCTATACCGCAACCGAGGTAAAGGAATTCTTAGGGGGAATGAGTCTCCCATGTTTATATCTATAAAAATCGATGAATTTGTTAACGTTAACACTATCTGATTTATTTAAGATTAAGGAATGTCTTACTAAAAGTATGAAATGCCTTCCTAAAACGATTATTAAATTTTAGGAAAACTTCGATCAAGTTTAGGAATTATGTAAGTACGTATGCTAAAAACAGTGTACATGGGCCATGTGATACTTGTACCACTTGTGCTTTTTCTACAATTCAACCTTCGAAATTTAAATCGTTTTACTCTTAATTATAACAATCCCTTCACCTTATCAATAACTCTATACCAACAACTCCAACTAAATTATTCCTCTCTCTTTCAAATATAATAAGATAGTAGGAACAAGTACAACCCTTTTCATCCACCGAGATTTAACCTATGTATATAATATACAACATTACCATTTACCAAACATCCATCATATATACATATCTTACTCGTCACGATGGCTGAAATTACACTAACACATTTTTCTCTATCATACACAAAACTAGATAATCTGAGAGCATCATCTTCCACAAACAACAAGCACAAATGTTACAACAAGCACATTGTTCCACTTAAAACAAATACAAAAACAGACTGGTTTTTGGGTCTATACATTCGAATATTCAACATCTAATATTACCAATGTTCCCAAAATCATCAGTATGATTAGAAACATGAATTATCACACACATACACACAAAAAACAGGACGAGAGAATATATGGAAGGAAGTAGAAGAAAATCCAAAAACAAATTAACCCAGAAACAAAGTAGTAGAACAAAACTCATCAATTTTAATATGTTCGTATTTTAATATTGTTTATACGTTAAAATCTGTGATGTAATTTTAATATTGTTTCTTTCTGCTTCATCAATTGCAAATGAAGAATATTCAGAAGCTGAATGCACGGGTATTCCGAAATGAACTCAAGCTCAAGCTCAAGCTCTCGAGCAAATGAAGAATATTCAATAGCTGAATGCACGGGTACGATGCCAAAATAAAAATCACCACTAAGTGGTATTCCAACACGAAATGCGCAATACACAGTCAGAAAACCAAATACAAACATGAATAAACAACGAAAATCGACGGGAGTTGTAAGCAGATCCAAGAAGAGAACAAACAACGAAAATCTCAACCTAATTCCAGATGTATGCAGATCCAAGAAGAGAACAAACAACAAAAATCGAAGGAGATTTTTACCTCTGTGAAGATGACGAAGGTCGATTTTGGCGGAGGAGACGACGATAATCGTCGATGAGGAAGAGGGTGAAGGTGGAGCTGGATGTCGACGAAGAGAAGAGAGATTTCGACGGGAGAAAGAAAAATCGAAGGGAGTTCGATGGCGGCATTTCTTGGACAGTTTTAGGTTAAAATAACAGAGGTTATGTTTGTCATTTTACATTTAAAAAAATGATATTTCTAAGATTTTAGATTTGGGATACTAATTTAGTCACTAAATCTAGATTTAGTGCTAAATTAGTCATTTGCCCAAAAACAATTCCCCGTAGTAGCGCATATTAGTATCTAATTACATAATTAGCATTTGCACATTTATTCTTGCAATCTTAGTGATGAGGACATTGATTTAATACTTAAAGAAGATGAAATTGAGAAAACCAATTTTTATACTCAAAGAAGCTGAAATTGAAAAAAACCAATTTTTATACTCAAAAAAGCTGAAATTGAGAAAACCAATTTTATACTGAAAGAAGCTAAAATTGAGAAAACCAATTTTATACTTAAAGAAGCTGAAATTGAGAAAGCCATTTTTTTCGTAATCGTGCAAGGCGATCTTCCAAGCAATTCGTCCCCCTTATCGTAACCTTTTGTTTCTCCCTCCTGGTGTATTTCACGGTGAACCATAGTCGCAAATCAGTCACAAAAAACATTGACTGTTTTGCGACTACAGGAGAAACGCAGTCGCAAAACAGTCACAAATATTTGTGACTGTTTTGCGACTACAGGAGAAACGCAGTCGCAAAACAGTCACAAATATTTGTGACTGATTTGCGACTACAGGTGAAACGTAGTCGCAAATCAGTCACAAAAATGTGTGACTGTTTTGCGACTACAGGTGAACCGAAGTCGCAAATCAGTCACAAAAATGTGTGACTGATTTGCGACTGCACGTAGCTCGCAGTTGCATAGGAGTCGCAAATCGGTGGCAAAAATTGCAACTGATTTAAGACTAATTTGCGACTACACCGTAATTAGATTTTAAAAAAAAATATTAATATATTTTTTATTTTTATTATTGAAATAATATATTAATAATTTAAAAATATATATATATATATATATATATATATATATATATATTTTTACTACTAAAATAATTTCGTATATTAGTGAAATATAATATTAATATTTTTTAAATTATTTTTAAAAAATGTAAAATAATATTTAAAAATTAAAATTTCAATAATAATTTAGAAAATTAATTTCAATAATAAAAATAATTATTTGAAATTAGAAATATTAATAAAATAATTTAGATTAACTATTAATATAATTGGTTTAAAATATTATTATAATATTTATTAGAATATTTATTAATTTTTATTAATAAATTAAAAATTTAATAATAATAAATGAAAAAAATATGCAAACTAAATATTGAATTAAAAAATATACAAATTTAAAATTTAACATTTATTATAGAAAATTTTTAAATACATAAAAACAAATTCTAATTGTCCGGTGGCGGAAATTGAAAATCTGATGGCGAAAATGGGGTGGTTGGCGGAGCCGTCGATGGTTCCCCTGTACAATCGTTATCCCGCAATAAGGAGGCGAATGCGGGATCCGTCCGTTGGATATATCCGAGGAGCATCTCCAAGCTCGAGATCTTCTTCTGGTTTTCTCTGTTCAGCTCTTCAATCTTCTCATATTTTTCCTTCATCTCCGCGTTTTGTGCTTTAATCAATGCGTTTTGTTCTTGAAGAATAACGTACTCGGGTGAATGGGTTTGTACCCCACTACTTCTACCCGTAGACTGTACGCGGTTGAGGCTACCGAGTCCATAAAGACGGCCTCGTTCATCAGGAACGGATGACTATAAAATTACGAAAACGTAAATTATATAATAAATGTAATTATTTTGTAATTAGGAAAATATGTAAAAAGGAAAAAGTTTGAAAATTTTTTTTTACTTGTAAGAAGATCTCATTCTTCTGTGCTTGAGTCAGCTCAATTGGACGGGAGGTTCCATCGGATGTTTCTGTTGGATCGACCTCCACGATCACCATCTTCTCTTGGATGTTTCGTTTGTATGCTTCACAAATTTGTTTTGCTTTCAAATCTACATACGAACCATCCGGTCTTGTGTGAGTCTTTATAAAGACCTCACCTATTGAGACTGGTCGTCCCAAATTATGTTCCTTCACAGATATTAAAATATTATTTAATTATGAGAAAACATAATAATATGAAAAAAAAAATTTTACTTACCATTTCCTGCTGGACCTGAATGTAGGATTTTTGGCCCGATAAATGTTTATGCGGACCAAGAATGTCTCGAGCGGAGTTGCGGTTATGAGAGGATTTCGTACTCCTCTCGGTAGATGTTTCGGTTGCCCAATGTGCTGTCATAATATTGTATAAACATGGAGAAATCCATCTGGGACATTTTCCGGTTGTATGAACCGTGCTCACCATCCCTTTCATCCGCCTTACGCAGACGGCCTCAAACTCTTTTTGTACCACCGAGGTGATCAGAGGATCCCAGGTGTACGATTGCTTGAAATTGAGTTAAAAAATATTAGTATATATTTTTTATATTTTATTAAATATTTACACAATATAAAAAAAAATACTTACCGCAAATTCTATAAAATATTTCTCCTGCCTCTCAGGAGGTACGACGGTCCAACTGTAGTACGGACCGTCAAACTTATTTTTCAAAATTTTTGCGATTTGACGAGTAATAGACCCATTATCGCGGTCAAACCTAATATTTATTACAAAAATTTAAAATTATATTAATATAATTTAAATTTTAATAGATATTTATTAAAAAATTAGCTATTAATAAACATGCTTACCACGTTGTATTCGGAGCAGCATCTGGAGAAAGCACAGTCAAATACTGTTTGCGGCCCGGAGTTTGTAACAAACTATCAAGAGTGATAGTTTGTTCATCCGTTCCCGTTTCGCAATCGGGAATTTATTCGTCCTCATGTTCATCCGATTCATGAAACCGTGGAGGTGTTTGGGTTTCAGGAACGGAATGAGGAACAAAATTGTATTGCGGAGGGAGCCGCGATGCCGCTCTATTAGCGGATGGTGAAGGGTTCGAGGAGGCCGAAGAGGTTCCTCGGCCGGAAGACGATCCGAAAGATCGTCTTCCACGACCTCTCAACGACCTACCACCACTTGCCATTTATAGAAATAGTGTTTTTCTAAAGTGTTTAGGAAGTGTTTTTGAGAGAGTTTTGTAAAGTAGTTTGAGAGATTTGTGAAAAATGAGGGAAAACCATCGGGTATTTATAGATTTTTTTGCGACCACGGATGTGGTCGCAAATCAGTCGCAATGACTGATTTGCGACTGATTTGCGACTACCAATTAATTTGGTGGGAACCAAAACGTTCAAACTCCCTCCAAATTAATTGGTAGTCGAAAATAGGTCGCAAATTCGCGACTGATTTGCGACCACGGGTACATTTATCGAAACTGTAATTGTGGTCGCAAATCAGTCGCAAATTTGCGACTGATTTGCGACTACCAATTAATTTGGTGGAGTTTGAACGTTTTTGGTTTTGTCAACCTCCCTCCAAATTAACTGGTAGTCGCAAATCAGTCGCATCTTTGCGACTGATTTGCGACCACAATTACATTTATCGAAACTGTAAATGTGGTCGCAAATCAGTCGCAAATTTGCGACTGATTTGCGACTACCAGTTAATTTTGTGGGAGTTTGAAAGTTTTCGATTTTGTCAAAGTCCCACCAAATTAAATGGTGGTCGCAAATCAGTCGCTAATTTGTGACTGATTTGCGACTACATCAGCATTTCCGACTGATTTGCGACTACATTAAATATTTGTGACTGAAATGCGACCACATTGCCAATGCAGTTGCAAAGTGGTGGCAAATCAGTCGCAAATAATACCCTAAACCCTAAATTTTGAGATTTTGAGGAATGCATATAATTATATATGATTGAGTCATTGATTATAAGTTATACAATTTCAATTACTATGAAAACAATAACATTTTCCAAATTTTCAAATAACTTACCTAAATCCTTAACAAATTTACTTAACCTTATACTTCTTATATACATTCCAAATGTTATCTAAATATGAAATCATTACAAATATGGTTTTCAATATATGTTATCACTTCTAATGGTTAGTACTCTTATAGAATAGAAATAATAGTTTTAAATGTGGAAAATACTTAGGGAAAATGTGAATTAACCATATGTGGTCGCAAATCAGTCGCAAATTAGCGACTGATTTGCGACTGCACATCAAATTTTTAGAATGTAGTCGCAAATCAGTCGCTAATTAGCGACTGATTTGCGACTACATTAAATTTTGTGACTGAAATGCGACCACATTGCCAATGCAGTTGCAAAGTGGTGACAAATCAGTCGCAAATAATACCCTAAACCCTAAATTTTGAGATTTTGAGGAATGCATATAATTATATAAGATTGAGTCATTGATTATAAGTTATAAAAATTTCAATTACTATGAAAACAATAACATTTCCCAAATTTTCAAATAACTTACCTAAATCCTTAACAAATTTACTTAACCTTATACTTCTTATATACATTCCAAATGTTATCTAAATATGAAATCATTACAAATATGGTTTTCAATATATGTTATCACTTCTAATGGTTAGTAGTCTTATAGAATAGAAATACAAGTTTTAAATGTGGAAAATACTTAAGGAAAATGTGAATTAACCATATGTGGTCACAAATCAGTCGCAAATTAGCGACTCATTTGCGACTGCACATCAAATTTTTAGAATGTAGTCGCAAATCAGTCGCTAATTAGCGACTGATTTGCGACTACATTAAATTTTTGTAAATGAAATGCGACCACATTGCCAATGCACTTGCAAAGTGGTGGCAAATCAGTCTCAATTACTTAAAAAATCTATATATATATATATGGATATTGGTAATACATTAAATTATATGAAAATCATATGTACAAAATACATAGCATAACTATATTTATTACATTTCTTCGTTCTCATCATCATCTGAAGATGAAATATTACATTGAAATTCATCTTCTAGTTCCGCATCTCCGACATCGAAATCAATTTCTTCAGTATGGTTAACTGTATCGACCAACCGATCTACCTCTATCTCTTTAACATGCATTACGTCTTCATCATTTTCTTGTTGCAAGAGGCCAATCTCGTCTTTGTTTTTGTATTTCCCCAAAATGTTAGATCTTGGATTAACTTTCAAAACATTGAGCCATGTATGTTTTGATGATGATTTTGTGTGTGGATAGGGAATACAACAAACTTGATCTGCTTGAGATGCTGATACATCGTACGTATTGAAATATAAATTACTTCTAAATTTGTAAGAAAAATATATAGTAAATTATTACCAAAAACGTACGTACCGAGAATAAATGGTTCGTATTTGTAGTATTTTCTCGATGATAAGACATCAACGACACCATTTTCCGACTTCCGAGTACCTCTCAAGGGTGTAGGATCATACCATTCACATTTAAAAAGCGTGATCTTCAAATTTAGGAGTCCGAAATACTCAAGTTGAATGATATCTGTTAAAATACTGTAGAAATCAGCTTCATCAGATGCATCTGAGTAATTGTCCCCCTTCACACAAATACCGTAGTTACATGTCTTTCTTCTATGTCCATGTTTCTTCGTGTGGAACATATAACCTCTTGTAAAATACATCGGCCAAGTGGATGCTTTATTCATCGGACCTTGAACTAATTCTTGAGCCCATATAGGAAAGGCACGTGAATCTATGGAACTGCATGAATTGACCTTTAATCATATATCAAAAATTAAACTTAATTAGTATTTCCAAATTAATAAATAAAATATAATATATATATGTCAAATAATTAATTAAACATACATAATCCCTAACCCATATGTGGAACTCTTCCTCTCTTTTAGATGAAATGTCATCTTCCGAAAGATATGGATACGTACATCGAATATGATCTTCAAACATGCTAGAACAGTAAATATTGAAAATTAATATATATTTCTTAATACAATGAAATGAAATGTAATAAATACAATTAATTGTTTTCATATACGTACCTCTCTAGTGGCCGAAAATATTCACAATTCCGTAATACATATGCATGTGCATATTTATATTCTTTTTCGGAGAGCCATATTTCTTTACATTTACCACTTGGACGACCCATGTGCGTAAATATATCCGGTACTCCGGGATCTGGATATACAGGCACGTCACCTTCATCGAATCTTGTAGACCTGTACATATATATATATATATATATATATGGTTTATATATATTATATATATTACTTATATATTATATAATAAAATAATTAATTCATAAACGTCATAACATGGTTCAACAATCGACCCTGCAGCATAACGTTTGTTCTTCGCCTTGCTCTTAAGTTTTTTAAAAAACCTTTCAAATGGATACATCCACCTATATTGCACAGGTCCACCAAGTTCAGCTTCGTATGGTAGATGTACAGGAAGATGCTCCATGACGTCGAAAAATGAAGGCGGAAAGATCTTTTCCAAATTGCACAAAATTATGACTATATTTTCCTTCAGAATTTGGACACGGTTTTTTGTAATGATCTGGAGCATAAATCACGGAAAAATCCTCCAATCCCTATATATATATATTAATTACCATCGACAATGAATTAGTTCAGGCAATTATTATTAATTTACGTATTTCCAATTAAAAATATAGTTATTACTATATTTACCTGATAATGCTAGATGAACGTTCCGTGGTAAAAGTTCTGCAAATATGAAAGGGAGAAGTCTTTCCATAAAAACATGGCAGTCATGGCTTTTCATGTCCGAAAACTTTAGTCCATCCATATCCACACAATTTGCTAAATTTGCCGCATAGCCGTCCGGAAATTTGACATCATTTTTTATACATTCCAATAACCGTTCTTTCGCTTTTTGGGTCAATCGAAATATAGGGAATGGAGCATTACCCCGACCATCCACGTGCAACTCTTTTCGAGAGCAAAACTTTGCAATATCCAACCTTGACTTCACTGTATCTTTTGATTTCTCTTTTACATTCATAATAGTATTAATGATGTTATCGAAGAAATTCTTCTCTATATGCATCACATCAAGATTATGTCGAAGGTTAAGATCTGTCCAGTATGGCAACTCCCAAAATATACTTTCTTTGTGCCAATTATGCCAGCTGCCATAACCTTCTTCTTTACTTTCATGACTGTTTCCGCCGCACTCAGATGTTCTTAAAGGATTGACAGTTTTTATTCGCTCGTACAAAACTTGTTCACCTGTCAATGATTGTGGAGGACAGTCATTCAAAGCGTGCTTCCCTTTTAAAAAATTTGTTTTATTTTTCCGTAACGGGTGACCATTAGGAAGAAACCTTCGATGACAATCAAACCAACACGTCTTTCTCCCATTTGGTAATTGAAATGCCTTCGTATCATCCATACAAATTGGACAGGCCAGCCTTCCATGCGTTGTCCATCCTGATAACATTCCATAAGCGGGAAAGTCGCTTATTGTCCAAAGTAACACAGCTTTTAGATTGAAATTTTGGTTGAGCGATACATCGTATGCATCAACTCCGATAGACCATAATTCTTTCAACTCATCAATCAAAGGTCGTAGGAATATGTCCAGACTAGCACGCGGATGATTTGACCCCGAATTCAAAATAGTTAGAAACAAATACTCTTTCTTCATACACATCTCCGGTGGCAAATTATATGGAGTGATAATCACCGGCCATAATGAATGATTACGAGACATCCCAAATGGGTTGAACCCATCAGTACATAAGCCAAGATAAACATTTCGAGATTCAGCAGCAAATCTAGGATGTAAATATTGAAAATTTTTCCACTCTGCAGCATCAGATGGATGACTCATTTCTCCGTCTTCTGCTTCATGCTCTGCGTGCCACCTCATTGCCTCTGCGGTTTTCTCGCTTTGATACATTCTTTTAAATCTATCACCTATAGGTAAATACCATATACGACTAAAAGGTATTCTTGTCCTGCCCTCGCTTGGCTTATACCGGGGGGAATCGCAAAATTTGCATTTTTCCCATTTCTCATCTTCTTTCTAGAATATCATACAATTTTTAACACACACGTCAATTGTATAAAACAGGAGGCCTAAATTTCACATCAATTTTTCGGTTTCATAATATGAACCCGTCGCCTGATTCTCGTCGGGTAAATATTCTGTAAATAGCTCCGCCCAAGAATCCATACATTTTTCTGGTAAATTAAAATCAGATTTGATGTTCATAAACCTAGCAGCTAAAGATAATTGTGAGTGCCCTTCATGACAACCATCATACAATGGATTTTTTGTAGCTTCTAACATGTTGTAAAACTTTTCTGCTTCTTCATTAGGCCGTTCTTCTTCATAATTATAATTATAATTTTCTTCGTTCTGATTATAGTACTGCTGCTGATCATCAGTCGTTGTCTCACGAAATGCATCCGTCACCATTTCAACATATCTATTACCGGATATACCAACTGTTTCATCACTACTACAATCACGTCCCTGATTTCTTCGTACATCACCCCGACTAGTACTACTCGTCCCTAACTGAACATTCAGCTCTTCTCCATGTTTATACCAAATATAATAATTTGGCATAAACCCTCGACTATATAGATGACTCCATATTTTTCGTCCCGGAATAAATTTATCATTTTTGCAATTAATACAAGGACAAAAAAACTTACCTCCACTACTTTGAGCTATAGGTTGACTACTTGCAAAATTCATGAACTGCTCCATGCCTTGTGCAAATTCCGCCGAGATATTTCTTGTTTCATTATCAATTCTTCTGTACATCCAATCTCTCGAATTGTTAAAATTTCCCCACATGTTTTACAAAATTTTTTACTTTTGCTTTCGCAAATGAGAGAATGGGATGATGCATATATATACAACATTTTGCGACTACTTTGCGACTACTTTGCGACTACTTTGCCACTGATTTGCCACTACTTTACGACTACACCTATGTAGTCGCTTAAATGTCGTTTTACCTAACTCGCACATGTTTTTTATGCTGGCACTTTGCCACCATTTTGTGACTGTAGAGCCACTACATACCGTAGTCGCAAATCGGTCGCTATTTTGCGACTGATTAGCGACTACCACCTGATTTTCCATACGTAGTCGCTAATCAATCGCTATTTTGCGACTGATTAGCGACTACCAGGGTCAGTCTCAAAGCAGTCGCATCTCAGTCGCTAATTGGTTGCATATTGCGACTGATTTGCGACCACACGTATTGGTCACTTATTTGCGACCAATTTGCGACTACTTCGCCGTAGTCGCAAATTGGTCGCTAAACCATGGCAAATTTGGTCGTAATATTTGTGACCACATATGTAGTCGCAAATTGCAGTCGCAAATTGGCAGTTTTCTTGTAGTGACCCCGACCTCGCCTCCTCGGTCGTCACCTCCTCGGTCGTCACCTCCTCGGTCGTCACCTCCTCCCCCTTCCCACCCTCCCAGCCCTCCTAGATCTCGCGACGAGACTGATCCTCCTTCCCAGCCATGATGTAAGACGTTGTATAATACCTTACAAAGATCGATGACTGGCCATGACACCAGCTCTTCGGCAGTAGGCCATGACACCAGCTCTTCGGCAGTAGGCCAAATCTTTCCTCTTGCAAAAATATTTGAGAAAGTTGATCCAGGAAATCTATTGGCCCCTCCTCTCCGAGGAAGCCCGATTGAAATCCCACAATATCATGTGAAAATAGCTCCATGGCTGCTGACCCATAGGTTCTTTCAGGATCTATTTACAGTGTATACGGTTATTTCCGGTTTTACATCATTTTGGTTAAGTTAAACCACTTGTATAAATACTCGTATGATACATCATTTATGAGCTAAGAGAGTAATAAAGAATTTCTACAGTATTATTCAATAGAAAAACAGAATACTGTAGAAATTCTTTATTACTCTCTTAGCTCATAAATGATGTATCATACGAGTATTTAGACAAGTGGTTTAACTTCACCAAAATGATGTAAAACCGGAAATAACCGTATACACTCTAATAGTCCCCCTCAAGATGAGACAAACATGTTGTGAAGACTCATCTTGGACTTTAAATGTTGAAATTGTGAGGGAAAAAGAGGCTTTGTGAGCATATGAGCAATTTGATCTTCAGTCCGAACATGTAACGTCTTAAGAAAGCCGGTATCAATTTTCTCTCGGACTGTATGACAATCCACCTCGATATGCTCTGTGCGTTCATGGAAAATGGGGTTTGTAGCAATATGAATGGCTGCTGTACTGTCTGAGAAAAGAATAGGAGATGTAGATTGTTCAACCTGCAGATCAGTAAGAAGAGTAGAGAGCCAAACCATTTCACATGAAGCAAGAGCCAAAGCTCGATATTCTACTTCTGCAGAAGAACGAGATATTGTTGGTTGTTTCTTTGATCTCCAAGAGATCAAAGAGGATCCAAGAAACATGGAGAAACCTATTGTGGATCGTCGACTATCAAGGCATGATGCCCAATCAGCATCAGCAAAGCCCTTGAGCTGAAGATCAGAATCTGCCGAATAAAAAAGTCCTTGGCCAACTGTTCCTTTAAGATACTGTAAAACCTTGTTTAAGGCTGTTAGGTGAGAAGTGCGAGGAGCAGAGGAGTATTGACAAAGTTTGTTGACAGAGAATGTGATGTCAGGACGTGTAATTGTCAAATACATAAGTCTCCCAACAATACTCCTATACCGTTCCTGATCAGCTAGAAGTTCTCCATCATCCTTAGACAACTTTAGATTTGGAACCATCGGTATTTTGGAATCCTTACAGCCTAACATACCAGTATCAGAAAGAAGTTCTAAGACGTATTTCCTATGGCAGATCGAAATACCTGCAGATGATCGAGCAATTTCCAAACCCAAGAAATATTTCAGGGGACCAAGTTCTCGTAGCTTGAAATGCCGTTTCAAATCTGCAGTCAATTGGGAGGCAAGTTGTTCTGTTGTGCTTGCAATGATTATATCATCGACATACACCAAAACAGCCATGAAACCATTGTCAGTCTTTTTAAGAAACAAAGTATGATCGCCATAAGCCTTTTTAAAACCAAGTTGTAACAGAGAATCTGAAAATTTGAGAAACCATTGTCTTGAAGCCTGTTTCAGGCCATAAATGGATTTCTGCAATCGACAAACAGCATTTTTGGGCAAGTCCCCCTTCCTTGTAGCATAGCCATTAGGAAGTTTCATAAAAATCTCTTTATCCAAACTGCCATTCAAGAAAGCATTTGATATATCAAGTTGAGTGAGGTACCAATGTTTAGAAGCAGACACTTTTAACAACAACTTAACCGTGGCCAATTTGGCTACTAGAGAGAAGGTGTCGTTATAATCCAAACCTGCTTGTTGGGTGTAACCCTTCGCAACAAGGCGTGCCTTGTACCTCTCAAGGCTACCATCAGCGTGAAACTTTGCAGTGTATACCCATTTACATCCCACAACCTTCTTTCCAGGAGGTAAACTCACTATCTCCCAAGTTTGAGTCGATTCCATTGCATCAATTTCTTTATCCATTGCATCACATCATTCTTCGGAAAGCTTTGCTTCATTATAGGTGTGAGGAATAGGGATTTTGGTTATGTTATTGACATATGAGGAGTGAGATGGTGATAATCTGGAGTAAGATAAAAATGATGACATAGGATATGGAATAGTAGTGTGGGTAGAGTAGCAATGGTAATCAGTAAGATGAGCAGGAGGTTTCCTGATTCGGGGAAGGGAGTTTGGTATAGGTGTAGTTGGGAAAGGAGTTATATGTGATGGTGAAGTAGTTGGAGAAGAATGATTACCTGAAGACAAAGCCTCCATTGGTGTGAAATGCAGATATTCATCCAGGGCTTTGTCTTTTGCCATGGGAAATACATCTTCATGAAAGATGACATTCCTGGAAATAAAGACTGAATTATTCTCCAAGTCCATCAGTTTATATCCTTTAACACCAAATGGATAACCAAGAAATAGACAAGCTCGTGATCTCGCATCAAATTTGTGTCTCTGTTTTGGTGAAGTCGATCCATAACATAGACAGCCAAAAGTCTTAATTTGAGAGTAATCAGGAGTCTTGCCTGTTAACACTTCATAAGGTGTTTTATTAGAGAGAAGTTGGGAGGGTGTTCTATTAATAAGAAAGACGGCAGTCAAGATGCAATCTCCCCAATGAGATAGATGAACCTGAGATTGAAACATAAGAGCCCAAGCCACATTCAAGATGTGCTGGTGCTTGCGTTCAACTACTGAGTTTTGCTCAGGGGTCTCAGGGCAAGAATGATATGAGAGAATCTCTTTCTCTTTAAAAAAATCTGTATTATCAGAGCGAATAGATTTCACTTTGACATCATATTGATTCTCAACCTATGTGACAAAAGCTGGAAAAACATGAATAACATCATTCTTGTTTTTGAGAAGGAAGACCCATGTGGCTCGTGAATGATCATCAACAACAGTCAAGAAGTATCTATATCCTTCAATTGTTTCAATAGAAAATGGTCCCCATACATCGATATGTAACAATTCAAGAATCTTGTTACATATATTATTTTTAGAAGGAAAAGATAATTTCTTCTGTTTTGACAGATGACATACATGGCAGTAAGAAGGAGGTTTATTCTTAGTTTTAGATACTCCTAAGTTCTCTGAGATGACATCTAATCTAGAATAAGATGGATGTCCAAGTCTCTTATGCCACATGTGTAAATCTAGAACTCCATTCACTGACATAGATGAAAACCGGGTGTCAAGCACATATAAGTTTCCAATCTTCTCACCCTGACCAATCGTCAATGCCTTGGTATGATCCTGAATTTTACAAGATGAGGAATCAAATATCATTTCAGAAGAAAGATCAGCTGTTAAGGAACTGATGCTTATGAGATTAAGCTTAAATTCTGGTATAAACAAGACATTTTTCAATATGATGTCCTTGTTTATCTGAACCTCTCCAATTCCACTTATTCTGGTTTTTAAACCTGTTGGTAAGTTCACATAACTGTTAATAGAAGTGTTTAACGTAATAAACAGTTCTCTTCTATGTGATACATGGTGGGTTGCTCCAGAATCAATAACCCAAACATGATCATTTACGCAGTTCTGTGAGACTGTTAAGATACCAACAAACTTTAAAGTTGAAGTGGAAAATTGGATACCAGAATTATCATTAGCTGTTCCCGAAGTACTTGCTTCAACTGATTTGGCATTTGAAGGAGAAGATTGGAGGTGGGAAGTGAATAGAGCAATGAAGTTCTGAATCTGATCCTTAGAAAGATTTCCAAGTAATCCTTCAAGATTCGATGAACCATCATCTGACTTGGCAGCAACTGTGATATTTGTTGTCACATGAGCAGATTTTTGAAACTTATCTGGACCCCTATTTTTCGGAACAAAGCCAGGAGGGAATCCATGTTTCTTATAGCACCTATCTACTATATGACCAACTTTGTTGCATAATGAACATATAGGACATCTTCTGTTTGGTCCATTCTGAACATAGTTGATATTAGAAGAAGAGGTGTTTGGGACTTCTGAGATTTGGAAGGCAGCAGGAGGAGTTATAGTATTAGAAAAACTTTTCTGACTCTCATCCTGATCTAAAATGTTGTAGATCTCAGCTAAGGATGGGAGGACTTTCTTCATTATGATTTGTCTCCTTATTATCGCATAAGATTCATTAAGTCCAGCTAAAAACTTAACAATTCTAGCTCTCTCTGCCTTCCTCTGTAATCTCTCTGCCTTACCACAAATACATGGTTCATCTGGTTCCTCAGTACTTTCCAGATTACTCCATAATGTCTTTAAAGTGGTATAATATTCAGAGAGAGACATTGATCCTTGACGAAGATCTTGTATTTCTTGAGTTAGATTAAATGTTCTAGGTAAGTTTGTCATATGAAATCGACTATTCAAATCATTCCATATGTCAGAAGCATCATTCAATCTAAGGATACTACGGTAAATTTGTGGCGAAACTGAATTCAACAGCCACAATTTTACCATGCTATTGCATCGAGACCAAAGACGGAAGTTAGGATCCTGATTGTTAGGTCTAGATAAAGAACCATCAACAAATCCTATTTTATTCTTCGCATCTAAGGCAATACACATAGCAGCTTCCCAATCATCATAAATTGAGCCATCGAGTTTTAAAGAGATGATTTGCAAACCTGGATGATCGGCGCTATGCATGAAGAATGGGGAGTGAATAGAGTCAATCGGAACAACTACATCACGCGATCCATCTACTGCCGAAGTTGATGTTATCGGCAGATTTATCGGAACCGACCTCGTAGTTGTCGTGGATCGACTCGATCGTCTTGGAATTTTCTTCACGGACACCATTGTAGCTCAAAATTGATCGGTGAGATCGAATCTTGAGCTGGAAACAATGAATTGTGACTGAAGAATTGCGAGAAACAGAAACGAAAATCAAGCCCGTAAAGGCTTTGATACCATATTAGGAAACATGGGCATCCAACTCAAAACCAATTGACAATGAGTGGAGTAGCCCATGTACCTTATATATGTGTGTAGAAACCCCCCAACTTCCAATGTGGGACTTTACACACTAATAGTTTGTTTAGGATGGATGGCCTCCCAAGTGGCTGCCGATTAGAAAGCCTCGCAATCGGTTTCATGAACGATCCATGAGTAAGAATCCTCCTACGAGATTAGAGCTGAATTTTTCATAGATGTTAGGTATATTTGGAGAGAGAGAGAGGGCTGTATCCAAACGCAGCAAGGGAAGGAGCCAATCGTGCTTATCACAAGCCTCTGTCACAGTGTCTATAGGCCAGACTCGCAGGGCCCGAGGGCGGTCAGAGCCAAAAAATTGAATAAAGGGACCAAATGGAGTCCATGAATCGTACCAAAAACTAGCCTTTCCCCCATTTCCCACTTTGCAGCAAATAAAAGAAGCAGCAAGAGGGCGTAGCTTGAGGAGAGACTTCCAACACCAGAATTCCGTGGTCGACGGGTTGATAGTCTAGAAATTTATGTTTTATAAACTGTAGTGTCCATGCCAAGAAACTCATAAGGAACTGCCCTGATTAAACAACATCCAACAGAATCTCAAGCATAGTGTTGTGTTCCACTTACTGAGACTCCGAAAGCCTAAACCGCCTTCCTTTTTGGAAGGAAAAATGAGGTCTAGGCAACTCTTGTTGATCGGCCAAAATCAATGTTTCTGGACCATGAAAAGTGAGAGAAAATGGACTTAATAGATCGGATACAACCCTTTGGTAACAAGAAGTTCGATGTCCAGAAGTTATCCTTTCCTGCATTGATGATAAAATTTAGTCTTCCAACAAAGATAAAGATTTCACTGCCCACTTTCTAAAATAACTAACCAACCTTTCAATTAGGAGAGAGTACCCTGAGATATTCAACTTCCTAGACATGAGGGGGGCCCAAGCTAGCGAATAGGGAAAGAGGCAAGCGGGAATCCAAAACCTGATAGGCTTTCGGATTCGGATTGGCTCATTCCTGCGATGAAAAGCTGTGATTTCTATCATTTCAGATGTAGCCTGGATCAACTTGTAAAAGTTCCCACTGCATCAACTAGCTCATGCAAGGATTTCTGGGAGCCATCAAGAAAAATTATTCCATCTTCTACGAACATTAAGTGGAAAATTTCGAGGGAGACTATTTTTGGATGATAGCCTATCACACCAGAAGCAAATTTTGAATTGAAGAGATGAGTTAAGACTTGCATACCGATGATGAAGAGGTACATGGATAGGGGTCAACTTGTCTCAACCCTTTGATTCTTCTAAAAAAACCACCCATCTACCCATTTACCAAAACAGAGAAGGAAACGGATGTAATGCAACTATGTATCTAATTTATGGTTGTTTTCAAGATGTGTATAGCTTTGAAGGTAGCAAACAAGAAATCCCAATGGATATTGTCAAAAGCCTTACAAATGTCGACGTTAAGAACCATCTTTTTTCCTTGGTGGTGACTATTATACCCATTGACCAGCTCCGTAGCAAGTAGAACATTTTTCAGCAAGTAGCCTATCTGGCAGGAAAGCGGTTTGATATCTTGAGATCAATTCCAGCAGTATAATCTTTAGATGCGAAGCCAACAGTTTAAAAATGATCTTATATAGCGTGTTGAGGCAAAAGGTTGGTCGGAAGTCATGGGGCCTAGATGCGTTTGGGATCTTGGGAACCAAGACAGAGATTTGTGGCATTCCATTGAAATATTAAAGATCTGAAGCGGAAAAATTCTATGATGGCGAACATAACTTCAATGCCAACTACGTCCGATCATTGGGTGAAGAACTCTGCCAGGAATCCATCTGGTTCACAAGTATTGTTTTTTGGCAGTTCAAAAGCCGCTTTAATCTTCTCATGTGAGAAATGAGTCGCCAAAAGAGACGAGTGGGAATCATAGCACCTGAATGGGACTAGACTTGCAATAACCTCCTTAGGCACACACGGTGATGATTTTGGTCCCTCTAAAAAGATACAAGAAACCCAAACGCAAAAGTCTTGGATAGCTAGAGGATTATCAACCGTGTTCCCATTTCCATCCTCGAAAGAATGGATTCAGTTTAATTATTTCCTTGATTGAGCAACCTTGTGAAAAAACCTTGAGTTTCCATCACCATATTTTAACCAATTTATCTTTGATTTTTGTAGAATAAACTTTTCTTCAGCCACCGCTAGTACGCACCAACGCTTGTGGGCCAAAGACTCTTGCTCCTCTATGACACAATTGGGGGAATCCATCAACCTTCGTTTTCAAACTTGTACAGTCTCAAGTACCTCAGACACATGCTTCTCAAGAAAAATTTTAACAACTGAAACAGGCGGAATGGCGCTTTCAAAGCTTTTAGTTTTCTGAACACGCAAAACATGTCTAAACCACTGCAGTTTGTGGAAAACCAAACCTAAGTAACAAGTTTATGATGGTTGGGGCTATACAGGAGAAAGTTTAGGAATTTAAATGGCTTTTTTATTTCTGCACATATTTATCTCAACAAAACTTCTGCCGAAACATGGTTAGAGAAAGAGGGTTTCCCAAGTTTCCTAAAACTAATGGGAACAGAGCGCTCCATTGGTCATTTTGTATGATGGTCCTCATACAAAAAGGCTAAAAAGGTCGTTCCTATGGTGAGAGTTGCACTTCACAATCATTTGTGGGAATTTTGAAATGGTCGTCACTTTCACCGAAAGATGTCAAAAATCCATATCTTTCTAAACTCAGAGAAATCATAATTCCCTTTAAAAGACTAGCTAGGAAAAATTGAGTTGATAAAAGAAAATTGATTTAACTTCTGTACATAGATCTCAATGATACTACCAAAAATTGGCTGGTTGAGCTTCATCCACTTCTTAAAACCACTACAGTAGTCCTTGGAATTAAAACCTCTTACATTCCAACAAAAATGTCTATACACATTAGGGAACAATTGAATGTTTGAGGCTCTTGCCTCGGAAGCCCTTAGGTCTCCTCTTTAGCATCTATCTCAGGAGCCTTCTTAAAGCTTCGGAATTTTCCATTATCTGATTCGAAAGATTCACCATCGGAAGAATCGGAGGAGGAAGGCAGCACACCGATTCTATCCAATGTCAACTGAGGTTGTTCCCCTGGCTGGCAATCCAGATTTGAAGCCTCTGGTAGGGAGCTACCCAAGTCCCAAATAGTGGAGCTAAAAGATTTACCGGGTTCTAGCGCAAATTAAAAAGCATTAGCCAAATCTGGGATCACCTTTTTCCTTTGAGCGATAAAGAAGGAGCAAAGGGGTTGATAGTTTTCGAGGAAGCAACATCAGTAATCCCTGCCATATTACTGTCAATGGGATCATCGGCCGGAGCCTTGGCATCCTGATCTAAACACACAGCTGATTTGGCTAGACATTGTCTGCTTTGGAGCCTTTCCCAGTTTATGCGCTTTGCGAGGGCACTTATCAGTCGGATGCAGAGAGGAGTTGCATACTAAACACATCTTCATAGCTGTCTTGCATCGTTGATACTATGCCCAATCTCTTTACAAAAAGTGTACACTAGTGGCATCCACGGACTAGAGACGCTTACTCTTTTGATTTCTCTCAATTCGAATTGGACGTTTAATGCTTATGTCAGCGGCTTGCGTGGGTCTATGATAGTGACGAACTTGGCAACCTCGAGATTTGTTTTATTTGCCATCGTAGGATGGAGTAAATTAGGCTCGTCGACCAGTCCAACGATGTACTCCAGCCCCTCTTCATTGAAGAATTGGAAGGGGACATGCCTTAATTCCAACCAAGTAAGAGCTAAGGATAGCTCCAACTTTTTCAAAAATGAAACTAAGTTCCCATTTGGCCACGAACATTTTCTGCCCTTTAATCTGCCAAAGTCTTTGGTTTATCACCGTGTACGAGTGAGGGGTTCGGGATGCGAAACAGAAACACATTTTCTTCCATATTAGAGGCCAAAATATCTCGATGGCTTCTTCCCCAAATAACATTGACAATTGAGAGCACGGTATTTTGAGACGGACGGTCGGAATAGAACTAGCCAGGAACAAAGAAGTCCCAATTTTTCCTGTTGTTTTCCATGACCGAGTTAGGTATCTTGACACAAGACTCCCTGGGTGGAATGGCAAAAACACGGTTCTTTTCTCCATCCGTTTTGAAGAGCCTTTGACTAAACACAGCAGGAAAGTCAATTTCCCGGATCCTATTAGAGTGTATACGGTTATTTCTGGTTTTACATCATTTTGGTTAAGTTAAACCACTTGTATAAATACTCGTATGATACATCATTTATGAGCTAAGAGAGTAATAAAGAATTTCTACAGTATTCTGTTTTTCTGTTGCTTTTCTCTCCAATAATATACAATATTCTGTTTTAATGTTGCTTTTCTCTCCAATAATATGGTATCAGAGCCCCGGGTTAACCCGACATGCGATTTCCCACAAAAAACGGTTTCCCACATTGGAAGTGGCCCGTATAAGTGGCCCGTATTATCGTGGTATGTTCGAGATGTTGGTGCGTATCCCGCCCACATCTCGAGGAGGCCTATTAGTGTGTAAAGTCCCACATTGGAAGTTGGGAGGTTTCTACACACATATATAAGATGCATGGGCTACTCCACTCATTGCCAATTGGTTTTGAGTTGGATGCCCATGTTTCCTAATACAAACAATAAAACAGTGGTACAACTTGGTTTCATTTAAAGGTTCTACTCCACGATATGTCTTAACAGTTTGGATTGTCCAACTTGATCACCTTCCCACAAAGGATAAATTTACTATTTGGGGACTACAGTTGGACCATACCTGGTCTCTCTGCATCGGATGCATCAAATCCAGGGTTCATTTGTTTTTGCATTGTCCTTTTGCAGAGCAGATTTGGTCGCTTGTCTTTGCTCGACTTAGACTTCGTGTCTTATACTTCTACATTTAGGAGATGCTCCTAGGCTGGTGTGCACAATTTTCCCCCACATCACCAAAACATTGCGATTACTTTCCAATCAGTAATTTATCATCCATCAGAAAGCATTGTCCTTTCAGCAAGGCTTTCCAATTGGCAGCCACTTGTGAGGCCATCCATCCTAAACAAACAATAAAATAGTGGTACAACTCGGTTTTATTTAAAGGTGCTATTCCACGATATACCTTAACCGTTTGGACTGTCTAACTTGATCGCCTTCCCACAAAAGATAAATTTACTATTTGGGGACTACAGTTGGACCCTACATGGTCTCTCTGCCTCGGATGTATCAAATCCAGGGCTCATTTGTTTTTGCATTGTCCTTTTGCAGAGCAGATTTGGTCGCTTGTCTTTACTTGACTTCGAATTCGTGTCTTATACTTCCACAATTAGGAGATGCTCCTAGGCTGGTGTGCACAATTTTCCCCCACATCATCAAAACATTGCGATTACTTTCCAATCACCAATTTATCACATTTGGAAGAAGCGAAACAACCTCCTCCGTAACGAGCAACATATCACACCGATTGGCGTGTTCACAATTGTTGAAATCAAAGTTCAGAACTCCATCACAGCAAGAAAAGACCGTTGAAATTACAGAAACTTAATGGAGCTCTGGCTCTGCTAAATGCTCTGCACTAAACCCTTCGTACTCTATCGATAATTCTTAAGATTCCTTTATTTTTTTATCCTTTTTTGGCACTGTAATGTATTTACATTAAATAGTATGTAACGTCTTCATTCCTTTGTTTTTTTATCCTTTTTTGGCACTGTAATGTATTTACATTAAATAGTATGTAACGTCTTCATTCCAGTAATGATATTTACATCCATATAAAAAACAAAGAAGCTTCCATGACATGTTCCAAGATCAGAAGGTTATAACAAGGGTTGAACAACACAGTAGAAATGCTCCTGAAACACAATGTAACTTGGAAACGTATTTAAAAACACTTTTGGAATCCAACAATCATCAACCAAGCTCCATCGCATCCAATTTATACCTTTGGAGGTAAATATGATTGCTTGGCAGGAAATGGAGTTCAAAACCCTAGAAATCTCGTTAAGATCATAATAGAGTCACAAAATACCTTCAAACAATACATTCGACTGATAAGAAAAAAATGGGACAAGGAGGCGAGTTCAAAGCAAACACGTGGAAACAATTGAAGTAATACATCATTTCCACTACAAAGAACTTCAGGAGTAAGAATTCATCAAATATTCCAATCTAGACTTACCAGAACCATATCTCAAATGAATTCAACACAAGTTGAAAATATATATTTTTACTTTATATGATTTGTGTAGGTAATATGGAATATTTCAATGGTATTTAGCACATCAAATGACCCATTTCGAACCCCAGACAAAGCTTCAAAAAACAAGTGATAGTTTCGATTTTTTTGGAAACTTTTCTTTGTATTTTTTGCGTTTTGCTTTTGTCAAGTTTGTGGTAATTTTTTTTTCTTATTTGGTACTTTCAACCTTAGAACTAGCTGATGAACTATTATAAAAGTCCTTTGCATTAGTTGTAGAGAAACAATTTTTGAATTAATCATTAAAATGCCTATTTTATTCTTTTTAAAAGCGCATCCTTTTTGATTGTGTTATTTGTGCGGAGTTTTTATAACTCAGCAAGATTTGGTAGTATCAAAGACCCCTTCATCATCTCTAGGATAGTTTTGATCCCCCAACAACTACATTCCTAGATACCTCAATAGATAGTGTTAATAACCATGATTTTTGCAGTATTTCACCATACATTTCACCATCTTTTTTGTGTCTTTATCAGTATTTTAGGCATTTTATCCATCCATTTATGTTCATTGGCATTTAGAATTGCATTCTATAGGTTATTTCATGCATTTCTGCATCTTGCATAACTTATCGTTGATTTCAGATACAACGAGAAGTTAGACGGGACAAAGAGCAGAAAAATGGCCAAGAACGCTTTTGTAGGGCACAAGATTGACCATCCGGCTAATCTCGGCAGGCCGATCTCAGCTGGACCACACACGATCGGCCATCCAGCCGATCGCACCTGGCCGTCGTGCATAGACATGCCGAGCCACCAGCCGATCGACCAGCACATGCCAAGACACGACACGCGATAGGCCATCCAGCCGATAGCATCTGGCTGATCACGCAACACCCAGCCAACCCACCATCCAATCGGCCAGACATGCCAAGCACCCAGCCCGATCCTACCGATGCCAGCCCGAGCGTGCCGAGACCTACCATGCCATCCGGCCGATCGCACAACACCGATGGCGATGCCGAGCCAAGTCTTGCCATGCGATCGGCCACCTGGCTGATCGTCCTTGGCCGATCGCGTACCACCCGGGCAGCACCTACCGAGACATGGCGAGACATGCCGAGTGCCTGCCGAGCCCGGTCGAGCACCAACTCACGCGATCGGCCATCAGACCGATCACACCCGACGATTGTGTACCACCCGGCCAACAGTATGCCGAGACCTACCAACTTTCTTTCCAGTATGACCGATCCCATGCCAAGTATTGGAAAGGCCCATGCCCATCACTAGATCGGTAGTGGCTGGTCTCACCATGGCCGAACGCCCAGGCCCATCACCAGACCGGGTCAGCCCTAAAATCATAGCCCATCAGAAGATTGACCATATGGCATATCTCACATGGCCTTAGCTCTTATCTTATGTTTTTTTTTTGCTTTTACTTCTTCATGTTTACTGTTTTCTTGAATATGTTTAAGTATTTTTCTGTATGAATTGTGGATAAGGTAAATTAGGGGATCTGATATTGATTTATAATTGTTTAGGTAGATTAGATGAGAAATCCCTGATGTTTAGGATGTGTTTAATGCTAGGGAATGAAGTAGCTAATCAATGCTTAGATCGATGATGTTCTGCTTCTGAGAAATGTAGATAGAACGTGTAGGTAAGACTTAACATCCTTATTGCATATTAACCAACGAGAGTTGATGTCTAAGACGATAGGTGGAAAAGATTAGACTCGAACCCAATGATTAGTAGGCGATAAATTGCTGTGCAAAAGACTTGTAGTCTATAGGCTGCTAACTTGGCTATTACCACAAGAGTGAATTAGTCTACTAGATAGTGTTCTAAGTTTTAGGGATTTATCTAATCGAACCAGTAGAATCGTTAGTCAAAGAAAGATTGCCCTGAATCGAATGTGTTGCCCACTGTCCATATTTCTTGCTTATTGAATTAATTCATCTTTACTTTCTTGCAATTAGACAACCAATTAATCAATAAAAAACCAACTAGTATCAGCGTAGATTTAAGTGTTGACTGTAGTCCTAGTGGGCTATTCTTACTTCCTTGAGGATTCGATATCCAACTACTATTCGATTTTCTATGCACCTGGAGTTGTACTTGGGATTAAAATTTAAAATTCCATCAAGTTTTTGGCGCTATTTCCGGGGACATTAGCAATAGCCATTTGGTTTTGATTCATTTAGAGACTAGAATTTGTTTCTGGTTTTTTTTTACTGATCTTGACCGTTATTTGTTTGCTTTCCAGGTGTATGAACACGAGTAGTAGAGGGCAACTAGATCTACAACTGAGTGAAATCGACATACAACAGTTGAAAAGAGACGCACCACGAGCCAAGAGAGAACGTTTGAACCAGCAAAGGATGCTTAGAGAGATGGAACATCACAACCAGAACATGCCACAGAATGCTGAGAATGAATCTCAAGGACATGGAGTTGCTGATCAGAATGCATGGAGAGCAAGAGGCCCAATGCACCCACAAAGGCCTCAGCGAGTGATCAGGACTTTTGATGAACCAACAGTTTATGGAGCTGGGATTTGACCCCCCTGATGAGGACACCAGATCGAGTGGCCGGCCAGATCGTGAAGATGGCCGACTAGAAGGCTTGCCCGAGACAGCCGGCCCGATAGGCGACATGGCCGGGCCAAGCAATACTGCCAGCCTGATGAGTGATAGAGCCGGGCCGACCAACACCACCAGTTCGACTGACCAAATTTCCGGCCCAACAGGCGGCATGGCGGCCAACACCGCTGAATCGGTTGGCGACACGGCTGGCTCGATTAATATTCTGGCCGGCACAAATAGCAACTCGGACAGCTCGATCCGTGGCACAGCCGGATCATGTGGCAACATGGCCAGCTCGAGCACCACCCTAGAAAAATCGGACCAAATCACCAGCCAGCTTCATGGCATGGATCTAAAGGAGAGTTCTACCCCAATGGTACCACCAGGAACAATGACAAGAAGCAGAACTCGGGCACTCTCCCACAAGTTTAGCTTGTTCGTGGAAAGGCTTCTAGAAGACCAAGGCAAAGCAACAATAGGCCAAGAGTGCAACAATCAAGTCAAGGGCTTCTCACTTCATTAAAGTACTCCAGAAGCTTGGGCTCTCATGGAAAAGGAGGTCAAGTGATACAAGCCTTGATTCAAGGATGTATGCGCGTGGGCTGTTTGTAGAAGATTAGGTGAGAAACTCAACCTTAGGCTTCTGGATGGGGTTTTTTCTGGTTGGTAAAAGATGGAAGTGTGAAGTGAACAACACGTGGGGTGATGAACCTCGTGATAAATCACAAACTTAGAGCTAGGAGGGCTGGTCTCAACTAGGTTCTAAGCGCACAAGTATCTTGAGAGAATAACTTGTTGAAAGAAAATTCGATCTTTATTAATATCAAAAAGGTTGTCGAACTACAATGCTGGAAGGAGCCTTATTAATATGCTCGACAGCTTGACCTTCTAGGGTCGACTCAAACAAAGAAAAGGAAAGTTTACAAAAGTGCACAAAAGGAAAAAGATACAAAAGTGTATAACCAAAAAAGGACCTATTCTAAAATGTTCTTGACTCAAAAATGTAAAGCATCTAGATCCTACCCTGCAAAACAGAAAGAGGCATATATTTGAATTGAAACTTACCTTAACTTACCTCACGGCCAAGAAATGGAAGGTGGCCGTCCTTGTGGCATGCACGCGCCTTGCTCCTAGTCTTTGACTTGGAGTAGGGTTACAAATCTTTGGGCCCTGACCTCTCTTGCCACTAAAGCCCAAGTCTCTAATGTTCCTTGTGTTGTTGAGAAGCCTTTGGACTCTACTTTGCTCTTCTGGCCCATTGTCCTTAGATGATCTTCCTCTAGGAGCTTGTCGACCCATAAGCTGAATTTGTGGAAGAGTGCCCTTGATCTGCTTCTTGTCATTGCTCCTTGAGGTACTACTGGTGTAGATACTTCTTCTAGGTGCATGTCCTAGAGCTGGTAGCTCATTTGGTCCGAGTCCTCTTGTGTGGAAGTGGAAATGCGCGTGTACTCGGCTGGATCGGCTGTACCGGCTGGATTGTGCGCGGTACTGGCCGGAATGCTTTCAGGACCAGCCAAGTTGCTCCCGGAGTTGGTGGCATCACCAGAAGGACCGGCGGTGTCATCCACGTCCCCACCAAGTGTGCCGGAAGCTTGGGCCTCTCCGCCGGCGATGCTGACCGGTCTGGTCCTATAGGTCGAGGGTCCGGCGGTACTGCCTGGTCCGGCAGACGTGCCAGATGGTCCTGCTGTCTCGGGCAAGCTTCCTGGTCGGCCAGTCTGATCTCCTGGTTGGATGTACGACCTGATGTCCTCATCATCAAGGCCCAACAATATGTCAACCTACTCCAAGTCCAAGACTAGGAGCTAGGCGCGTGCAAGCCACAAGGTCAACCACCTTCCATTTCTTGGCCGTAAGATAAGAAGGTAAGTTTTCATTATTATATGTTGTCTTTTCTGTTTTGCAGGGTAGGATCTAGTAGTTTTCCTTTTTGTTGAGTCAAGAACAATTAAATAGTTTGCCTTTTTCAATTGTTTCCATTTTGTAATTTTCTTTTATGCACTTTTGTAATTTTTCTATTTTTTTCTTTGAGTCGACCCTAGAAAGTCAAGTTTCCGAGCATATTTATAAGGCTCCATCGGCAATGTAGTTCGATAACCTTTTTCCAATATAAAGATAAGCATTTTTTTTCTAAGGGTCTTTACGCAAAGCTCTTGGCCCCTAGACCTAGTTGAGACCCATACTCCTAGCTCTAAACATTGTGATTTATCACGAGGCCCTCATAACTCGTGTTGTTCACCTCACCCCACCACCCAACACACACCCAAATCCATTCCAAGAAACCTAAGGCCGAGTTTCTCGCCTAAGTTCCTTGCAACCGGTCCAAGAGCTTCACGGCCACCTACCTAAGCTTGTATCACCCCCCCCCCCTCTTGTGGAAAACAACAACTTTGAGATCAAGGCAAGCTTGATCAACATGGTGCAGGGAAGCAAGTTCCATGGTCTAAAAATGGAAGACCCATTGGATCAGTTGGACCAATTCAATAGATTTTGTGGAACCGTGAAGATCAATGGGATCTCAGAGGATACTTTTAAGTTAAGGCTATTCCCTTTCTCTCTGGGATTCAAGACACAAAAGTAGGAGAAGAGCTTGCCACACGATGCCATCACCTCATGGAGTCAATGCAAGAGAGTCTTCCTGGCCAAGTTCTTCTCAACCTCCCAAACTGCGAGGTTAAGGAACGAGATCTCCAGCTTTGTGCAGCAAGGTACTGAGAGCTTCTCCGAAGCATGGGAGCGCTTCAAGGGCTACATAGCACAATGCCCCCATCATGGCTTCTCAACTGAGTCACTCCTTAGTACCCTATACAGAGGAGTGCTCCCTAGAATCCGTATGCTCCTAGACACATGAAGCAATGGGAACTTCCTTGGACAGGCAGCTTAAAATGGAATGCTATTGGTGGTAATCTTGCTCAAAGTGATGGAAACTATGGAGAGGACTATGACAGAGCCTCACGTGGGAGTATAGGATATGAACATGAGCACAGAAGAGAGATGAAGGTACTGAATGAGAAGCTTGACAGAGTGCTGCAAGTGTCTCAACGAGCAGTGAACTTTGTAGGAGAGTTTGATTGGTATCGAAGGTATTAAGAAGAAGGGAACGGCATGCAGGGGTGTTATGAAGAGATGAACTACATTGGGGGGGGGGGTTCATGGTATCAGAAAGGTTTCAACCAGAACTACCGAAGCCACCCCAACTTCTCATAAAGAAGCCCCAACGTGGAGAACCCACAAGCCACCACCCGCACCTAAGGCTATCCAAAAAGATGACACGAAAGCACTATTGCAAAAGATCTTGGAAGCTCACGGAAAGGGAGAAATAGAAATAGAGGAACAAGAAGAGGGCTGAGATCAACAAAAAGGTAGAAAATTCCTTTGGGGAGCTCAGTGCCAAGTATGAGCACCTATCGCCTCATCTTATGGCGCTTGACAGCCAGGTTGTACAGATAGCTTCTTCTTCTTCTGCACCGAAAGGTAAACTCCCTGGTAAACCTGAAGCAAACCCAAGGGAGTACTGTCAAGCTATCACATTGAGAAGTGGGAAAAAGTTCCCGCCTAGAGAGGGAGCTGATAAGCTTGAAGAGGAAGACCCCAATGAAGTAATCAAAGCCCCTAAGGCTGCTGATCCATAAACGTCTGAAGAGAAAGATATAGTGGATTAGGAGGAATCTCCCAAGACTAGTGAAGGGACTGGTGGAGATGAAGCACCGTTCATACCACCCCCTTACAAGACCAAGCTCCCTTTTCCAGGAAGGTTCAAGAAGCAGATTCTGGACAAGCAATACGAGAAGTACAAGAACTTGTTAAGCTCGATTCCGATAACTTTGCATTTTATGGACTTGGTGTTGCATTGCCCGATAGTGAACAAGCTGATCAATGACGTGCTGGATAAAAAAAGAGTCCTCGAGGAAAGGTTAGTGATGGTTAATCATGAATGTAGTGCCATAATTTAGAGTTCTATTCCAAAGAAATTACAGGATCCAGGAAGCTTCACTTTGCCGTCCACTCTAAGGCCCTTATTCTTCGGAAAGTGTCTAGTTTATCTTGGAGCAAGTGTGAGTTTGATGCCGCTGACAGTCTCCAAAGGTCTCGGTCTTTAAAACTTCAAGAAGAAATGTATCTCATGTGCTTACGGACAGATCTATAAGATATCCAATTGGCGTTTTAGAAGACTTGCCATTGAAGGTTGGAAACATAGTAACCTCGACAGATTTTGTCGTGTTGGAGATGGATAAGGAGCCAACTGATCCATAATCCTTGGGAGACATTTCTTAGCCACTGTTGGAGCTATCATTGACATGAAGAACGGGATCGTAAACCTTAACTTAGGGACAGTACGTCTGAAATTCAATATCATGGATGCGCTGAAGAAACCGATCATAGAAAGAAAGGTATTCTCTGTTGAAACTTTTATAGATTGGGAGGAGGAACACCTAGAGGAGCTGGCCGTGGAAGACCCCCTGGAGATAGCACTCACAAGAGGCAGGGGAGGCTGAGTGATTGTGAACGGTAAGGCCCTAGAATACGAGAAGATGTTGGACTCACACCATGCCGACAAGGGAGCATGATGTTTGCTGGAGAATGAAATAAGTCTTGAATCAAGGCCGTAGCACTCTTGGACCGGTTGGAGAAGATTAGGCGAAAAACTCTGCCTTAGGCTTTTGGAATGGGGTTTTCTGGTGGATATTGGATGGTGGAATGAGGTGAACCACACGAGAGATAGAAAGACTTGTGATAAATCACAAACTTAGAAGATAGGAGGGCTGGTCTCAACTAGGATTCTAAGAGATTTAGAGTTTGTGAGGAAAACTCTAAGAAAAAAGTGCTCTCTTTATTAATAATCAAAAACTTGTCAAACTACAATGCTGAAAGGAGCCTTATTAATATGCTCACCAGCTTTTACTTTCTAGGGTCGTGCCAAACAAGAAAAAAGATACAAAAGTGCATAAAGGAAAAATTACAAAAAGGAATAACCGAAAAAAGAAATCTAATTAAATGTTCTTGACTCAATAAAATTGAAAAATACTAGTTCCTATTCTGAAAAATAGAAAAGGCAATCTTATAATTGAAAACTTACCTACTTACTATTCAGCCAAGAAATGGAAGGTGGCCGACCTTGTTACACGCGCTTAGTCTTCTATTTGAAGTAGGTTTATGAATTGTTGGGCCTTGACCTCCTTTGCCATGAGAGCCCAACTATCTGGAGTACTTTGAGATGTTTAGAAGCCCTTGAATTGATCCTTACACTCTTGGCCCAATGCTCCTTGTCGTTGGTCTTCTAGGAGCTTGTCTACCCACAAGCTGAACTTGTGGAAGCGTGCCCTTGTTCTGCTCCTTTTCATGGCTATTGGTGGTACCACTGGTGTAGAAACTTCCTCTAGGTTCATGTCTTGAAGCTGGTAGCTGATCTGGTTCGAGTCTCCTTGAGTAGAGCTTGAAATGGCCTTGTGATCGCTTGAGCCGACTGGGCCGTGTGTGGAGCTGGCCGAGTTGTAATCGGAGCTGGCCATGATGATTGATGGGCCGGCGGCATCACCAGCTGGGCCGGTGGTGTTAGTCACATCATCGCCAGTTGGGCCGCAGGTTTGGGCCTCTTTGCCGGTGAAGTTGGTCGGCCGGGCCGGCTGATCATCGGGCCGGTAGTACCGCTTGGCCGGGCAGACTCGCCAAATGGCCCGGCTGTCTCGGGCAGACGTTCTGGTCGGTTATTCTGATCGCTAAATGGCTTGGCTGTCTCGGGCAGGCCTTCTGGTCAGCCATTGTGATCTTCTGGCCGGCCAGACGATCTGGTGTACTGATCAGAGATGCTTGAGGAAGAAGCGGATGTAGAGTCAAGTGAAGCTAGCAATGGTAAGTCTAGAAATGAAGAGTACTGGAGTGAGCTCAAAGGACGAAAGCTGGAGATGAAACTACTGCCGAGTGGGCTAAGGTATGTATTTTTTGGTCCTAATCATATGTACCATGTGATACTGAATGATGACTTGAACATTGATGAAACTTCCATGCTTTTGAATGAATTGAAGAAGTATAGGAAAGCTATAGGTTATACACTAGATGACATTAAGGGTATAGATCCTTGTTTTTTCATGCATAGGATATATCTAGAAGATGAATCAAAGTCATCTATAGAATACCAACGTAGGCTGAACCTGAACCTTAACGTAGTAGTCAAGAAATAGATTCTGAAATTGCTAAACTCAGGGATAATCTACCCCATTTCGGATAGTACTTAGATTTCCCCAGTTGATGTAATTCCTAAGAAATGGGGAATCATTGTTGTTAAAAAAGAAAAAAGATGAGTTGATCCCAACTAAGACTATAATTGGACATCGTATGTGCATTGATTACCGTAAGTTGAATGCATATACTAGGAAAGACCCCTTTTCCTTACCTTTCATTGATCAAATGCTAGAGAGATTAGCTAATCATTCTTTTTAGTGCTTCCTAGATGGGTATTCAGGTTTCTTTCAGGAGATGACGACTTTCACATGCCCCTATGGCACCTTTGCTTATCGAAGGATGTCATTTGGGTTGTGTAACGCACCACCCACTTTTCAGCGGTGTATGATGTATATCTTTTCTGATCTAATTGAGTACATAATAAAAGTATTCATAGATGATTTCTCTATGTATGGTTCTTCATTTGGTGTGTGTCTTTCTAACTTGTGTGTGGTGCTTAAGCAGTGTGAAGAAGCAAACCTCGTCCTCAACTAGGAGAAATGTCATTTCTTTGCAAATGGAATTGAGATTGACAAGGAAAAGATAGATGTCATGACAAATCTGGAAGCTCCAACCTCAGTCAAGGGAATCAAAAGCTTCTTGAGACATGCAGGGTTTTACAGAAGATTCATCAAGGACTTCTCCAACATCGCTAGACTGCTTACAAAACTGTTATGCAAGGATGTGGATTTTTTTATCAGTAGTGTCAGTTGGTGAGTGCACCCATAGTTCAACTGCCTGATTGGGATCTTCCTTTCGAGGTGATGTGTGATGTGAGTGACTACGCAGTTGGAGCAGTGCTAGAACAAAGAAAGGACTGAAAGGTCCATGTTATCTATTACACTAGTAGAACACTTAAAGACAAGAAGAGAATAGAAAATAGAGTAGCAGATCACTTGTCAAGGTTGAAAACGGACGACCAATAAACGATTCCCTACCAGAGGAGCAGGTAAATTTGATCAATGCGGATCAGGTATTGGGTAAAGCAATCAAGAAAACATCGGTGGAAATGAATCTCCCATGGTATGAGGATCTGGTGAACTTCTTAGCTCAAGATAAGGGCCTCCGAATATCCAAGGTAATCAAAGTAAAAAGTTCTTCAAGGATATCCAGCACTACTATTGCGATGAGCCATATCTGTATAGGCAAGGGAAAGACAAGCTGTTCAGGAGATGCCTAACAGAACGAGAGGTGCCCGGGGTTCTATTCCATTGTCACTGATCAGACTACGGAGGGTCTTTTGCTATGTACAAGATAGTGGCGAAGGTACTTCAAGCAGGGTTTTGGTGGCCGACTATGTTTAAGGACACCAACGAGTTCATCTCTAGGTGTGATCCTTGTCAGAGAAAGGGAAGCATTGGCAAAAAGAATGAGATGGCACAGAATCCTATCTTTGAAGTTAAGCTTTTCGATGTTTGGGGTATTGACTTCATGGGACCATTCCCCTCTTCTTATGGGAATCAATACATTTTTGTGGCAGTCGAATACGTGTCCAAATGGGTAAAAGTCATTGCCAGCCCAACAAATGATGCAAAGGTGGTTCTTAAACTATGCAAAGGTGGTTCTTAAACAAATGATGCACCGTGAACGGCCAACGTTGCAAGCCTTATCTTGCTAGTGTGGGGTTGGAAGACCGCACCTCAATCTCACTTAAGGATGTCCCCGCATGCCTAAGAATAGGCGTCATCAAGCTAGAGATGTAAAACAAGCGCGCTTGGCAGACATTCCACAAGATCGGTCACTTGGCCGATCTGGACTAGCCAATCGCAGATGAGAGCCACGAGATCAGCCACTCAGCCGATCTGGACTGGCCGATCACAGATGGGAGCTACGAGACCAGCCACTCGGAAGATCGCAGGGAGGCTCAAATGGCAGATCAGGGAAACTCCACTGGCAGATCGGGGTAGCTGGACTGGCCAATCACAGGGAGACTCCACTGGCCGATCAGGGAGACTCCACTGGCCGATCGGGGTAGCTGGACTGAGCGATCAGGGAGACTCCACTGGCCGATCGGGGTAGCTTGACTGGCCCATCGCAGGGAGACTGATCCTGCTGATCACGCATGGCCCGGAGCATCATAAGAGTGCCGGATCGACCACATGGGCGATCCCGGCTGGGCCGATTACAGTAGGAGCATATGAGATCGGCCACTCGGCCGATATGGGCAGACCGATCGCGTGTCGAACTCCAACCTCACGGAACTCTCCTGGATCGGCCACTCGGCTGATCGCGTGTTGTTAGATCGGGCAAGGTGAATGTGTGATCGGCCACTTGGCTTGAGCATCATGGGAGGTAACTATTTCCCCTTTTCTGTATCTATTGAAGTTCTTCTTCCTCATTTTTTTCTCACCTCCACCACCCCATTTGCGGTTTTCACTATTGAAAAGAGAGAAAGAGAGAGAGAGTGATGAGGACATCAGGTTGTATGCCCATCCAGGAGACCAGACTGGCCGACCAGGAAACTTGCCCGAGACAGCCGGACCATTTGGTATGTCTGCCGGCCCAAGCGGTACCGCCGGACCCTCGACCAATAGGACCAGACAGATCAGCATTGCCGGTGGAGAGGCCCAAGGTTCTGGCACACTTGGTGGTGACGTGGATGACGCCGCCTGATGAGGAAATCAGGTCGTACATCCAGCCAGGAGACCAGACTGGCCGACCAGGAAGCTTGCCCAAGACAACCGGACCATCTGGCACGCCTGCTGGCCCAAGCAGTACCGCCGGACCTTCGACCACAAGGACCAGAGCAACCAGCATTGCCGGCGAAGAGGCCCAAGCTTCCGGCACACTTGGTGGCGATGTGAATGACACCGCTGGTCCCTCTGGTGATTCCGCCAACTCCGGGATCAACTTGGTCGGTCCTGAAGGCATTCCGGCCAGTACCTCGCACAGTCCAGCCGGTACAGCTGATCCAACCGAGTACACACGCATTTCCACTTCTACACAAGAGGACTCGGAGCAAATGAGCTACCAGCTCCAGGACATGCACCTAGAGGAAGTATCTACACCAGTGGTACCTCAAGGAGCAATGACAAGAAGCAGATCAAAGGCACTCTTCCACAAATTCAGCTTATGGGTCGACAAGCTCCTAGAAGGACAATGGGCCAAAAATGCAAGGAAGAGTCCAATGGCTTCTCAACAACACAAGGGACATCAGAGACTTGGGCTTTAGTGGCAAGAGAGGTCAGGGCCCAAATATTCTTAACCCTACTCCAAGTCGAAGACTAGGAGCAAGGCGCGTGCATGCCACAAGGACGGCCACCTTCCATTTCTTGGCCATGAGGTAAGTTAAGGTAAGTTTCAATTTGAATATATGCCTCTTTCTATTTTGCAGGGTAGGATCTAGAATATTTTCTTTTATTGAGTCAAAGACATCTTAGGAATAGGTCCTTTTTCGATTATACACTTTTGTATCTTTTCCTTTTGTGCACTTTTGTAAGTTTTCCTTTTCTTATTTGGGTCGACCCTAGAAGGTCAAGCTGTCGAGCATATTAATAAGGCTCCTTCCAGCATTGTAGTTCGACAACCTTTTTGATATTAATAAAGATAGAACTTTTTCCCCAACAAGTTTTCTCTCAAGAATCTTGTGCACTTAGAATCTAGTTGAGAGCAGCCCTCCTAGCTCTAAGTTTGTGATTTATCACGAGGTTCATCACCCCTCGTGTGGTTCACTTCACCTTTCACCAGGCATGATGGCCGAACCAATCTCTACACTTTTGTGCATGACAAAAGAAAGGTCAGCTTGGCTCCTCTCACACCTGCCCAGGTACATGAGCTACAACAGCAAATGAGTAAGGAAAAGAAGCTCATTAAATCTAATTTTCTCATTCAACCAAGTCATGTCCGGAGAGCTTTAGCCTCGAAGGATTTAATGTTACTAATGGTTTTCAAGGAGGTGTTGAATGTAGAAAAGGAACAGGTAGAGCTACCTCCTGAAGTAGCAACTCTCCTCAACAAGTTCTAGGATGTATTTCTAGAGGAGATACCAGCAGGCTTGCCTCCTTTGCGTGGCATAGAGCACCAGATTGATCTAGTGCCCGGAGCAGCCCTGCCGAACCGGCCAGCCTACCGGATGAGTCCAGAGGAGTCCAAGGAGCTTGAGAAGCAAGTCAAGGAGCTCCTGGAGAAAGGATATGTTCGAGAGAGCCTCAGTCCATGTGCCGTACCAGTGCTGCTAGTGCCCAAGAAGGATGGGACTTGGCGCATGTGCGTGGACTGCCGAGCAATCAACAACATCACAGTCAAGTACCGGCATCTAATACCACGGCTGGATGACATGATAGATGAGCTGAGTGGAGCCACGGTCTTCTCCAAGATAGACCTCAAGAGTGGATACCACCAGGTCAGGATGAAAGAAGGTGATGAATGGAAGACTGCTTTCAAGACAAAGCAAGGGCTCTACGAGTGGACAGTCATGCCATTTGGCTTGACTAATGCCCCAAGCACCTTCATGCGCCTTATGAACCAAGTTCTTAGGGCGTACATCAGTAAGTTTGTAGTGGTTTACTTTGATGACATACTAGTTTATAGTAAGTGACTACGGGAACACCTCACACATCTTGAGATGGTACTTAAAACCCTTCGACAAGAAGAGCTTTATGCCAATCTAAAGAAGTGCATCTTTTGTACTGATAAATTTGTCTTTTTAGGTTTTGTTGTGAGTTCACAGGGCCTACAGATTGATGAAGAGAAGATTCGAGCCATACAAGAATGGCCAACACCAGGCAACATCAGCCAAGTAAGGAGCTTCCACGGACTGGCCAGCTTCTATAGGAGATTCGTGCCCAACTTCAGCAGTATTGCCTCACCACTGACGGCAGTAGTGAAGAAGAACGTGGGATTCAGCTGGGGAGAAGCTTAGGAAAGGCATTCCAGGCCTTGAAGGACAGCCTTACACATGCACCAGTGCTAGTCCTGCCCGAAAGGTGGCAAGAAAGGTCACTTGGGCTTTAGTGGCAAGAAAGGTCAGGGCCCAAAGATTTTTGTTTCTAATAAGACAGATTAAACCACTGTTTTCGATTTTAGAGTGATAAGAATGTATGAAGTAGAGTGGTGTATTGCTCTTATACATATGATAGTTTCGAATAAGAGTTCAGAGGAGACTTTCAATTGAAATGGATGTATTGAGTGGATAACACACAGTCATTAAAATCTCCTTATGTTCGTTTTGGCTCGGCAGGGTTCCAAAGATTTCTCACCCTACTCCAAGTCAAAGACTAGGAGCAAAGCGCGTACATGCCACAAGGACGGCCACCTTCCATTTCTTGGCCGTGAGGTAAGTTAAGGTAAGTTTCAATTTGAATATATGCCTCTTTCTATTTTGCAGGGTAGGATCTAGAATATTTTCTTTTATTGAGTCAAAGACATCTTAGGAATAGGTCCTTTTTCGATTATACACTTTTGTATCTTTTCCTTTTGTGCACTTTTGTAAGTTTTCCTTTTCTTATTTGGGTCGACCCTAGAAGGTCAAGCTGTCGAGCATATTAATAAGGCTCCTTCCAGCATTGTAGTTCGACAACCTTTTTGATATTAATAAAGATAGAACTTTTTCCCCAACAAGTTTTCTCTCAAGAATCTTGTGCACTTAGAATCTAGTTGAGAGCAGCCCTCCTAGCTCTAAGTTTGTGATTTATCACGAGGTTCATCACCCCTCGTGTGGTTCACTTCACCTTTCACCAGGCATGATGGCCGAACCAATCTCTACACTTTTGTGCATGACAAAAGAAAGGTCAGCTTGGCTCCTCTCACACCTGCCCAGGTACATGAGCTACAACAGCAAATGAGTAAGGAAAAGAAGCTCATTAAATCTAATTTTCTCATTCAACCAAGTCATGTCCGGAGAGCTTTAGCCTCGAAGGATTTAATGTTACTAATGGTTTTCAAGGAGGTGTTGAATGTAGAAAAGGAACAGGTAGAGCTACCTCCTGAAGTAGCAACTCTCCTCAACAAGTTCTAGGATGTATTTCTAGAGGAGATACCAGCAGGCTTGCCTCCTTTGCGTGGCATAGAGCACCAGATTGATCTAGTGCCCGGAGCAGCCCTGCCGAACCGGCCAGCCTACCGGATGAGTCTAGAGGAGTCCAAGGAGCTTGAGAAGCAAGTCAAGGAGCTCCTGGAGAAAGGATATGTTCGAGAGAGCCTCAGTCCATGTGCCGTACCAGTGCTGCTAGTGCCCAAGAAGGATGGGACTTGGCGCATGTGCGTGGACTGCCGAGCAATCAACAACATCACAGTCAAGTACCGGCATCTAATACCACGGCTGGATGACATGCTAGATGAGCTGAGTGGAGCCACGGTCTTCTCCAAGATAGACCTCAAGAGTGGATACCACCAGGTCAGGATGAAAGAAGGTGATGAATGGAAGACTGCTTTCAAGACAAAGCAAGGGCTCTACGAGTGGACAGTCATGCCATTTGGCTTGACTAATGCCCCCAAGCACCTTCATGCGCCTTATGAACCAAGTTCTTAGGGCGTACATCAGTAAGTTTGTAGTGGTTTACTTTGATGACATACTAGTTTATAGTAAGTGACTACGGGAACACCTCACACATCTTGAGATGGTACTTAAAACCCTTCGACAAGAAGAGCTTTATGCCAATCTAAAGAAGTGCATCTTTTGTACTGATAAATTTGTCTTTTTAGGTTTTGTTGTGAGTTCACAGGGCCTACAGATTGATGAAGAGAAGATTCGAGCCATACAAGAATGGCCAACACCAGGCAACATCAGCCAAGTAAGGAGCTTCCACGGACTGGCCAGCTTCTATAGGAGATTCGTGCCCAACTTCAGCAGTATTGCCTCACCACTGACGGCAGTAGTGAAGAAGAACGTGGGATTCAGCTGGGGAGAAGCTTAGGAAAGGCATTCCAGGCCTTGAAGGACAGCCTTACACATCCACCAGTGCTAGTCCTGCCCGAAAGGTGGCAAGAAAGGTCACTTGGGCTTTAGTGGCAAGAAAGGTCAGGGCCCAAAGATTTTTGTTTCTAATAAGACAGATTAAACCACTGTTTTCGATTTTAGAGTGATAAGAATGTATGAAGTAGAGTGGTGTATTGCTCTTATACATATGATAGTTTCGAATAAGAGTTCAGAGGAGACTTTCAATTGAAATGGATGTATTGAGTGGATAACACACAGTCATTAAAATCTCCTTATGTTCGTTTTGGCTCGGCAGGGTTCCAAAGATTTCTCACCCTACTCCAAGTCAAAGACTAGGAGCAAAGCGCGTGCATGCCACAAGGACGGCCACCTTCCATTTCTTGTCCGTGAGGTAAGTAAGGTAAGTTTTCAATTCGAATATTTGCCTCTTTCTGTTTTGCAGGGTAGGATCTAGAATATTTACATTTCTTGAGTCAAAGACATTTTAGGAATAGGTCCTTTTTCGGTTATGCACTTTTGTATATTTTCCATTTGTGCACTTTTGTAAACTTTCCTTTTTGTTATTTGAGTCGACCCTAGAAGGTCAAGCTGTCGAGCATATTAATAAGGCTCCTTTCAGCATTGTAGTTCGACAACCTTTTTGATATTAATGAAGATAGAACTTTCTTCCAATAAGTTTTCTCTCTAAGAATCTTGTGCGTTTAGAACCTAGTTGAGACCAGCCCTCCTAGCTCTAAGTTTGTGATTTATCACGAGGTTCATCACCCCTTGTGTGGTTCACTTCACCCTTCCATCAAATAGCAACCCAAAAACCCCTATCCAAGAAGTCTAAGGTCGAGTTTCTCACCTAACCTTCTCCAACAGCCCACGCGCATATAAGCTTTGAATCGACGCTTGTATCACCGCCGGTCCCATTGGTGACGCCGCCGACTCCGGGATCAACTTGGCCGGTCCTGAAGGGATTCTGGCCAGTACCTCACACAGTCCAGCTGGTACAGCCGATCCTGCCGAGTACACGAGCATTTCAACGTCTAAACAAGGAAACTCGGACCAGATAAGCTACCAGCTTCAGGACATGCATCTAGAGGAAGTCTTCACACCAGTAGTGCCACCAGGACCAATGACAAGGAGCAGATCAGGAGCACTCTTCCACAAGTTCAGCTTATGGGTCGACAAGCTCCTAGAGGAAGATAGACTAAGGACAATGGGCCAGAAGTGCAAAGAAGAGTCCAAGGGCTTCTCAACAATGCAAGGGACTTCAGATACTTGGGCTTTAGTGGCAAGAGAGGTCAGGGCCCAAAGATTCCTAACCCTACTCCAAATCGAAGACTAGGAGCAAGGTGCGTGCATGCCACAAGGACGGCCACCTTCCATTATTTGGCCATGAGGTAAGTAAGGTAAGTTTTCAAAACGTATATTCGCCTCTTTCTGTTTTGCAGGGTAGGATCTAGAATATTAACATTTTATGAGTCAAAGACATTTTAGGAATATGTCCTTTTTCGGTTATGCACTTTTGTACATTTTCTATTTGTGCACTTTTGTAATCTTTTCTTTTCTTTCTTTGAGTCGACCCTAGAAGGTCAAGCTGTCAAGCATATTAATAAGGCTCCTTCCAGCATTGTAGTTCGACAATCTTTTTGATATTAATAAAGTGGAACTTTCTTCCAACAAGCTTTCTCTCAAAAGAGACTTGTGCGCTTAGAATCTAGTCGAGACCAGCCCTCCTAGCGCTAATTTTGTGATTTAGCATGATGTTTATCACCCCTCGTGTGGTTCACCTCACCCTTCCATCGAATACCAACCCAAAAATCCCTATCTAAGAAGTCTAAGGTCGAGTTTCTCACCTAACCTTCTCCAAACAGCCCACGCGCATATAAGCCTTGAATCGAGGCTTGTATCAGAGAGCTTCTGCCCTTGTCAAACAACCTTTCACTTTCTGAAACTCAAGTAAGCATCTCCATCCTTACTTATACATCATTTCACCATCAAATCCAAGGTATGGACACTATTCACCATTTTCAGATTTTTGGATTGAAGGAACAAATTGCTTGTGGAAATTGATGTATTTTGTGTTGAGATTGTTCTCTTACACTTGGGTTCATTGATTTTGTGGTTAATTTCATGTTTCTAAGAGAATTAGAAATTTGGAAAATCTAGGATTCTTGAGGAATTTGGGAAATTTGGAATTTTGGGGTTATTGATTAATAATATTTGAAAACGCTAATTGGACAAGAAAATGGGAGAATTGTGAAGTTAGATTGCTCATAAGACAAGAATTACTGGCAAAAAATTTTTGATTAATGAGCATGATTAACTCACTTGGGAATTAAGGAAGAAATCTTTGAATTTATAAAATTCTTGGAAAATTGGCAATTTGCGCATAACTTAAAATTTGGTTCAGCGAAGTATCCCAATTGTTTTTCATCACGTTGCTTTAATTTTGTAGGTATATGGCTTTGAATATTCCGGTGAGGATTTTCTTATCCAAGTTCTAAGGCTAAAGGCAAGAAGCCTATGCCCGCGGATGCAGAATCAGAACAAGTAGGAACACCCCAATTTCCTATAATAGATATCCATGCAAACTTACACTCACTGAGGAGAAAAAGAATGTGCTCGCGGACCTCAACAAGATTGAATTGCATCCTGCATATTTCCTCACCAAAAGGCTACTGAGACAATTGGGATTGAAAGCAGATGTCGAGGAAAGCTACTTGGCGAAACGTCGATTCCCCTTATTCCTGGAAATCATGAAAAGTTTCTTTGTGATGGTGCAACTCCATTACTTGCATCCAAGCAGGAGGACCGCCAGCGAGGGGTATTTGACGTTCAAAGTGGAAGAGATCGAGTACATTATATCGATCTTTGATCTCTACGACGCCTACAGATTTTCAAATACAGAGAAGATGCGCTTCCCAAACTTTATGAACGCCCAGAAATTCTGGGAAATGATCGCACACGGTACCTACCGTGGCAGAGCATCAAAGATGGCAAAAGTAAGAAACCCAGTCCTGATGGTTGTATTGAAACTTTTAGCCAACACGCTCTTCGCAAGGAAGACCGATGGAGCAAGTAAGATGATGGTTGAGTTACGTCTCCTTTTCCAAGGCCTGAAAGATATTCTCAGTAATGATTAAGGATGGCTTATAGAAGACCCCTTAAGGGATGATGTGAACATCGGCTGCGTATTTGCGAGGGAGTTGCCGCTGTTCCGATCGTGGGCACACACAGCCATCGAGCCTCATCTCTATATTGGCAGCATGCTCACGCTGATATTCCAAAAGGATGGCGTACCACTGCAGTACCATTACCAAGAGCCAATGAGGGACCTGATCGATTTTAGGTATTTGGTAAAATACGAATTCATAAACAATGCTAAAGCTGACGCAAAAATCTATCCCTTTATCTATGAGCAAGAGACAGGTGGCAAACATGTCATTTATTTGTCAAAACCGGAGATGGCGAATGTGTGCACACTGGAGAACACCCAGTTCCACTATGGAGAACACCTATTCATCCCACCTCACCAATCAAGAAACATGGGAAGTACCATTCCATGGGCCGATGTAGCAGCGATTCTAGCATGATTCAGCGTGTCATCCGATGCCCCATCTTACCAGAGCTACCGTTCAAGCCCAGAACTACCAGAAAGAGGATCTTATACAAGGCCTAGAAGACACAACAAAATATCAACAAATGGACAGGGCAAGTTCTGGAGAAGCTCCAAAGGAAAATGAGAAGAATTCTGGGATATATATCTTCCGAGGAAGAAAAAGTAGACAACAATGCAAAAGCTGAATGCAAGGCACGAGAGGTGCAACAAGAGGAAAATGTCTGCGACGATGCTGAAAGCAAGGCAGGAGAGATGCCACAAGAGGAAAATACCAACGATGATGTGGACTACGTGAGGAAAAGCAACATAACTTATGAGTCGCTGAAAATGTACATGCGCCGAGCCAAAAGGAAGAAACAAGGAGAAGCAAACTCCTCTTGCCACTGACAGGTACCACACATGCCACTTGTACATACATCACTTTCATTACATTATTTTATTTTATTTTTATTTTTTCTTTACTCACCCTCTTCCTTAGATTTATTTTCTCACTGAGACGGTGAGAGATAAGTCCGGGGCAGGGGAGATTCATGGTCACATTTTCATTATTTTGCATCTTACGTATATTTATGCATTAGAAAAACACAAAAAGTGAGAAAAAAATTTCATTGTAATTTACATTCCATGTTTTAGGATTGAGTCTAGACACATATAGGATTTCGCTGAATTTGCAGATGGACCATGGTTAGATTGCTTTGACTATGTTGCACGTAGGTTAGAGTACTATGATGCTTGTAACATTTCAAAACTTGGGAATCTGTTATTGTGCCACAACCTATTAGGTAGATCATTTTTGGGAATTGAAATGTATTTGATTTGATCTTAACTCAATAAATTAGAATTTAAACCGGATTTGAAATTATCTTACGTGCATCTTTCTTAAGACTTGTTCATGGATACCGATATACACATTCGGATTTTCTTTCACCTTTATACCACCATCTACTAACCGAAATGGCTGAATCCCCCTCTTTGGGATGGTTACGCCACTCCCCAACCTAATCCTTTCCTAAAAGCCAACATTACTTTTTACTCGAATGCTTACTTTGCAAAACATGTTGAGTTTTGAGAACGACAAGGGTAGGAATTTCATGAAGATGTTAGATTCACACTATAAGCTCAGAATAAGTTAGGACTTGGGTAGGATTGCTAGCGTGTTTGAGTATGAGATGAAAAGAAAAAGAAAAAAAAAAAAGAAAATGAGAAAAACCCAAAAATAGAGCGTGGGGGTTGTTGCATACAAAAAGAGGCATAAGAATTGGTTAAAAAGTGTAGAAGATAGCTCTAATTTCAAAGTGAAAATTCCTCTAAGAAAGTAAGGAAGACAGAAGCCTAGATCAATTATCAAGAGTAGAGGAGAAAAATAAAAAAAAAGGTAGAAAAGAAGAGTGATTCCAATGAGCCCAATTAATCACTACCTCTTAGTGCCAAAAAGACAATCAATCACTACTTTCTAGTGCCAAAAATTGAGAGAAGAGAAAAAGATAGGCAAAAAAAGCCTAAGAAGAGTAGATCACTTAGGATGAGATTGACTTGATTTTGAGATAGAGAGTTTTGTGCTAGAACATGGGTAGATGAAAGTCTTGCCTTGTATGCATCATTGTTTTTGACTCTTAGCGTTTTTCGAAAAGTTCCATTCCTTTTCGAGAGAACCCTTATGATTAATTTAACCACCTTACCTCACTTTATAAACCATTTCTCCGTAGCCAAATGAACTTGTCTTTGTTGATGCATGAAAATATTCACTTATGCTTTTAATTGAATGTTAAGGAGTTATGAGATTTGATCGTGCATAGCATGACTAGGGATTGACATCATGGCACATATGAAAAGTACTAGGAAGTAGGTTCGATTTAATCATTATAATACTCTTGGATAATGATTTTGGGATCAGCTCTTTGTGCGTGCTTTCGGTTATGGGGTCTAGTCTTCAATCCTCTTCTTCAGTTTGTTTTTGCTGGTTTTCCTCGAGGACGAGTAAAAGGCAGGTCCGGGAGAGTTGATAACCATGGTTTTTGCATGATTTCACCATGCATTTTACCACCCTTTTGTGTATTCATTAACATTTTAGGCATTTATCCGCCCATTTACGTTCATTTGCATTTAGCATTGCATTTTATAGGTTATTGCATGTATTTATGAATCTTGCATACTTTCTCGTTGATTTCAGATACAACGAAAAGTTAGACGGGACAAAGAGCAGAAAAATGGACAAGGAGACTTCTGGAGGACATGAGCTCGGCCGGATGGCCGATCTCAGCCGGACCACATGCAATTGGCCATCTAGTTGATTGCACTAGGCTGGTCGCGCACAGACATACCGAGCCACCAGCCGATCGGCAAGCACATGCCGAGACACGATAGACGATCGGCCATCCAGCTGCTCGCACCTCCCTGACCACACAACACCCGGCTAGACCACCATCCGATCGGTCAGACATGCTGAGCACCCAGCCCGATACTGCTGATGTCAGTCCGAGCCTGCCGAGACCTGCTGAACCTGACCATGCGATCGGCCGGATGGCAATACCAAGGCAAGTCCTGCCACGCAATTGGTCACCTGGCCGATCACCCTTGGCTGGTCGCGTACTACCTGGGCAGCACCTACCGAGACATGCCGAGACATTCCGAGACATGCCGAGTGCCTACCAAACCTGATTGAGCACCAATCAACACAAACGGTCATCAGGCCGAATGCACCACACCGTCGCGTACCACCCGGCCAACAGTATGCCGAGACCTACCAACTTCCGTCCCAGCCTGGTCGATCTCAAGCCAAGTATTGCAAAGGCCCATGCCCATCATAAAAGATCGACCTAGTCGCCGGACTTACAATGGCCGATCACTCAGGCCCATCACCACCGATCTCAGATCAGCCCAAAAATTGCATCCCATCAGGAGATCGGCCATATGGCCGATATCACATGCTTGATTTCGGGCAAACCCAATCCCAAATCACCTTAAACCTATTTTTACTTACCCGGTTTTTCCCGGAATTAAATCTAATTGTTAGGAATGCTATATAAACCCTTCTTAAACACTTTTAACCTAAGTTTTGTTTAAGTTTCTTTTAGTTTATTGCTCTGGACATTTTTAGAGAGAGGAGAGATTGGTTTCAACCTTTTTTCTTCCACTCTTGGTTTCTAGTGAAGGATTTCTCTATCTTATCTCTTATCTTATGTTTCTTTTCTTTTACTTATGCATGGTTACTGTTTTCTTGAATATGTTTGAGCAGTGTTCTGTATGGATTGTGGGTAAGGTACATTAGAGGAATATGATACTGACTTAAGGGTTGTTTAGGTAGATTAGATGATAAATTCTTCATGTTTAGGGTGTGCTTAATGCTAGGGATTGAAGTACCTAATCAATGCTTAAATCGATGATGTTCTGCTCCTGAGAAGTGTAGACAGAATGTATAGGTAGGGCTAAACATCTTTATTGCATCTTAGCCAACGAGAGTTGATATCTAAGGCGATAGATTGCTGTCAAATGACTTGTAGTATATAGGCTGATGACTGAGCTGTTACCACGAGGGTCGATCAGTCTACTAGGTAGTGTTTTAAATATTAAGAATTTAACTAATCAAACTTGTAGAATTGTTTGTTAAAGGAAGATTGCCCCGAATCGAATGCCTTTTCCACTGTCTATATTTCTTTCTTATTGAATTAACTTGTCTTTACTTTCTTGCAATTAGACAACCAATTAATCAATAAACAAACCAATTAGTATCAACCTAGATTTAAGTATTTTCTACATTTTTAGTGTATTATTTTTACTTGCCTGAGGATTCGATACCCAAATTCTATTCGATTTGGTGTGTTCTTGGAGTTGTACTCGAGATTAAAAATTAAAATCCCATCAAGTGGTAAAGCCAATAAAAAAAATCACATCTCGGGTCAAGCCTTGTTGAGCAAGTTTTATTCTATCATCCTCCATCTTTTGAACTGTTGGAGATAGCGTGAAAGCTAGCCTCCTGTTTCCATCCTTCCTCCTTCACAAGCCTCTGAGTGTGAGGCTTATATCATTTAGTATCATTACCAACATGTTTCTACACTTACGTTTTATCAATATATCTTTCTTTTTTTTGTTCTTTCTACTTCTTTTTTATTCCAATAGAAAATTCATAAAACAGATAAAAACGTTTTCTATCTAGTTTGCTTGTTGTTTAAATTACTAGCTGTGCTTTTGTTTCAATTTACAAAACTGAAAACCTAATAAAATCTTTGTTTCAGTTGTTCTGAGGTTGAGTTTAGTCCTTATATTGTTGCACTTGATTGTTTGTATAGTGTTAGGATTAATCTGTTTTGTTTAAGCGAATTGTTTTGCATGTTTTATCTCCTTTCGTAGCCATGATATGTTTGTTTTTCCTGTCTAAATGCAAGGAATACAAACAATCAAGGAGACGACATGAGAGAAGAAGTAGCCATTCCCCAAGATTCTCTCTTGCAGATTCTAAATGCAATACAATGAGGGAAAAAATGAGAAATGTTGGACAGAAAGTAGGGACCATAAAACAGAATTTTGGAGACCGAATAGGACATCTAGATTATCAACCAATGTGTCCTGCTCAAAGAAGCACTCCTTTCTAACAAAATAACCAATAAAAAGAAGATGGGATGTGATGAGGTCAACGGCACAACCCCCGGCCAACTGCACGGCCCGGCCGGTCCAAAGAACATAAAGGCGGCCAAATACGTGCAAAAGGATACATGAGTGTATCTTCATGAATATAAGCCTAACCAAGAAGCGGCCAGCCAAGACCAAACCTGGCCTATAATCCTGACTCATAGAGGATACGTGGCAACATGGAGCTCACCCCAAACCAAGTCATATCAAGTCATGCACTCTACATCAAGTTGGAGTTTTCGAAAGTTACCATATTTGGAACTTTCCTTATATGAAAGTCTCCAAACGTTTCTTTGGCAACCAGGAGACTTTTTGGTACTTCTACGAACTCTCTTAATCACTTCTAGAAGTGCAAATACACCTTGGACCAGGCGGGTCCATCCGTGCCTTTAAAAGAACCGATTGGAGCCACTTATGGCAAGTGAAATGACCAACTGGTTTAATCACTTGCAAATGAAAACATGGCATCCAGGAGATATTATTAAGGCCCTAAAGAAGCCCAAATTCAATCTACCATACACCAGCCACCAGAGGATCAGGCGAATCTCTTTCCTCAAAGACTTGCCATATATGGACCGAAGTGCACTTAATGTATTAAGATTGCAATATCTCTATTCCTTACAACTTGGGCACGTATTGAAGACTTTCCAAAGCATCCAGAATGTACCTAGACACCTTACATTCGCCCCAAAGCTCTCAAGATACAAGCATCTACATTTTCCTTGTTGGCCAAACTAGACATCAATGGCCAACAACCATATATTTTAAATGTATGCTTTCCTTTTCTCCTTTTTAGGTTTAGGACCATTGGTAGGAGCCCTATATAAGCTCAGCATGACATCATTGTAAACATAGACCACCATTGAAATTATATTTGAATGCAAAGTATTTTCTTCAAAGCCTTGTCTTTGAATCTTGTTCTTGTTCTTTAGAAATAAAGTGTGTGATTCACATCCTTTCTAATGAAGCCACGGCCAAGTTAGTTTGAGAGATTCAAACTCCCTTGGTTCACCTTTGATCGTGTGATTCGATCAAAACCCTCTCCTTTTAGTTTCCTTGCCCGTTTAAGCCAAGAGAGATTCTCGGCTTTGCGAGTCACGGCCGTACCGCTTGTGAGATTGATATCCAATATTACATCATTTGGTATCAGATCTAAAAGCTCCTATTCTAGGTTGTGTTCATCCAACTTTTATCTTTTATCTTTTATGATTTTGTTTTGCATTTTGTTATTTACATCTTATCGAAAAACCAAAAAAAAATATTTGTTCTTATTCTTCATTTGCATTGTTTCTTGTTGATTCTTGTTGTTTCTTTTGTCTCCAATCATATAAATCTAAAACCAACTCAAAAATTGTATTACATGTTTACTTAATTTCGTTCATCATAATAAAAAAACCAAAAATATAAGCATCACTCATTTTGTTATTTTCAAATTTAGTTACTAGTAAAGTTAAAAAAAGAGATTCATAGAATATTATTTTTTCTTCTTAAATTAATTTAAAATATCAAAAACCAAAAAAATATTGTCTTTTAGTTTGCTTTAAAGTTAGTTTCCAAAAGAAACAAAAACAAAAATCTCAAAATATTTATTTGTATCAATTTTCCTTTTACTACTACTTATGTGTTAATATCATATATTCACTAGAATGTAGTTTTCTTATTTGTTGATTTGGGTCTGATATCTCTTCTTATTTTTGTGCAAGGTACACAATTTAATGATGGAGCACTATGATGAAGAAGAAGACACCATGAGCATATCACAAACTGATTGTAGTCTAGACAACGACTATGATCAATGTCTAAGCACCAGAGAGTGTGTATGCAGAAGACTCATGGAATCAAGACTATTTGGAGACTGATTTTAGGGAAGAATCAGATGGAGAAAACCTTGAACCAGAACCACTTGACTATGACCAAGACTTGTCCGACGTAGATGATTCTAATGGATATGAGACATGGCATGAAGACTATTCAGAATATGATTTTGACAATGAAACAGAAGTTGAAGAACTCAAACCAGAGCCACCAGACTACTATTCCACTGACAGAAGCTGGCCAAAGAAATGTACACCTTGCCACTTCGGTGTGTCAATTGATAGCTACACAACCTACCAAGAATGCTCTAGCATAGTGGGAGAGAATCACAGCTGAGTGAGGGAGACAATGTTTTGGGGCAGTCACTACATAGAGCGACATGAAATACCTCCTAAGGCTCACTATTGGACATGATTAAAACTAGAACTTCTTTGATCTTTTTTTGTTTCTCTTTTCTTTCTTTTTTTCATTTTTCATTTTTCATTTATTTTTCTGGATGTTATGATAATTAATGAAAATAGATCAGAAAATATGGAAGGAAAGAATACGAAAGATAGAAGATGATGATAAATTAGAAGATGAATGTGTGAACCAAATGAAGAAATGGAAAGATGAGAAGGTGATACAGATAGATACTGACTTAGAATGGTGCTCTGATACCAAATAATATGATACATATTGTATACTTTCCAAAATCACATTCTAAGACAAAGTGGATAATCCTGAATTTTTCTGAGTTCGTGTAGCACCAATGATGGGAGTAACTCCCAACTGAATTATCTTTGAACGAATTAAACAAATTAGACGGTGGAATCTTTAGAAGAGTTGTACTTACCTCTAACAAAGTGTGTATCTCCCTATACCTGAGACTATATTACAGCACAACTACAATCCTTACATGGTGAATGATCACACAAGAGAGATTATAAACTCTGATTTACCGAAATGATTCTTAGATATGACACACCAAAAAATCGAAATGCTCATAAGGAACAAAAGCGAACACTCTCCAAAAAGAACAAATCTGTATTGATAAAAGTTATTGGATGCTCTTCTCCAAAGAAGAATACACTTATTTATAGTAGTAGAAATTTGCAGTCAATAGAAACTATACAAAGAATAAAATTTAATGAAATAGATTAAATGAGAGTGGAATAACTCTGGACGTCCAAATGATTCTTCATGTATTTTTGTTATTTTTCTTGGGCAGAAAAATAAACAATTTAATTTCGGCCTTTTTATGTCTTTATCGTGCTCAAAAGGAGCTAAACTTAACCAGTATCATGCCTAATGGATTTTTGAATATTTTCCTAGCTCATAACCTCTTAAAAAAACTCAATAAGTGCATCCTTTAATCTCTTGTATTGCACTCTTGTTTCTTGAAAGCTTTTGAATGATTCCATAGTTTGTCATTCTTCTAATGATCTCTCTTGGTTACCACACATATATATTGGAATGTCTGAAATCAAACAGGTCTAGAAATGTTTATGTATAAAACCAAGTCGACCCATTTTGGAAAATGGGGAGTATCTTGAGGATGCAACAAAAATTTCTTTCATTCTTGTGCTTGTTGGAACCATAAGAGATACAATAATATTTTCCAAATAGTTATGGGTCAAGATCGTTGCTGAGTTGGACTGTGTAGCACAATCTTTGGCCTAGTCGTGTAATGGAGTTCGAAAGAGGTATATCGTTTTGTAAAATAAATAACTTCCAAATCTGAATCGTTTTTGAGATCAATCCAATTCTCCCCGATTTTCTGATGAATCAAAATTCTAGAACAATTTGTTTTATGGCTTAAGTTCTTTTTTTTTGGTCGGGAACCTGTAGTTCCTACATATCCTTAAATCAGGTAAGTTGGGGATAACCCAATTTGTATATGTAATAACTCCTTTTTTTAACTCCAATTGAACTGGTTCCACTTTGAGGAGTTCTCTAGATGATTTTTGTTTTCCAAGCGGTCATTTGGCTGGACCAATTGATCTTACTTTTCATCTGAGCTGAACAAGGCTCATGGACTGGTTTTGTATGTCCTTGGTTGTTGTTTGGTTTGATGATCACATTATTACACCTGAAGCATGGGCTACCTTCTCAAATGAAGTCAGGTCCCAAGTCAAGATACTTGAAGCAGTAAAGTGAGAGCTAGGCACGTAGTACCAAGACACGACCATATCTTCCATTTTTGCTTAGCCGACGGTAAGAAAAGTAAGTTATATATTTACATTATTCTAATATCATGAACTTGGCCTTTTGTCTTGATTTGACAGGTCATTAAAGCAGTAATAGTTGTTTCCCGTTTTTTAGTTTTTCCATTTCTTGTCGCTACATTTATTGTATTGTACGATTTTATTTTTCTTTTGATTCAATCCTTGGAGTTCAAGACTGTGGAACATATTAATAAGGCTCTTTCACCATTGTAGTCCGACAATATCTTGATTATTATCAATAAAGATCAAATTTTCTCAAGAGTTGTTCTTTGGGCAAAAGCCTTTCTTGGTTCCTCTAAGTTTAGTCGATATCCGAACCTCCTAACTTTGAGTTTGTGATTTATCACGAGTCCTTTCATATTTTATGTGGTTCACTTCACTCCACTGCCCTCAAATACATTCCTCCAAACTATCCAAGAAGACCTATGCTGAGTTTCTTGCCAAAGACTCCTCATACTAGACCCAATAGTTGCTGGATGCGATCCCAACCTTTTATCAGCTGTGGTTTACTTTGATGACTCCTTATTTGTATAAAGTGCTTTTATGATCATCCTAAGTGTTTATAAGTAGTGTTGCAAACATTTTGAAAAGAAGGCCTCTATGCTAACTTTAAGAAGTGAACTTTTGTATTGATCAAATTGTATTCTTAGTTTTTTTCGTGAGTAAACAAGGACTATATGTTGATGAGGATAAGATCAATGTCGTTCAAGAGTGGCATACACCAACTATAATAGAACATGCAAAAGCCTTCATGGTCTAGCAATCTTATATAATATTTTGTTAGGGAGTTTAGCACAACAGTTGCACCACTTACAACTGTCATCAAAAAGAATGTGCCATTTAAATGGGGATCAAATCAAGACAAAACATTCAAAACCTTAAAAGAACATCTCACACACTAACATGCCCTAGAACTTCCAAAATTTCAAAGTTATGTTTGATGCGTATGGTTTAGGAACTGGAGTTTTTAGAAAGGGAGAAAAGTGGCTTATTTCTGTGAAATGTTGAGTGGAGCACCACTCAACTACCCAATTTATGATAAAGAGATGTATGCATTGGCCAAGCTTTGGAGACATGGCAGCATTTCTTTCTGCCTAAAGAACTTGTCATTCATACATATCATGAAGCTCTTAAACACTTATAAGGTCAAATTTCACTCAAGAGAATACATGCTAAGTTCTTGGAGTTAATAGAGACTATTCCCTATATTATCAAGTACAACAAGTGAAGGTGAACATGATGGCGGATGCATTAGCTATAAGACACACATTGATTCCAACAATGGAATCCAAGGAGCTACGGTTTGAGCACATTAAGACGCTTTATGAAGATGACCAATAATTTGAAAAAGCTTATAAAGAATGTGGAAAGGGAACTTTCGGCTCATTTTACAAATATGATGAATTATGTTCCGAGACAAGAGATTGTGCATCTCCCAAAGTTTAAGGAGAGAACTAATACTCAAGAAAGCACACGATGGTGATCTTATGGGTCACTTTGGCGTGGATAAGAAATTGGCAGTGGTGGCTGATCATTTCTTTTAGCCTTACCTCAAGAAGGATATGGATAAATTCTATTCACGATTCATTACATGCCACAAAACCAAGTCCAAGTTACATCGTCATGGTCTTTAGTTACATTTACCTATTCTGAATGCACCATAAGTGATATTCATATGGACTTTGTGCTAGGTTTGCACAAGAGCAGACAAAAATATTTTTGTCTTTGTTGTTGTGTATCAGTTTTTCAAGATGTCTCACTTATACCACGTAAAAAATTCAATGATGCCAAGCAAATAGCCCATATGTTCTTAAAGGAAGTGAATCGCTTACATGGAATACCAAACCATTTTTTCTGACCGAGACACTAAGTAAGTTACTAAGCCATTGTTGAGAACCTTGTGGATAAATCTTTGTACTAAGTTTTGCCTCTATGACGTGTAATCCTCAAACAGATTGAGAAGCTAAAGTGGTAAACCGTACTTTATCTATCTTACTTAGAGTCACTCTTGGCCGCAATCTAAAATGTGGTTTGATTGTTTACTCTTTATAGAATTTGCTTATAATCATGTTACTCATTCGGTCACTAAGATGTCACAGTTTGAAATTGTGTATGGTTATAATCCACTAAAGCCTTTGGATTTGTGGCCAATTCTCCAAGTTGAGAAAGTGAATCAAGATGGTCCCACGAAAGTAGAGTTTGTAAAGAAGTTTCACCAAAAGTTCCGAGTCAATATCTTGAAAAAAACAAAAGTGTAGAAGAGTAGAGCATATGATACAAGTTTGGGATCGCAACCGTGATGCTCTCGGACCAGTACAAGGGGAGAGCATATGATACAAATTTGGCCAAAAGCTTCTTAGGATAGTATTAGTGTGTCTTTGGGATGGTGGGGCAATGTGAACCACACAAGTTATAAGAGGTCTCGTAATAAATCACAACTCTTGATCTAGGAGTACGATCTGGACTAGGTTAACAGTTTAGACAAGAGAAGTTTTGCCCAAAGTCTCTTGAGAAAGAAAATGCTGATCATTATTGATATGTGAAAAAATTATCGAACAACAATACTGAATGAGCCTTATTAATATGCTTGGCAGCTTTGACATTCTAGGATCGATAAAAAATCAAAAGGAAAAGATATAAAAATGCAGGAAAAATACAACAAAATGGAAACAATAAAAAAGGGAAACTATTTAATTTCCATGACTCTATTAAAAGGAAAATATACTAAGTTCCTACATTGCAAAAGATAAAAAAGCAAATATATGAATGTAAAACTTACATACTTACCCTTCAAACTAAGAAATAGAAAGTAGTCGACTTTGTGGTGCTCACGCGCTAAACCCACTTGAAGTAGAGTTATATATTTTGGGCCTTTACCTCCTTTGCAACGAGAGCCCATCTTCTGGAGATTTTTGGTGAAAGGATAGGCCTTTGGCTTGCTTGCTGAACTCGTGGCCTGTGGCCGAGTTACTTTGACCCACTTGATCTAGAAATTCATCCATGAACATGCTGAATTTTTGGTAGAATGTGGGAGTCCTACTTCTTATCATTGCTCTTGTGGCACCATTGGGGCTGAAATCTCTTCTAACTCCATGCCTTGCAGCTGGCTGGTCAGTTGGGCTGAGTCTTTAGGCGTGTTGCTAACGCTGGCAATCTTGCCGCTTGATCTGGCCATGTCGCCCATGTTGTCACTTGGGCCGGCCATGTCGCCAATGGTGTCGGTTGTGTCGTGCAAGTCTTCTGGTCGGCCATCTTCTTGGTTGGATCCTTCTGGCCGACCATTTGATTTGGTGCCGGCATCATCCCCTCCCTCTCTAGTAGGTTTTTTCCTTAAACTGGATCATCCGTAAGAAAGAGAGCTAAATCAGTTACGTTGAAAGTGTTAAACACATTAAACTCACCTAGGAGCTCAAGCCAGTAGGCATTGTTGTTGATTCTCTCTAAGATCCTGAATGGCCCATTTCCTCTGGATTCTAGCTTGAAACTCCTTGAGTGGGAGAACCACTCTTGTCTTAGTTAAAGTCACACCCAATCGCATGGTTGGAAGATCATCTCTTTTTGCCCTCTATTGGCGTGAGTAATGTTCTGCTCGGTCCTCTTTTCTAGATTAGATGTGACCTTTTGGTGCAGCTTCTTCACAAATTCTGATTAGACTCTCCGTTCATGTTGGTACTCTCAGCTGGTAGAGTAGGGTTTTCTCCAAAGACATTTGAGGGTCAGCTGTGGACAACCTCAAAAGGGATCTTGTTGGTGGCCGAGTGTAGAGCCATGTTATAAGAAAACTCTATGAATGGGGCAGAAACTTTGATACAAACTTGGATCGTATGCTTCCCAAGATCACACTCTAAGTCAGAATTTGGGTAATCTTAAACTTGTCTAATTTAGTGTAGTAGCAACAATGAGGGTAATTCCCAATGCCTGAACTATCTTAAAACAAAATAAACAAAATAGACGTTGGAATCCTTAGAGAGGAGTTGCACGTATCTCCAACAAATGGTGTATCTCCATATGCCTGAGACTGTCTTACATCACAACTACAATCTTTGTATGGTAAATGGTCACACAAGAGGGGTGAAGAACCTCTTGATTTACCAAACTGATCTTTGGATATTACACATCAAAAGATTAATCTGTTCACAACGAACAAAAGATAAACTTTCTAAAAAGAAGAAGTTTTTCTGAAATGTTTGTTGAATGATTTCTCACAAAGTGAAAGCACCAATTTATAGTTGACCTTGGCAAAATTTTGGTCAAAAATACATTAAATAACTTAGAAACTAATGAGAATAAATGAGTTGAATTGACTCTTTGACTTGACCAGCATAGAATTCACCAATGCTCCTTCATTTCTAGGTGTGTGTTGACTACCCCTTCAGCTAATTTCGTGTGCTTTTGTTGCAACATTCATTGGACTTCAATTGGGTCCTCTAGAACTTGAATCAAAGTGAGAATGGGCTGATTTTGTATTGCAATAAACCCAATGGATTTCAGATTGTGTTCTTGGTCAAAATTATTGTAAATCAGTCTATTAAGTGCATCTTGAAGCTGTTTGGCTCATGCTCTTTTCAAAGGTCCACATGGTACAACAAATGTTTCCTTAGGTTCAAGCTTAGCACCTTCTATCTCGGCACCTTCCAGCTCACTGTCCTTTGTTCCAGCCTTTTTGCTCAGTGAGATCACATCACACTTCACCCATATCTTGAGTTCTTCTCCAGTTTGGTTATGAGGATAGTAGATAATGTTTGGTTGACCACTTCAGATTGGCCATCGGTTTGAGGGTGGCACGTGGTGGAGAACAAGAGCTTGGTACCTAGTTTCCTCCAAAGAGTCCTCCAGAAATGACTCAAGAACTTTGTGTCTCAGTCCAACACAATGGTCCTTGGTATTCCATGAATACGCAGGATCAACTTGAAAAAAAATTCTGCCATTTGTGCGGCATCATTGACGTTTGCACAAGGTATGAAATGGGTCATCTTTGAAAAGCGATCTACTACAACAAAGATGGCATCTCCTTGTGGTTGATCTTGGGTTGGCCTAAAATTAATTTCATTGAAATTTCTACACATGGATATTTTGGTATAGACAGAGGGATATACAACCCGTGAGGGTGCACTCTACACTTGGCCTTCTTGCATGTAACATCTCTTGCACAATAGCCTTCTTCAGCCTTCTTGATGTGTGGCTAGTAGAAGTGCTCCTGGACCATGACATATGACTTGTCCACGCCAAAGTAGCCCATAAGAGCTCCACCATGAGATTCTCGTGTAATTAGTTCTCTTAATGACCCTTGAGGTATGCAAAACCTCCTTTCTTTGAACAAGAATCCATCATATAGATAGAACTGACCATTACTCCCTTTACCATACTACTTGTAACTTTTGGAAAAGTGTGGATCATCCTTATAGAGATCTTTGATGTGTTCAAAACCCTAAGATCTTAGCATCCATAGTGGCTATCAGGGCATATCTCCTTGATAGTGCATCCACCACAACATTGTCCTTGCTTTTTTGTACTTGATGACATAGGGAAAGGTCTCAATGTACTTCATACACCTAGCATGCCTTCTTTTGAGGTTGGTCTGCCTTCTTAGGTGCTTGAGGGTCTTGTGCTCAGTGTGGATCATGAACTTCTTGGAAAGCAAGTAGTGTTGCCATGCCTCTAATGTCCAAACCAAGGCATAGAGCTCCTTGTCGTAGGTGAAGTAGTTAAATGAGGCTCCACCCAGTTTCTAACTGAAATACGCCACTAGTCGGCCTCCTTGTCTTAAGACTGCGCCTATACTAATGCATGAAGCATCACATTTAACTTCAAAATTATTTTTGAATTCAGGCAGGACGAGCACCAAGGCGTGAGTGAGGCCGTCTTCCAAGGCTTGGAATGCTTTCTCTTAGGGTTCTTCCCAGCTAAACACCACGTTCTTCTTCACAACTGTCGTCAAGGGGGAAGCTATACTGCAGAAGTTTGGAACAAACTGCCGGTAGAAGCTAGCAGTCCGTGAAAACTCCTCACTTGGCTGATGTTGCCAGGTGTTGGGCATTCTGAATGGCTCCGATCTTCTCTTCATCAACCTGTAGATCCTGTGAACTAATAACAAAACCTAGGAAGACAAGTTTATCAGTACAAAAGATGCACGTCTTGAGATTGTCGTAAAGCTCTTCTTGCCGAAGTGTTTTTAGCACCATCTCAAGATGTGATATGTGGTCATTTAAACATTTACTATATACTAAGATATCATCAAAATAAACAACAACGAACTTACTGATGCATGTCCTAAGAACTTGGTTCATAAGGTGCATAAAGGTTCTAGGGGAGTTAGTCAAGCTAAAAGGCATGACTCTCCACTTATACAACCCTTGTTCAGTCTTGAAGGTGGTCTTCCATTCATCGTTTTCCTTCATCCTTAATTGGTGGTACCCACTTTTGACATCAATCTTCGAAAATACAGTGGCTACACTTAGCTCATCTAGCATGTCTTCCAATCGGGGCATGGGATACCGGTACTTGACTGTGATGTTATTGATAGCCTGGTAGTTTACACACATGCGCCACGCTCCATTTTTATTTGGTACTAAGAGCACCGGTATGTCACATAGACCGAAGCTCTTCCACACATAGCCTTTGTCCAGAAGCTCCTTGACTTGGTTTTCAAGCTCTTTGGACTCTTCTGGACTCATTTTGTATGCTGGTCGGTTGGACAATTCTGCTCTAGGCACGAGATCGATTTGATGCTCGATGCCGCGCAATGGAGGTAGGCTAACTGGTATATCTTCAGGAAATACATATTTTAGTATGTTAAGTAGGTTGGCCACTTCAGAAGGCACCTCTATATCATCCTTTCCTGCGCTCAAAACCTCTTTAAAGACCGTTAAAAGAATAAAGTCCTTATAGGCCAAAGCTATTTGGACATGACTTGGTTCAATGAGAAAGTTAGACTTTATCAAGCTCTTTTCCTTACTCATTTGTAATTGTAACTCATGTACTTGGGCAGGAGTAAGAGGAGCGAGACTGACCTTCCCTTTGTCGTGTAAGAAGGAGAACAAATTGGTATTTCCATCATGTTTTTTCCCAATCAAGTTGTCATAGCCTTCCTAAAAGAAAATGGCCGGCTTGAAGCGGTACTACATCACATACGACTTGATCCTGGTAGCGGCCCACACTGAATGGTAGCATTATGCGCTCATGGATCTGGAAGTCAACCTTGTCATCAAGCCACCTTAGCCGGTACGGCCGAAGGTGTTTTGTCTTGTCAAAACCAAAATTTTCAACCATATAGACACTGGCAGAGTTAGTGCAAAAATTACCATCTATTATAAGGTTACATATCTTGTCTTTGATGGTGCACCGACTGTAAAAGATATTTTCACACTGAATGGCCTCGGCTAGATCAACCATTGCGCTTAAGATTCGCCGTGTCACAAAAACTTCTCCTACGTCTGATTACTTGATGTATTCATACTCTCCCTCCGGTTCAATCTCTTTTTCATCCTAAGACTCGTACTTTCCAGCCTCCGTGATCAAGATGACCCATTGATTTAGGGACTCCCTTGTAATGTGGCCGCGCCCCTACACTTGAAGCATGTTATGTCACATGCACGAGGGTTAAATGACTTACTTGGTTTGGCTCGTTGGTCACGAGTTATCTCAATAGCCTTGCTCTTGAATCTAGACTTTATTTCAAGTCCTTTCCCCCCCCCCCTTTCCATAGGTTTTTTGCCGCCATTTTTTGGTGTCCAAGGCGTCTTGGACCGGCTGCGTAGATCTTGGCCCTTGCGCTTGATGTGCTCCTCGGTCTGAATAGATAAGTGGAAGAGGTCCTTGAAGTCGCTGTAGATTTGTCTCTCCACTTTACGGCTGATCCTCTCTTGCAAGCTATTCAAGAATTGAACCATCAATGCCTGCTCATCATCGTTGAGCTCCTGCCGGTTCCTTAGCCTATCGAAATCCTCGTAGTACTCATCTACTCACCTTGTAACCTGCTTAAGAGTTCGAAAACTTCTTTGCAAATCTCTATGAAAGTAGGGAGGTACAAACCTTTATCTCATTAGGTTTTCCATATCGACCCATGAATCTACGAGCCTTAATCTCTTTCTCCTACAGTGGGAAAACCTCTCGCTCCAACCATATGAGAGAATTATCCATGAGCTGAGCTATGGCTATGGAGATCCTTCTTGGCCTTGGCTGGTTGTAATCACCAAAAAGGTGATCCATCATTGTCTCCCAAATATAGATATGCCTCGGGGTATACTTTTCCTGCAAAACTAGGAGGAGTTAGCTTAACATCATGGTGAAGGTGGTCGGCTGTGCACAAATTCCTTTTCATCTTCAAGATTCCGTGGAGGTGCTCTTGGCATAGCGTTGTGGCTGTGTGGATGATAGCCGTCATCCTCCTTTTCAAGCTGCCGTGGAGGTGCTCTTAGTCTAAGGTTGTGGCCATGTGGTCAGTAGCCATCTTCTTCTTGCGGGTAAGGTCCTTCCTGGTCTGGCCGTGGTCTAGGGTGGTTGAAGACCTCGGCGTGGCCTTGGTCATTGTAAGCCCTCTTGTCGCACATGTTATTTATGTCCTGGAACCCCACCAGCTGCTCAACGCGATCAAATCTTTCTCCAATGGAGGTGAGGTAAGTTTGGAGCATGGGAAACATGGCTATCATGGCGTCGGTATCTTGAGTGTTGCTCTCTTTCATTGTGTACTACAAAGAAATAAGAGGTGAGTTGCTTCTAAGAGTATTAACTTTTATGAGAAAAATAAATATGTGCGATAAAAAGAAATAACTAATGCTTTATGCCGATTTTTCTGTTTAAGTTTTGGTAGATTTATTTTAAGTTGCTGATAATGGAAAATGACTATTTAGACTAATGGAAATATCAACTAAGATGAATATTATGCAATGGATTTCTTCTCCTTTTTTTTCTTTAGTTCCTAAAGGTTTAGAGAATGCGCGAAAACGATGGATGCCGAGTTGTTTTGTAATTTTTTTGTTGAATGCGAAATGACTAACTTAATGCAAGAACTAAATAAGCTTCGGTAAGAAAGAGACAACCTTGTTTTCAGGATCTTGAGTTATGATACCATAAATGATACAAACTTGGTATCGTGGCCATGATGCTCTCGGACCGGTACAAACAGTTTGGGCGAGAAATTCGATTGTAAACTCTTAGGATAGTGTTTAGTGTGTGTTTAGGGTGGTGAGGTGATGTGAACCACATGTTGTATGAGAGGTCTCGTGATAAATCACAACTATTGATTTAGGAGTACAGGTCTCGACTAAATTAAAAGTTTAGACAAGAGAAGTTTTGAGCAAAGTCTCTTGAGAAAGAAAATGCCGATCTTTATTGATATACGAAATTTTCTATAGAACTACAATGCTGAAAGAGTTTTATTAATATGTTCGGCAGCCTTGACCTTCTAGTGTCGACATATAATCAAAAGGAAAAAAATACAAAAGTGCAAAAAGAAAAGATATAAAAGTACAAAAGGAAAAGATACAAAAGTGCAAAAGAAAAAGATACAAAAGTGCAAAAAGAAAAAAATAACAAAATAGAAACAACGAAAAAATAAAACTACTTAATGTCCATGACTCAAGAAAAAGGATAAATACTACGTTTCTACCCTGAAAAAGAGAAAACACAAATATATAAATGTAAAAAACTTACCTACTTACCTTTCGGCCAAGAAATACAAAATACCGACTTTGTGGTGGTCACGGGCCAAGCCTTACTTGTGTGCTTGAAGTAGGATTACGTATCTTTGGACCTTGACCTCCTTTGCAACAACAGCCCATGCTTCTGGAGATGTTTGGTGAACTGGTAGACATTTGGTTTGCTTGCTGAACTTGTGGCCCGTGCCCGAGTTGCTTTGGCCTGCTTAATCTAGAAGCTCTTCCACGAACATGCTGAATTTTTGGTACAGTGGACCTCCAATTGCACCTGCCTAAACCTGCCGACCCCGAGTCAAATCCGGCCGATCGTAGCTGTGCAGTCGCGTGCTGATCCATACACCATGTCCTGCCCATGACATCGATAAACCTGCCCAATCTCAGGCCATCCCGAGCCAAATCCATGCCCATCAAGAGATCAGCCGATCTCGGGCCATCCCAAGCCAATCTATTTTAAACCTATTTTATGTTAACTGGCTTGTCCCGAGATTAAACCTATTTTATGTTAACTGGCTTGTCCCGAGATTAAACCTATTTGTGAGAAATACTATATAAACTCTTCTAAAATAGATTTAATCTAAGTTTTTCTCTATTCTATTGTTGTGGCCATTTTTGAGGGAGGAGATCTTGCTTTCAACATTTGTTCTTGTACTCTTGGTTTCTAGTGAAGAATTAATTTCCCCTACCTCTTGTCTTATGTTTTAGTACTTCTCTTTCTATATGCTTACTGTTTTATTGAATATTTCTGAGTAGTTTCCTGTATGGATCATGGGTAAAGTAGATTAGGGGAATCTGACAAATCCCTGATGTTTAGGATGTTCTTAATGCTAGAGATTGAAGTAGCTAATCAATGCTTACATCTATGATATTTTGCTCCTGATAGGTGTATACATAACGTGTAGGTGGGCTTGAACATGCTTATTGCATCTTAGCCAACAAGAGTTGATGTCTAAGGTGATAGGTAGAGTATATTAGACTCAAACCTAAAGATCGCTAGTCGATAGACTTGTTACTCTATAGACTGGTGAATGGGCTGATAGCACGAATATGGATCAGCGTACTAATTTTAGGAATTTATCTAATCGAATTTTTAGAATAGTTTGTCCCAAATCGAATGCATTGCCCACTGTCAATCCATCTTATTTATTAAATTAAACACATCTTTACTTTCTCTATAATTATATTATTAGACAGCCAATCAAAAACCCAATTAGTATCGACCTATATTTAAGTGTTTCATGTATCTCTAATATATTAATCTTATTTCCTTGAGAATTCGATACCCAACTATTACTCAATTTACTCTACACTTGGAGTTGTATTATGGATTAAAACTTAAAACCCATCACTAGGGTGCTAAAGTCTCACACAAATCTCCTATAAAAGCTAGCCAACATGTGAAAAAATGGACTTGGCTTATAGAGGTAAGTGTCGGCTAATCCCTGATGTCATTGATCTTCTCTTAATCAACTTATCTTCCCTTTTCACTCACTACAAAACCTATGAAAACAACATTGTTAGTACTAAAGATGCACTTCTTAAGGCTAGCATAAAAGCCTTCCTTTTGAAGTGTGTTTATAACTTGCTCTATATGAGCAACATGCTCAGCCAAACTCTTGATGTAGATTAGGATATTATCGAAGTAAAAAAACCAAAAATTTGCAATATGAATGAACTTAGAACTTGGTTGATGAGTTGCATGAAGGTCCAAGGAGCATTGATTAGGCCGAATGACATTACTAGTCATTCCACTCGTCTCCTTCTCTCATCCTTACTTGATGGTAGGCACTCTTGAGGTCTATCTTGGAGAAGATAGTAGCTCCACTAAACTCATCCAGCATGTCATCTAGGCATTGAATGGGGTAGTAGTATTTGATTGTGATGTTGTTGATGGCACGACAGTGTACACACATCCTCCATGTACCATCTTTCTTTGGCACTAGTAGCACAAGCTCGACACAAGGGCTGAGAATCTCATGGATATACCTTTTTCCAAGAGGTCTTGCATTTATTTCTCCAACTCCTTAGATTCTTGAGCATTCATGCAATAAGCCAGTTTATTTGGAATGACTGCTCTGAGCACAAGGTATATTTGGTGCTCTATGCCTCTAACAGGAGGAAAACCAGCTGGTATTTCCACTAGAAACACATCTTTGTACTTTTCCAAAACAACATTGATCTCAGCCGATAGTTCCTCCTCTTTGAATTCTACAGTTAGACATTCTTGGTAAAACATTAGCAAAATAATGCCCTTGGCATTTATAGCTTTATTCACGACACTACGTGTGATTAGAAGATTAGATTTACTTACCTTGATCTCCTTGTGCATCTTAGTTTAGTTATGTGGAGTCATTGAGCCATTGTAGCTTGTATGGCCTCGGGTGCTTGATTCTTTCAAGATCTAATCTGTCCACCATATATTATTTAGAAATATTAGCATAAGAACCTCCATCAATTACTAGGTTACATACTTTGTCCTTGATGGGGCACCGCGTATGGAAGAGATTCTCTCTTTGGACCTTCTCTTCAGGTCGTATTAAAACACTTAGTACCCTTCTGGTCACTAGGAGTTCTCCTATGTCAGGGTACTCTACGTCATCTTCCAACCCATTTGGCTCCTCATCTTGGTCGTGTTGTGATTCATAATCACCACTCGGAGTGATGAGCATTACTCGTTGATTTGGGCAGTCTCTTGCCATAGCTCCCCGGTTCTAGCACTTAAAACAAGTAATGTCACGTGTCCTAGCTTGATTAAGATTAGGATAATTACCTTGTTTTTGCTGGAATGTCTTAGTTGGCCTAGTATTCTTGCTCTTGAACTGAGACTCCACTTCTATCAGTGTGCCTTTGTCTAAAGGTCAGTTGTTGTTCATAGGCCATTATTGATTGCTCTTTTCCAGGATGGTCATGGCTTTTTTGAGTTTTATTTTTTGCTCTACTTGAACTGCCAAGTGCAAAAAATCATACAAGCTGGTGTACCTGGCTTCTTCCATCTTTTGAGTAATGCGTTCCTGAAAACCATCTATAAATTCTACCATTAAATCTTCTTCAGACTCTTGTAGCTCAAGGGAGCTCATGAGCTTCTCAAACTCCTCGAAGTATTCATCTACACTCTGAGATCTTTGCACCAATTTCCTAAAATATTTTTTGTAAGTATCTATGATAATTTTCAGGAACATACCTTGATTTAATAAAGCACTTCATGTCGGTCCAATTGTTCATGGTGTCATATCTTTGCCTTCTCCTTTGTAGTACTGTTCTATCCCACTAAGGTAGTGTATTCTCAGTTACTTGAGCAGCTGCTAGGCCACCTTCTTGTGCTCATTGTAGTTGTATTATTAGAAGATGTACTCCAGGCACTTTTCCCAATTCATGTATGCCTCTGAGTCCTCCTTCCTGCAAAAGTAGGTGGTGTCAGTTTAACCTCCAAGTTACCTTTTCAAGGTTCACAGTCTCTAATACAAGACCCTCGAACTGGTTCACGCACCCTATGGTGCTGTGGCTGCTGGCGTTCCATGTTCTTTGATAAAAATCTCCTTCTTCAAAAGGAAGACGCCCCATCTTTACCTACTGGTCGTTAGTCTTCTCACCCTTGTCTCTCGGGTGCGCGTGTGTATGGCTGCTCTAGCCATACAAGTTGATCTTCAAAGCTCCTCGTTTTCTCTTTCATGGCAGTGAGCATCGGGAACACGACATCATGTGAGATTTGGGCCTCTTTTCTCTTGCTGCAAGAAACAAAAGACACTACCTTCCTCAGCAAGTTGTTATTAAGAAACAAAAATAATGCAACAAACGTGAATGCAAGCATACAATTTTCTGTTGGGTTTTATGTTTGTTTTTAAGCAATGTAAACGTTCAAAAACTAATGGCAATCTAACTATAATACTAGTTTTGGTCGACAAGGTTAAGGAAAAACCACAATTAGCTAGAAAAATAAACTTTTCTCGTTTGAAATCTTCTTTTTGGATCGCAAATATGCACTATTTCCTTATATTTTCTACTTCTCTTTTTTGTTCTTTTCTATTTTTCTAAAGGCTAACTAAGATATGAACATGGATTAGTGGACGAAGCTACAACTAAACTAGATGTAAATTGAATTTTTATGATTTTCTTGAACCGACTAACTATTGCAATGGAACTACTCTATTACTACCTAAAGAACCAAATAAAAAAAAAGAATTAAAGACCAAACCTGGCTGTACGAAATTTTAGATCTAATACCAGATGATGTAAGATGCTGAATGAGGCCTTACAAAAACCGAGGGCTGACCATGACACAAGCTGATGATCACTCTCTTGGTACTGCCAACGGGTTAAGAGTGGGGATCTAATGAGCTGGTGGTCGCTCTCGCTTGAGATCAAGGCAGAGACAATGTTGAGAGAAGTGAAGTTCACCACAAAAAGAGTGGAAATTTTTTGATACGAAGTACAAGCAACGAAATGGCGACTCTCTTGATTGAATTCGTAAAGGAGTTCTTTTTTTTTGAAAAATATTTGATCTTTATTAATATAAAAAAGATTAAGATATTACAAATTTACAGGGAAACCTTGTATAATGGTTCTTCAGCTGACCTAATGGCCGAAATAATTGAAAAAAATGCAACAAGGAAATCACAAACAAAAAGGACATCACAACAACACATAAAAAGAAAAAGTTTATAAACCATAAAAAAGAAGAGTTTAAAGTTGCATGTGGGTTATTGTGTGAGGCACCTAAGTTTGAATTGGCCTCATGTAGGACCATTTTGCGGGCCATTTGTTTATGCAAAAATATAATTAATAGACCCTACCTTAGTCTTACTTGTAAATGAATGTAGGAGCACTTGATGCCTAAGGGTCATGTTCTTAAAGCTCTTCCAGTTGTCTTGCTCCATCTTGAAGCTCTTGGTCTGTGGGCGTTGTTCCTGTCTTTTATTGTTCTTTGCGCCCATCTGGGATCCTTGTGTGCTCTATTCCTACAAAATAATTTATGACAGTTGTTTGCAAATAAAGGCAGAAAAAATAGATGGAACTAGATGATCATGGTCGTGGCCGATGGTCATTTGATCAATGGTTTGGACACGATCATCGGTTGGCCGATGTATCTTGGGCGACAGGCCATCTAGGCTGGTGGTGCCAGTGCCAGCAGGGGTTCGGGGTTCTCTGGCCATGTCATTTCCTCATGGCCAATGGATTTGAGTTAGTTCTCCATGACTAAGTTGAACCTCTTCCTCAGTTGTTTGCTCCTGGACCATGTGGTCAGCGCCTCTCGTATCACGAGCCATGGTTCGGGTATGGTCGGTACCAAGGTCCTCATCACCTCACTATAGTATCAAGAATTTGAAGTCCCGAGATAAGTTATGCATCACAATGCATGAGTTGTGGCCTCAAAGCATGCCACAAATTTGGTATCTATTGTGGAAGTAGCAATGACATACTACTGTCCACGTTTCATTGATATTGCTTCCTCAATTAATAAGAACAAGTAGCCAAAAGTCAACTTTCTGCTGTCAATGCATTCGGCATAATCTGAATCTGAATATCCAATAATTTCTATGTGATCGGATTTCCGGTATATAAGCATGTGCTCTTTGGTGCCTTGCAAGTGCTTGAGAACCTTCTTTGCAACTCTCTAGTGATCTATTCCAGGCTACTTTGATATCAATCCAACTTACTAACCGCAAAGCTGATATATGGTCGATTACTTGTTTGAACATAGTTCAAACTTCCAACCACTTATGCATACAAAAATTTCTTTACGCTCCAATTTCTTTTTAGGACAATGCATTTTACTGAACTTGTCCCCTTTCTGAATTGGAGCTATCCCTAAAGACCATTTATTCATTTTACATCTCACTAAAATCTTGTTGATATATCTTCTCTAAGACAAACATAACAATCATTGTGATCTATCTCGAAATATTTCTATTCCGATCACATATGATGCATCACCCATATCTTTCATTTCAAAATTCTCAGAGAGATATTTCTTTCTATCATGTAGCCTGCCTATGTCATTTGCAGCACACAAAATATCATCAACTCATAAGATCAAAATTCCATGACTTTAATGTAGATACATCTATCAATGATGACCTCTATGAAACCATAAGACGTGATGATTTCATTAAATTTGAAATGCCATTGTCTAGAAGCTTTCTTTAGTCCATATATTGACTTCCTCAGCTTACACCATATGTTCTTTTTTTGTGGCTAAGAAACCTTTAGGTTGGTCCACATATACTTCTTCCTCAAGCTCTCCTTTTAGAACGGTGGTTTTCACATCCATTTGATTAAGCTCAAAATCATAATGAGCCACCAAAGGCAAAACAATGCTTAGAGAATCCTTCTTTGAAACCGGAGAGAAGTTCTCTTTATAGTCAATATCATCTTTTTGGGTGAAACCAACAAGACGAGCCTTATATCTTTCAATATTATCTTTCGAATCTCATTTAGTCTTAAAGACTCATTTAGAACAAATGGGTTTGAAACCGTTAGACAACTCTACTAAGTCCCATACTTTGTTATCACCCAAAGATTTTATTTCTTCTTAACTCTACTAAGTCCCATACTTTGTTATCACCCAAAGCTTTTATTTCTTCTTATGAGGTAATCAACCATTTTTTAGAACTGTCACTTTCCATAGCTTTTTGCAATGAGCTCGGATCTTCAGCAATGCTTAAGTCACATTCACTTTCAATAGCAAAAACCACATAGTCATCTAAAATAGTTGATCTTCTTTCTCTTCCAGATGGTTCTTTCTCTTCCAGATGGTTCTCTTTAATGGTTCTTGTGATACACTATTCTCTTCTTGAATTGTAACCAGTTCATTAATTGTATTTTTCACTAGTGGGTTTGACACATCATTATATTGTTCTATTGCATTATTTAACTGTGATGAAACAATAGGAATGACAAACCTTGGTTGCAACGATAGGTGAAGGAACATCAATATGGACTTCCTCGAATGTCTACTTTTCGTAGTTCACCACTCCCATTAGTTTTACCATTCTCAATGAACCATTATTTGTGTCCATTATTATGATACTATGGCTAGGACAATAAAATATGGCTAGGACAAGATAACCAATGAAAAATCCACTGATGATCCGAAAGTCAAGTTTTTTTTCATCTGGGTTATACAACTTTGCTTATTTTGGACAACCCCAGACATGTAGATTCCTTAAACTGGGTTTTTTTTCCGTCCATAGTTCATAAAAGATCTTAGGAATAACTTTTTTAGGAACCCGGTTCAGCACATATGCTGTAGTTTTTAATGCATATACCTACAACGAAAGAGCTGAAGAGAAATTATTTAACATGCTACTAACCATATCTATTAAAGTAAGATTCTGCCTTTGCGCTACACCATTCTGCTAAAGAGTACCAATCATGCAAAAATACCTTTCCTTTCAACCAACTTTGCAAATCGACTTGAACATTATCTATTTTCATTGAATTTTCTATAAAACCCACTACCTCTATCAGATCTTACAACTTTTACTCTTTTACCTAACTTCCTTTCTATAAAACTTTGGAAAAGAGTTTCCAAAGACCAACATATATCGGTATGTATAACCTCAAGAAGCTGAGTGCTTCTTGTGGCTATTTTCTTTATTATATTTTTAGTTTACTTTCCTTCAATGCAATCTACACATATATTTAGTTCACTAAAATCCAATCGAAAAAGAATTTCATCTTTCAACAACCTTAGAATTCTTTCTTTAGAAATATGACTAATCTTTGATGCCATAATAAAAAACGAGTTTCATTTGATGAACTACGTTTAATGCCTCGATTTTCAATATTATATAGAGATTAAAAAAACTTTGCATCAAGACTGAAAAAATAAAGGGAATCAAACAAAGTACCATTACCATAAAGTGATCATTTTGGTACAATGAGAACACACCATGTCCAACCTTAAAAGCAAAACCTAAAATTTTCCAAACTACTAACGGAAACCAGATTTCTAACGCATTTAGATACATAGAAACATCTTTAAAGATCTATATGACACTCATTGTCTAAAATCAATCTATAAGTCTCAATACCTACAATTCGTGCATTCATCCTATTTTCAATGAACAAGTATTGTTCAGTTCCTCTTATGAACTGGATTGAACTAAATTCCTGTTTACTATGAAACACATGAGTAATAGCATTTGAATCTAGCTACCAAGTAATATTAGGCATTTCTATAATGTTCAATTCAGAGCAACACAAAACTATGATGTTTACCTTTCTTTTCAAACCAGACCTTTCTTTTAAGACAATCTTTATAAAAATATCCCGTTTCCTTGCAAAACAAATATTTTATCTCTTTATGAATTTTGCTTTCAGGTCTTTTCACAAAAAAATTTTCCTTTTTTCTGTCGTTTTTACTCGGTTTTCCTTTATAGTTGATGGTACTTTTAAGATCTACGAGATTCACAACTTGATCCTTTATTTTCTTTAATCTCCTTTCCTCTTGAACCAACATAAGTTTTAATTTCTTGAAGTTCCATTTATCGTTAATGGTGTTATAGTTCACCTAAAACTAGCTAAACTTAATAAGTAGGGAGTTCACAATGAATTGAACCAAAAATTGCTCATGACCTTCCATTCTCATGGCTGCTAACCTTGTTATGCGTAACATGATCATAGATTGGCTGAAACCATTTAAACTTTTTTGTAATAAGCTCACTCATTAGGCTTCCTACAGTTTACTTATCAACAAAATCCGATTGTGAACACTCTTTAATTTTCTGTTTGAATTCTCTTGCTTTCTTTGTCTTAGGCATATATGTCTTAATATTTTTCTCCTTTATCATCCTCATAAGGTTAAACTCAGCGTGTTAGATCATTCGCAATTCTCATACCAAGTCTTTTGAGTTTCGTAGCTATCATTTCTAATGGTTGAGGGTTCCTTATCCGTTAAAATTGCAAGATCGAGTGCCATAATATCTAGTGTGAACCAGATCTTTTATGACCACTCTGCATAATTGATTCTATTGAACTTAACGACAGAGTTAGCGGATGCATACAAATTTTATGAAGCTGCAAAATATTGATACGTATTTACTCATTAGTACTTTGAAACTTTAATAGAGATTCAAAAACCTTAACATAAACTTTAAACATGTATTCAAGCAACCTTTGGACAACACTTTACATACAAGCACTTTTAACTATACAAATTTATTCTTTAACAGTTAATCATATTAAATAAAATCAAATCATTATATTACCTTTGGATATACATACTATTGTACTATAGTGAGAAATGATTAATATTTTTCATATTAATAACTATATTTTATGATCCACCTTCGCATGATCTTGTAGACTATAGATAATAAAATAATTGATCAATAAAAACTAAAATATCACTAATAGCATCTTTTTAATCATGATCAATCAATAAATTTTACTATTTCAATATTTATATTTATTATATTAAGATAACTTTGGTGAATAACATGTTTTTATAAAATATACAAATTAAATTTTAATAAATAAATAAATAAATATATATATATTAATAATTCATAACATTTTTTAAAAACAAAGGAAATTCAAATATACTGAATATAAATCTAACATGATATTTAATTATTATAAAATACTAACAATAATGCAATCACCCAATTCTTTTTTTATTCTCTATGCACCATTTAAATTATTAAATAAATAATATAATTTTTTTATTATGCAATAACTCTTCTTTGTCTTCCTACCATTTGTTTGTTCACTGCATAAGACCTTGATCAAAGTAATTCCATCATTATCATTTAACGTAATTACGATAATTAATTCTCTTAAAAATGCCCTTAAGTATGTTTCTTATTATTATTATTACCAATTTAAAACCGAAAGTTCCATAATACTAACCGACACAACCTTTTTGCATCATAAGAGGCAATTAGAATTCCATAATCAATTAGAATTCTCTTAGTATGTTGATAATGGTGAATTAAACGATCTTTAATTATTCTGATACTTATTGCTAATTAATTTCAATGGTTTCAGTTCTAAAATCTAATCCCAACAACATCTATATTTGATTTTAGTTCAATCTAATATTTTTTGTAGAAGAAAAAATTATTGACATTGATTTATGAGAAATTAGACTAGTTGATCTTTTCTTTCTTTTAGCTTTTCTTTTTAATTATCTGTTTGATGGATAAAAAATCGGTTGAGTTGCAAAACTAATTTAAAATTTGCCTCCAAATGCAAAATTAACATCTTTAAACTTTGTTTTGCAAAAATAATTCGTTATCTGTTTCTTAACCCTCAACAATAATTTTATTTATAGTTTTGCCATTACCTTATATATATTTTAAAAAATACACAATGACAATTATGAACACACTTTTTTAAATAATTACGAAAATATCATTTTCTTCATTATACAACCACCATTGTCATTGCTTGTTAGGATCTTTTATTGTCATTGACACAGCCACCATTTACCTCTATTTCTTCACCAAATCTCATTTATCTCAACGTTTTTCATTTTTTCTCACAATTTCTTCCCATTTCTCTCACATTATCTTCAAAAGCTTACAATTTTGGAAAAGATCGTCACTATCTGTTAAAATAAGCTTTTGGAAGTCTATATGTCATCTTTGAAGTTGCTAAGTTTAAAAATCAAGATCTAAGGTAATTTTTGTGTTTTGGCTATGATTTTCTCATTCCAATTGTAGACTTCTCAATAAGTCTGTTTTGTATTTCAACAAGAAGTGTGCTTTGTCAAAAAATAGCACAACTTTGATAACAAAAAATGTTAGTTTTACAATTGATTAAGAATTGTTTTCCAAAGCATACTTCTTGAAAAGTCTGGTTTGTCGGAAAAAAAATATCGCAGACTTTTCGAGAAGTCTGTTTTTTAGGAAAAACCAAATTTGGTGACAAAAAATGTTAGTTTTGCAATTGACCAAGAGTTTCCAAAGCATACTTCTCGAAAAGTCTGATTTGTCGAAAAAAACTCTTTTGATGAAAAAAAGTTAGTTTTGCAATTGACCAAGTTTTTTTTCCAAATCAAACTTCTCGAGAAGTTTACTTTTCGGAATAGAGCACCGCTTTGATGAAAAAAAGTTTATTTTTGCAATTGACCAAGTGTTATTTTCAAAGAAAACTTTTCGAGTAATCTGCTTTGGTGAGAAATAACACCGCTTTGATGACAAAAAAAATTAGTTTTGCAATTGACCAATGAGTTTTTTCCAAAGCACACTTTTCGAAAAGTCTGCTTTGGGAGAAAAAAACCGCTTTGATGACAAAAAATGTTAGTTTTTTGTAATTGACTAAAAGTTTTTTTCAAAGCAGAATTTTTGACCAAAGCAGACTTTTTGAGAAGTGTGCGAGTTTTTTCTCAACAAAGCACACTTCTCAAAAATGTGTTTTGGAAAAAACTCTTGCTCAATTGCAAAAACTAGTCTTTTTGTCACCAAAACAAACTTTTTAAGAAGTGTGCAATATTTTTTTTAATAAAGCAAACTTATCGAGAAATCTGTTTTAGAAAAAACTATTGGTCAATTTCAAAAAACTAAATATTTTTGTCACGAAAGTAGACTTCTTGAGATGTATCCGAGTTTTGTTCTCAACAAAGTAGATTTTTCAAGAAATCTTTTTTGGAAAAAAAACTCTTGGTTAATTGCAAAAAAACTAAACTTTTGTCGAGTTTTTTTCTCAACAAAACACACTTCTCGAAAAGTATTCTTTGGAAACAATTCTTGGTCAATTGTAAAAAAGCTAACCTTTTTGTCACCAAAACAAAATTTTCAAAAAGTCTGAAAATTTTTTTCTCAACAAAGCAAAGCAGACTTTTCAATAAATGTTCTTTGAAAAAAACTCTTGGTCAATTGCAAAACTAACTTTTTTGTCATCAAAATGATTTTTTTTTTGACAAAATAAACTTTTCGAGAAGTGAAAATTGTTGAAAAGTACATCACTAATGATAGTGAAAAAGATTTTGTAAAGGATCATGAGAAGATATTATTCACATTTAGAGATCTATCTAACAATAAAAGAACTTTGGGGATTTTCAGAAAGTGCCTCCAATGGAAAAAGCATGGAAGCGTAATCTCCAATAGGAATGAAGACCCAAAAAAGTGTTAGGAAAATAGTGTCGCAAATTGAAAATTGATTAACAATCATGAAAATCGGCTAGGTAATGAAAGTGAGCACAATAGAAGTGGATCATAACTTCATAAGTTTGGTGAAGCCATAAAGGTCATGGCTATAGTCTCCACAATTTGTTGCTAAACAAGTATATATACTAGTACGTTATTTAGTTAGCAGTCATGATCTGTAATGAGATAATTTTGGGAGGATACCGACAAAAAATGGGGTATTATAGTTTAAGACAACTCGAAGGATAATTGTTTGTATAAGTTCTGAGAGTTAATAACTATGACACTTGACTTCTCATCTGTTCATATGGACATACATCAACTCCATCTTACTTAAGTTTTAGATGGTATTCTATTCGATCATAAGTTGTAAATGAGATGAGGAGTGAACCCTTAAAAATGGTAGCTGGAATTAAATTAAAATGAGTACAAAATAAATCCAAATAGGAAAATGGGCGAAACAAAGTGATTCTTATAGAGGGGAAAATTTCTTTGTTAAACATATCATGCTAGAAAATCATTCATGATGCCGAGCAGAAGAACACTCCTAGGGTTTGTCAAATTGATATGCGGGATAAACCGTTTTTTACGAAAGAAAAATCTAGGAGAAAAACTCTTTAGATTCTGGTCCAAAATCAAGTGGGGAGAAACATTCCCATGAATTCGAGAAAGAATTCATTTCAAGTGAGGAAGAATTGTAATATCCCAAATTTTGGGTCTATTAAAAGACCTAACTTGCAAATAAAACAACGTCTCAAAAACTTTGGTATTCGTCTAAAAAAATATATGATGGAATAAATAATACTTATTTTAAAAAGATCATGGAATATTATGAGTTTTTTTCGTAGCCTAATAGTAAAGACAAATAAGACGCATTGTTGAAAGCTCAAAAATTGTTCATTAATGGCATAATGATCATTCTACAAATAAACACAAGATTCTCTTCTCCTGTATATAACGAGAAGCCACGAAATATAAAAGGGATAGAGGATTATTATTGGAGAAACCCTGCCCGATTGTCGCCAGAGCAGCCGTGGATCAGCCACCTTGATGGAAAAGCCATCCTCGCGACTTAAAAGAAGGTAGAAGGCAGATTGTACCAATTCTGCTATAGAAAGAAGAAACGACTAAGCAGAACTGATCCAAATAACCTGAAACTGGGTAGGATGTTATTGTCTCTTTCATTTAGTTACTGCCGCAAGCGGCTTGTCATTCCGAGTTGTCGTGAGAAAGTTATAGATATTTTCCCGAACATGTTATATAGAATGCATATATGCGACCAGTTTGGGTAAAAGCATGAAACGGAAACTCAAACGGATTCAGATCAATCTGAAAATTAGTGAGTAACTCCATGACATATATATCTAATTATGTGAAAAATACCAATCAGTTTTCTTTAGCCATTTGGAAGATATTATTAGTTCATCTAGTCCGATATGTGTAGAGTACTTCTACGACCAGTTTGTGAAGTTATTTCTTTTGATTATACAAACGAAACCTATTTGACCTTAATCTTTTCATGGACATTCAGGACACATAGATCTAAATTTCTATTGAAGGATAAGAAATTTGAGGATGAATAACATATAAATGTACGTTACGAAGTCAGGGCAATGAATCTGCCCAACAAGAAAGAATTGGTAGTGTTTGTAAACCAGTGGCTAAGGTGAGGGGCGATTTTTGGATTTTAAGTACAGATACATTAATAAATTTCATAATTATGATTGTTCTAGAAATAGATAATCGTGTGGTTAATAATTGCTTGCAATTGAGAAAATTGTTTGGGTGATTAGATACTTATTATGTTAATAGTAACATGGTAACTTAATACTTGATTAATTTTACATTAAAAAAAATTGTTAAATTGTCCTACTGTACGTACTGAGGTTGCGTTGGTGGTGTGTTGGTCTACAGCAAAAGTGCCCGTGTCTGGTGAGTTTTATATCATGATTTTTTTTCTGACGTATGCAATGACGCTGTGTTAGTGGTGTGTTGGTCTACAGCAAAAGAGCCCGTGTCTGGTGAGCTGTAGATGGAGATTTTTTTGACGTAGGTAATGAGGCTGCGTTAGTGGTGTGTTAATCTACAACAAAAGTTTCCATGTATGGTGAGCTATAGATAGTGATTTTTCTATCGTAGGCAATGAGACTGCGTTAGTGGTGTGTTGGTTTACAGCAAAAGTGTCCATGCTTGGTGAGTTGTAAATCATACTGTGTGATATTGTGGTTTATTGTTTATTTCTAGATTAAATATAATTTTATTATTACTTGATGTGGTTCTTAGTTTAGGATCTGTGGACAGGCGTGAGCGCCTCACTGAGTAACTTGTTACTCATTCCTATTTTTCCTCTTTTCTAGTGTTTACAGATTAGCATGTTTTAGAATAAACTATTAGATTTTATGCTGCTATTTTAAAAGATAAAGTTTTGTATTTCATAATCGGTAACTTGTCGTCTCGACTAAGTAAATGCGATGGGTGTTACACGAATCTTCTCTTCTCGGTTCCATGCACAACAATCTTAACAAGTGTTAATCAAATTCCTAATACTGGGGCCTTCATTAATACATGCAACAAGCTTTTTCCAAAACAATCTCATCTCTTTGGTGACTTCTACATTTGGATCTTCATATAAAGTGTCATAATATGTGCAATTCAACCTTTCCAAATGCTCAAACTCGTTAAGAGACAACTTTACCGGACTATCACCAATCAAACACCAAATTTCGTATCTGCAATCACACACTAGCTAGAAAGTCAGTATGTGATGCACTAGTATAGATGTCCAACCGAAATCCAGCTTGTAGAATTCCAGAAAAATACCGAGAAGTGAATCGCATATAAACTCTCATTCATCTATAGGGAAAGCAAACTCAAGCGCATACATTAATTCAACATCACAAGAGTGATATGCAATGCTTTTATAACGGGCTCCTGGTTTTGGTGAACAAACGACCTGGAGAGTCAATTTTCTCCATTTTAAAGACTGCAATCACACACAAAATTATTTATTCATACAATTAGAGAAGAAGTCTGCATGAAGTGAAGAAATCTGCCTAAACAAAGAAGTCTATGCTAAGCGAAGAAGTTTGCGCTATGCGTAGAATTTTGCACAAAGAAAAGAAGTTTGCACTAACCAAAGAAGTCTGCGCAAAGCAAAGAAGTCTGCACAAAACAAAGAAGTTTGCGCGAAACAAAGAATTCTGCATAAAGCAAAGAAGTCGACGAGACTCATGAGAAGTCTGCAAGACTCATGAGAAGTCTGCGAGACTCATGAGATTGTCTGCAATAAGATGCAAAAATACCCGAAAATGCAACAAAAAAAACTGAAAACAGCCGTAAAAGCAAGCACAATTCTGGAAACCACCAAAAAATACAACAAAATAACCATCATTGCAACAAATTAACCATCAATGCAAAATATTTAGAAACTCAATATTAAGCAGTTAAAAATCATAGATCTAACAAAATATTCGGAAAATATCGTTAACCCACAAATAAAATCATAGATCTAACAAAAATTATAGATTTAATAAAAACCACATACCTTTGACGGCGGCGGTGCGGGCTCAAAGACGTCGCGGGAGCAAGCTCTAACAAAAAACAACCAAAAATATTTTCAAAAATATTTTTTTTAAATCTAGCGAAAACAAATTTTTAAATATATTTAGAAACAACTTTTTTCAAAACCCGCGAAAACTATTTCTTCTAAACTATTTAGAAACAATGCGAGATCAATCTATACCAAAAAAGCGACCAAAAAAATATTTTTTAACAAACTTTAGAAGCTATTTTTTCAAAAACCTGTGAAAACTATTTTTTCAAAATAAACATATACCCTCGACGGTGGGGTGCAAGTGTTATGGCGGCGGCGCGAATTCAGAAACGTCGCACCACCTATAACACAAAAGCCAACAAAAAATAGATCTAGAAAAAAACACTCATTCAACGAGAAACATATCGATCTATCAATGAAAAACAAAAACGTCTAGATCTACTTATGCCCACACGGGGGAAAGAGAGAGAGAGAGAGAGAGAGAGAGAGAGAGAGAGAGAGAGAGAGAGAGAGAGAGAGAGAGAGAGAGAGAGAGAGAGAGAGAGAGAGAGAGAGGATCACGGTGAGAGAAAGAAAGCCGTACCACGAGAGCGAGAGAGACAGCAAGAGATAGAGAATGACAGTGAGAGCGAGAGATAGAGAATGACAGTGAGAGCGAGAGATAGAGAATGATAGTGAGAGCGAGAGAACCTTACCACGAGAGTGAGAAACACGGCGAGAGAACCATGGTGAGAATATCAGCGACAGAATAGGTGGTGGCCCGAGAAACGTTCGGGAGAGAATCCATATTTTTTGGGGCTTGAAAATATGTTGTAAATTATCACCGTTTTGCTTATATAGGAGTAGTAAAAATTGGTTAGGTAAAACTATCAAATCACGGTTTGCTAAAATTTCAAGTTTGTGCAGATTTTTTAGGAAGTCTATTATGTATTTTCGTTCCAAAACAGACTTCCTAAAAAATTTGCTCTATACTTTTGTTCGAAAACAGATTTCTCGATAAGTAAAGAAGAAACAAAACAGATTTTCCGATAAGTCTGTTTTATATTTGACTAGCAAAGTAGATTTCTCGAGACGTATTCATGCTTTTTCTGAGATCAAAGAAGACTTCTGTGAAATCTTCTTTGTTTCTACTTATCAAATCAGACTTTCCGAGAAATCTGTTTTGATTGCAAAAAATACGTAGACTTCTCGGGACATTCGTAGATTTTGCAAAAACTGTAACTTAATTGACATTTTTACATTATTTTTTTATGTCAAAAGAAGTGTTTTATAATTCTCACTCCCATGGGTTAATTTTGCAAGAATTTGTTCATAAAAATTAGTTTTGCATTTAAAGGTAAGTTTTTGAGTCAATTTTAATACTTTCCTCTAAAAAATCAAATCTTTTGTTAGATTCTTGCGTGTGGTGTTTCTTTTATGGGTTTCTCACTTTTTACGAATTTTCATCACCATTATATATACCCACGTAACCAACTCATGCCATTCTATAATAACGTCTCATGTATATTTATATATAACATGTAGTCGTCATTATTAATATAATTATGAATGAAATACATTTCTATTATATAAAATAAATAGAAAAAAAATCCTTATAAATATCATAACGCAAAAGACGGTTATCAATACATTTAAGTTCTAATATTTTTAACCGATACCAATTAATAACGATATCATTTTTTATATTAGAATTATTTACGTTAATATAAATTTGATTATTATAAGTAAACTGAAAAAACATTATTATAAAATAGATCACCAAAAACGCATCACTATACACAATAATACTCATATACCTTTACCAATATAACTAAGGATTTAACAGCCTGACCTAGGACATCAAAGTAAAGCTTTAGAACACTGAGAATCATTTGGCATTCTTCTTCTTTAACTTGACAAAAAGGCAATGAATCATCTACAAAAAGTAAGTGTGAGATAGGAGGTCCACTTCGACGAGAGTGGACACCATGAATCAAATCTTGACTAATCTTTGTATCAATGAAGACAAAGATTTTTATCATAGAAAATAGATATATCGAGATATCATATCACCTTGACGAATTCTTTTTGGTGGAATAATTTTTTCAACTGGTGAACTATTAATCAAAACTGAATAAGTAGCGGTAGTAATACATGTCATAATCCTTGACACCATTTAGGAGCAATGCCAGGTTTTTGCATTATTGCTTCAAAAAAATGTCATTCTAGTTTATTAAAAGTATTTCTTATATCTAACTTTTCAGACATATAGGTATGGGCCATTTTCTTAATGTTAAGGAAATGCAACAACTCATGAGCAATTAAAACATTACCGTAATCAATCTTCTTAGCATAAATGCCGACTGGTTTTCTGATATACTGTTATGCAGCCTAGGTTTGAGAAACATTAGTGAGCCTAATATATAATACTTAACTTGAGTTGGATTAATAACTTTAGGTATTATGTATAATATGCGTGTTATTTAGAGTTGGCTCCAAGAATTCATGCTAGAAAAAAGTTTTTTTTAACAAAATTAAACACACCTTTACGTAATGGCCTAGTGATCTTTGTAAATCCCGTCTTATATCCATCAGGCTCGGGTGCTTTGTCTCCATTAATCTATTGCAAAGATTGATATAAGTCATCCTCTGTAAGTCGTCTTGTAAGTGAAGCGTTTATCACACTAGTCACTGTTGGTTGGACAAAATCCAATACATTGTTCATTAAATATGATGAAAAAAATATCATTAAAGTAGTCTATTATAATCTGGTGAACATCTTTATCAGGGTTCAAAACTCAGCCATGTATAGTACCGTTGTAATTCCTTTGTTTTGTCTTAAAGTGAAAATACCTCGTGTTCTTAATTTTGGGATATAACTGTAATAAGCTCTTAATCCTCCAATTTTTCTTCTAACTTATACTCTTTTGACAGTTTAGGTTTTATGTCATTAATGTAGTTGTAGTCAATAGGACATAGGTCATAAGCTCCTTATCTTTTGAATCTTTTTTTTTAATAATATTTTTCACATTATTTGACTTCCAGTGAGATAGGCTTTGACAGAACAATTTAGGGGAGAGACTGTAACTTGTAGGCGGAATATGTTAGGATTTTAGGATCTTTTCTGATTGTCTTTGGTGTTGGTTTTGGATTAATTAAAAATAAAGACACAAGATTTGATTACCGAGTTCCCACTTAAGGTATTTCTCGGGTAGGATCTGTCTCCTACAAACTTTACTATAAATCTGATATACCCTTACAATGAAAGCAACTTTAGAGAAAATGGATTTAGAAAGAAAAATACAAAAACCTTGATTTTTTTTCTCTCTCTCTCTCTCCTCTCTTTCTCTCTCTAGGCATCTCTCTCTCTCTTGGAAAACTCTCACGGGCATTTTCTTTTGTGCAGGATACTACGACTTATGAGAATAATAGAGGTATTTATATCTCTTGGAGAGAGTTCTTAGGGTTTTTGTCTTCATTTACCTTTGGGCTTTACTGGGCCATCCAAATAGAGGGAACAAATGGGTTTTCTTCACAATTCTCCACATTTCCCTCATATTTGTGTTCTGTTGTCATCTTTCCTCCAAAAAGAAAGAAAATTCGCCCCCCCCCCTTTCTTCCTTTCCTGCTTCTGTTTCTTCTCCAATTTCGCAACCTGAATCTTGTTGCGTTCCTTTCCAGAGTCCTCCACTTCGCCCCACCATGGAAGCCCATCAAAGCTTCCATCAAAGCTTCTTGTCGAAGCTTCCTTCCTCGCGAAGGCTCTTCCACGGCTCCTCTCTCGAAGCTGTCGCCGTGCGGGTTCACTTCTCGAGCACTATCGTGTCCCTTTCTCGGCCCTGATGCTTCGTGGCTTCCTCTGTCCTCGCCGGCGGTGTGGTTTCGGCCCAGATCTGGCCAAGAGGTCTTCCTCGGGTTCTTCCCTACACGCGGCTCCTCCCTCTTCGCGTGGTGCCGCCATTGAAGCTCTTTGAAGCTTCTATAGAAGCTTTTGCTTGATTTTTTTTTGTGATTTTTCTCCTGTTTCCGTTGCTGCCGCCTGTCTCACCGTGAACCGCCGTTTCGACTGGACTCACACGCCGGTGATGCTCTGGCAAGTGGAAGTCACGCCTCACCGCGCGTGGATGTCACGCACCACCGCGCATGGATGTCACGCGCCACCCGCGCGTGGATGTCATGTGCCACCCGTGCGTACCCTCACACGCCACCCGCGCGTACCCTCACGCGCCACCGCGCGTGTCCTCACGCGCCATTGCACGTTTCCTCATGCGCCACCTACGCGTGTCCTCACGCGCCACCGCACGTGTCCTCACGCGCCACCGCGCGTGTCCTCACGCGCCACCGCGCGTGTCCTCATGCGCCACCAGATTTCGTGCCGCCGGTGACGCGCCGTCGCGCACGCCGCCGTCCTCTGAAACGAACCCTTACCTGTTTCTCTTTCTGTTTCAGGTTGTTGTCTGGAGCTGCTCTATTCCTAGCTGAGCTCCACCTTGAGAGACACTTACTGCTACAACTTCCTCTCGCATCCATCTTCCAGGTAACATTTGATCTTCACTCATCCTTCACTGCTTAAATTCCTTTTCCGAAACTGACATGTTTCCTTTTGTCTCTGCGAGAACGAGACACTTGCAGTGATGTTACCTGGAGATCACTCCTTCTCTATAGGCTTTTGAGAAGTTCACAGCAAAGCTGTGAATTCAAATCAGGTATGTCCTTGCTAGCTAGGATTTCTGGAACTTTGTTTAGCTGAATCATAGGTAGAATCACACCGTCTTTAGCAGAAACAGTGTAGAACCTTTCAGTTCCTAATATATGCAAAGTTTTATACAGAAACCTCACCTTAGTTTCCATGCTCAAACTCCTTTTTCCACTTCTGAATTTCTGTAATCTTTGTGAAACACTTTCCCTGTGAGTTTTAGCATCAACATTTACCATATTCTGCTCTGCTACACTTTCTCTGGATTTTTCAACAGAAAAGTCTCCATCTTGAACAGTTGAACATGCTTTAAGACTATTCGGTGTAGGTCCTTGAATTAGATTCTCACTGAAAGTCACTTTCTTTGACTGTCTATCCACTAATTCGACCTTTTGTGTAGCTATCTCCTTACTCAGCTTCTTTGTTCCTGACCTGATCCCTGCTCCGTAAACTCTACCTTGAAGATAATACAACCCGTTGTTGAGTTTCCCAGATATTACCTTCTTGCTGTCTTTATAAAACTGCAGTCCCAAATCACCTCCTTGATAACAACAACCTGCTTTTAGAACAACCCAAATGAAATCAAATTCATATTCACCTCTGACATGTATTTCACATCCTTGAGTATCACCATAGAACCATCTGAGTTCTGAATTCTAATACTCCTTGTTCCTTTGATGCTGTTATGAGTATTATTAGCCATCAGAACTTTACCTCCATTGATTTCTTTGAAATCAAACAAAACATCTTTGTTCTGTGTGATGTGGTAGGAACTCCCTGAATCCATTGCCCATTCCCTTGTGTCTTTTGTACTGGCTGTTAAGACCACTGGCTGAATAAGCTCTGCTATGTTAGCAGATTCTGCACGTTTCTTTCTCTGAGGACAATCTCTTTTCCAATGCCCTTCATCCCCACAAATGAAACATCCTTTGTTGTTGTTATTAGATTGTTGCTTTGATTTGCCTCTGCTCTTCGATCGGCCTCCCCATGTGTTGTCATTATCGAACCGGTTGTTCGACCTACCCCTTGATTCCACATACAAACCTACATCCTGAGAATTTGTTACCTTTCCACTTTCGATTAGCTCCCTTTCCTTAGACTTAGCTACTACTGTGACCTCGTTTAACTTTAAAGTATCTCTCCCATACTTTAGAGTTTCTTTGAGTTGATCATACATGTTAGACAAAGAACTTAGAAGTAGAATTGCTTGTACCTCTTCTGAAATTTCAACTCCTATGTTGTTGAGATCTGTCACCAGCCTTAGAAAGTCGTCTACATTAGTATCAATGTTTTTGGAGTCATCCATCTTGAAAGTGTAGAACCTCAACTGTAGGTAGATCCGATTTGGCAGAGATGTCTCCATGTATAACTTGTTTAGGGTAGACCACATGGCTGCCGCTGTCTCACACTTAGAGATTTTCCTGAGCACCTGATTCCCCACGTTCAAAACAATCAGATCCTTAGCCTTTTCTGATTTTTCAAACTTTACCGGATCAATCTGTGAGCTGCCTTCTATGCTTCCTTTTGCCTCTTCACCAGATTTACCTTTTGTGACAACTGGATCCTTGAGTAGCTTTTCATCTGTTAGGATATCTTTCAACCCTAAAACCCCAAAGTGAGCCATCATTCTCACTTTCCACAAAGAAATTTCTCCTGACCCATCAAACCTGTCAACCTCAATCATTGAACTCATCATTATGTATTCAAATCGGTTGTGCTTCTGAATTTCCCAGCAATTCTAAAATCCATGTTTCCCAACACACCATTTGCAATAAACTTGGAAGCACTGATACCACTTGTTAGGATTTTATGATCCTTTCTGATTGTCTTTGGTGTTGGTTTTGGATTGCTTAAAAATAAAGACACAAGATTTGATTACCGAGTTCCCACTTAAGGTACCTTTCGGGTAGGATCTGTCTCCTATAAACTTCACTATAAATCTGGTAAACCCTAACAATGAAACAACTTTAGAGAAAATGGACTTAGAAAGAAAAATACAAAAACCTTGATTTTTTTCTCTCTCTCCCCCCTCTCTTTCTCTCTCTAGGCGTCTCTCTCTTTCTTGGAAAACTCTCACGGCCGTTTTCTTTTGTGCTGGATACTACGACTTGTGAGAATAATAGAGATATTTATATCTCTTGGAGAGAATTCTTAGGGTTTTTATCTCCATTTACCTTTGGGCTTTACTGGGCCATCCAAATTGAGGGAACAAATAGGTTTTCTTCACAGAATAGCTTGAAATTGTCTACTCCATGGACTCTTTATTATATCCTTAACCTCATTATTTTATATCCACCTGTTACCATACTTGAACAACCTACAACTCCTCCATTTTCTCTCACCGGCATGAATAAGAAGAGGCCTACGCTCTGAACATATCCAAACAAGAAGTTGTACCCAGGCACGAATAAACAAATCAACGAGTCTATAGTAGCAGTAGCCCGATCAATTTTAGTCTTTACACCATGGATATGCTGCTGCCCAATCCACTTATACTTACCACCTTGCATCCTAAGATCATGCATACCTAAAACATTCAACATTCTTCGAAAGGCACTGTAGGAAGCTTTAGATAGTAGAGGCCCACCCATTTTTCCATGTTACAACAAATATCGTTGAAATCTCCTATGACTAATCTCGGTCGATCCCTAAATGATCCAGATTTTTTCATAAACAACATTTCTGCTAAAGTATGTTCCTATCCTTCCTCTCCAGATTTTCATAAACATAACACATATGGAATGTGGCCCTCCATTTGCCAAGATTATCATAGCCGTATAATGTATAATAGATCAGTAAACAAAATCAACCTGAATAGCATCTTCCCGAAAATGGCTAGACCACCATAAAATCCATGCGAGGAGGGCAAAATAAAATCCTGATGATATCCTAATTCTTTATCGATCTAGGTTATACACATATTGATAGTCATTCCTTGTTTCTGTGAAGAACATAACATTATGTTTAGAAAACATCCTGATGCTATAGAGGTACTGAATTTTCTATAGGTTCATTAATCCATGATAATTCCTGTGCAAAAGCTTCATAACTCTTGTGGTGGTTACAGGGTAACTACCAAACCTATATCATCACTACCTTCTACAAGTATCACTATTCCATGATTTGTGATCTGTCCCTTCATGGTCTTTAGTCTTCTTCTTTACACCTGATGTACGGTAAATGTTTAGATAGTGTTATCCCTAAGAACAACTACAAGTGCACAACAGTCACATTAGTATGTTAAGGGATTGAATCCATAGATTGTGTACATAGGACTTCTTCCAATCTTAATGTCATGGTTTGTTGAAAAAGAAAATAAATAACGAGTGCAGCAAATAAACAGTATCGAAACAAAATAAATGGTGTAAAACAGAAAAAGGTGTTATGGAGCTGGGAATTCTCCGCGGTTGATGAATCAAATCAAACAAACATAAGATATGATTTCTGAGCGACTTAGTCAACTGAGGACTTGAAAACGAAATTGTATTATATCTATTTTCGCGGAACCTAATGCATAGATTTAAACAATTAGCTACGTAGCTTTCGTTAGTTTAGTCGATTGAGTACTTGAAAACGAAATTGTATTATATCTATTTTCGCGGAACCTAATGCCTAGATATAAACAATTAGCTACGTAGCTTTCGTTAGTTTAGTCAATTGAGGTCTTGAAAACGAAATTGTATTATATATACTTTCACGGCACCTATGCCTAAATCTAAACAACTAACTACGAAAACCACGCAGATAAATTAGCAATAAATTGAAATTTATTCACATTTAAAAAACGGATGAAGAGCTTATATACGGGTTTAAAAAAATCTCACATACCCCTACTTAATCTACGTATCCTTCTTTAGTTATATTAATATTATAATTCCAATTGTACCATTAATTATTATTTATTAATTAAACTATAATATAGAAAATTTTAAATAAACAAATTCTATTTCTCTTTTTATTTATTATTTTCCAACATATTTTTTCCAGCAACGTTTTTCTTCCATAAATATTTTTTTTTGAAAAAACAACCTTTTTAAATCTCTCATTTCAATCTTAATCCAGACTCAAGTCTACCCGTTATTACAGTGGAAGTTTAATTTAAGATAACTAATAGATTTAATACTTAATTTTACTATGGTTTCACTTATTTAGTAATCAATTAGTTCATTCTCAATTTAGGGTTTTTATTATATTTCTATAAATCTCAAAAAATTGACTAATAACTTTGATTGAGCTCAAAAACTTCACTAGTAAGATAATTAGGGTCAGATGATGGTTAGGATCAAATTAGGGTTGGATTACGGTTTAACTCATTCTGCAGATCTGACAATCATAGTGTTTGTACTTAAATATGCAGATTTAGTACAACTAGTATAACTAGAATATTTGGTAGAACTGGTATAAGTAGTATAACTCACATAAATAGTAGAACTGCTATAAGTAGTATAACTGACATAAATAGTAGAACTGCTATAAGTAGTATAACTGACATAAATAGTATAACTGACATAACTATTATAATTGATATAACTAGTAGAATTAGTATAAGTGAATCATAAACTATTGTTGTTTTTATTATTTTGCATAGATAAAGAAATAATATGCATTGCACAATCATACATTTTGATTATATAGGATACTATTCAAAGAAAAGAAATGACATACAATGTAATTTAATACATGCTCAAATTTATACTTTTAAGTTGAAGAAATCTATTAGAATTCATGATACAAGCCTCGATTCAAGGCTTGGATGCGCGTGGGCTGTTTGGAGAAGGTTAGATGAGAAACTCGACCTTAGACTTCTTGGATAGGGGTATTTGGGTTGTTATTTGATGGAAAGGTGAAGTGAACCACACGAGGGATGATGAACCTCGTGATAAATCACAAACTTAGAGCTAGGAGGGCTGGTCTCAACTAGGTTCTAAGCGCACAAGATTCTTAGAGAGAAAACTTGTTGGAAGAAAGTTCTACTTTATTAATATCAAAAAGGTTGTCGAACTACAATGATGGAAGGAGCCTTATTAATATGCTCGACAGCTTGACCTTCTAGGGTCGACTCAAATAAAGAAAATGAAAGTTTACAAAAGTGCACAAATGGAAAAGATACAAAAGTGCATAACCGAAGAAGGACCTATTCCTAACATGTTCTTGACTCAAAAAATGTAAACAATCTAGATCCTATCCTGCAAAACAGAAAGAGGCATATATTCGAATTGAAACTTACCTTACTTACCTCACGGCCAAGAAATGGAAGGTGGCCGTCCTTGTGGCATGCACGCGCCTTGCTCCTAGTCTTCGACTTGGAGTAGGGTTAGGAATCTTTGGGCTTTGACCTCTCTTGCCACTAAAGCCCAAGTCTCTGAAGTTCCTTGCATTGTTGAGAAGCCCTTGGACTCTTCTTTGTACTTCTGGCCCATTGTCCTTAGTCGATCTTCCTCTAGGAGCTTGTCCACCCATAAGCTGAACTTGTGGAAGAGTGCTCTTGATCTGCTCCTTGTCATTGCTCCTGGTGGTACTACTGGTGTGGATACTTCCTCTAGATGCATGTCCTAAAGCTGGTAGCTTATCTGGTCCGAGTTTCCTTGTGTAGAAGTTGAAATGCTCGTGCATTCGGCTGGATTGGCTGTACCGGCTGGACTGTACAAGGTACTGGCCGGAATGCCTTCAGGACTGGCCAAGTTGATCCCAGAGTCAGCGGCATCACCAAGGGGACCGGCGGTGTCATCCACGTCGCCACCAAGTGTGCCGGAAGCTTGGGCCTCTCCGCCGATAATGCTGATCGGTCTGGTCCTATTGGTCGAGGGTCCGGCGATACTGCTTGGGCCGGCAGATGTGCCAAATGGCCCGGCTGTCTCGGGCAAGCTTCCTGGTCGGCCAGTCTGGTCTCCTGGCTGGACATACGACATGATGTCCTCATCAGTTCACTTACTGATTTGGTTGATAGAATATGTCATAAGGTTATGGTAGATTCAACAAAGACAAAAATGAAATTAGGTACTATCCATTTTCATTGAATACCAATAAGCCATAATATATATTTGATGGTGATGATGTCTTTGGAAAAATAGTGGAGGTGAATAGATATTGGCACATAAATGCTTTGAATGTGGAAATCATCAAAAAACAACGTATTGATAAGTGGTATGAACCACTTTCTAGGGACGATGTAGGTAGTGAGGTTGATGTAAGGAATGAGGGATTTACGAGTGTTGGTAGACATAATTATGGTATCATTACTCTTAGTAATAAATTTGAACCATTAGAAAAATATCAGTTGTTAGAAAATGATGCTCATATTACTGATGGTGTAAGGAACGAGAGGTTTATGAGTGATGGTAGAGATAATGATGGTATCATTACTCTTAACAGTGAATTTGAACCATCAAAACAATATCCATTATTGGAAAGGGTTGTTCATATTACTAATTGTTAAAACAAATGAGGGATTTACAAGTGGTAGAGATAATGATGGTATAATTACTTTTAACAATGAATTTGAACAATCAAAACAGTAGTCATTGTTGGAAAGGGTTGCTCATATTAGTGATGGTGAAAATGAAGATTTTGAACAACTTTCTTTGGATAACTATGTTCTCGCTTACATTGATTAGCTTACACGGGATGTACAAGCAAATGAGGTTAATGGGATTGATATGATTTTAGGTCAAGAATTTGAAAGTAAGCAGGAAATGCAAGATTTATTTGAAAAAGCTATACAATGCAATTGTTGTGAGGTTACTACAATCGAGTCAAGCTCAAAACGATACGTGGTAAAATGCCGCGAAGATGGTTGCAAGTGATATCTATGGGTCACAGACTTAAGAATTCAGATTACTTCTAGGTGAGAACTTACAACAAGATACATACATGCTCATAGACGACTACAAGTACAAGGAAAAACAAAAGAAAAAGGAAACCAAGATTAGTTGCATCAGTATTTCATGAAAATTATCCAGGTCAATTCAACACTTCAATTCCCAAAAAACTTATAGGTATGATTCAAGGAATACTTGATGTTAAGGTTTCATACTCTACTACTTTGTGAAGTAAAAAACAAGTAGCTTATGATGTCCAGGGTAGTCCAGAGGAAAACTATATGTTTCTGCCTTCTTATTTGTACATGTTAGAAAATTTGAATCCATGTACTACACATGTTGAAGTGGATCAAGAACAAAATATTAAGTCTTATTCTTCGTATTGGGATCTTGTATTGAAAGGTTTCAAGCTATAAGAAAAGTGATCATTGTGGTTGGAACGTTTCTTAAGACTTCTTATGGTGGAGTGTTAATTGTTGCTACAGCTGAGGATCTAGACCATCATCATTATCCCATTGCTTTGGTGTAGTTGATGTCGAGAAGGATGCAAGTTGGATGTGGTTTCTTAATATGTTGAAAAAGTTATACCGGATGATCCTAAAATTGTGTTTTTATCAGAAACGCAAGCATCATCAAGTCCATACATGAGATTTACCCGAAGTCTTACCATGGGTATTTTATATTTAATTTATCCCAAAATGTGAAATCACATGTTTATAGCGTTAAGAAAGATTCAGTTGCACAAAAATTCAAGGAATGCGCTCAAGTTTATATAGATGTTGAGTTTAAAAACCATTATGATGCTTTTAGAAAAAAGTATCCCACTACAACTGAGTATTTGGATAGACGTGTCATAGAGAACAAATAGGCAAGATATTATCTTTCTCGAGAAAGGTATAACATAGACACCACCAATTTTGTCGAGTCTATTAAAGCTATTTTTAGAGAAACAAGAAAATACTCCCTACTAGCAATGCTTAATGCGTTTGTTGGAAGAGTCGTTGAATGGTTTAACAACCATAGGAATTGTTCTTTTGAAAGACTGGCCGTGACATAAGTTTTGGTGCCTTATCTGGAGAATGAATTACACACAAGATGTGAAATTGCAAAGTTGTTAACAGGGCAAGAGCTAAAACAACTTCCTTCTTGAATATAATATAACCGTGGAACTTGCTGCCTTGAACCATGTTTATCAAGTTCACCTTTATCTCCAAGCTTTTGTTTTCAATAGGGGGTGGGCGAATTCCAGTTTGGTATCCATATATGTGTGGCTCATCAAATGTCCCCTATCACTCGCTGAAGCTTTTGTGGGTGCATTGGACCTCTTGATCTCCATGCATCATGATACAAACCTCCAGTTCGTTGAGCATCATTCTCAGCATTCTGTGGCAGGTTCTGGTTGTGAAGTTCCATCTCCAAATCCCACCTTAGGTGATCTGATCGCTCTCTCCTTGCTTATGCAGCTTCTCTTTCCAACTGCAGAATGTCGATGTCACTCGGTTGCAAGGTTGTGTGCCCGTGGCTTCTTGTGTTCATGCACCTGCAGAAACCAACTAACTATAGTCAAAAGAAAAAGAAAATTAAAACCTAGTCTCTAAGTGAATCAAAATCCTAATGGCTATTGCTAACCTCCCCAGGAACGGCGCCAAAAACTTAATGGAGTTTTAAGTTTTAATCCCGAGTACAACTCCAACTGCAGAGCAAATCGAATAGTAGTTGGGTATCAAATCCACAGCGAAGTAAGAATAGCACACTAGGAATTCATGAAACACTTAAATCTAGGCAAATACTAATTGGTTTTTTGATTGGGTTGTGTAATAATCTAATTGCAAAGAAAGTAAAGACGAAGTAAATTTGATAAAAAAAAGAAATATGGACAGTAGGCAAGGCATTCAGTTCGGGGAAATCTTCCTTTCACTAACCATTTTACAAGTTCGATTAGATATTCCCTAAGACTTAGAACACTAACTAGTAGACTGATCCACTCTCGTGGCAACAACCCATTCACTAGGCTATTGACTACAAGTCTTTTGCACAACAATCTATCGCCTACTGATCATTTGGTTTGAGTCTAATCCTATCCACCTATCACCTTAGACATCAACTCTCATTGGCTAAGATTCAATAAAAATGTTTAGGACTACCTACCCATTCTGTGTACACCTCTCGGGAGAAGAACATCATTGATATAAACATTGATTAGCTATTTCAATCCCTACCATTAACCACACCCTAAATATAAGAGATTTTTCATCTAATCTACCTAAACAACCATAAATCAATATCAGATTCTCCTAATCTACCTTACCCACAATCTGTACAAAAAACTACTCAAACATATTCATTAAAACAGTAACCATAAAGAAGCAAAAACATATAAACTAAGATAGGAGATATAGTAGAGAAATCCTTCAGTAAAAACCAAGAGTTCAAGAACATAGGTTGAAACCAATCTCCTCTCTCTCTGAAAACGTCCAAAGGCAAAAACTAAGAGAAAATTAAAAAAAAATTAGGTTAAAAGTATTTAAAAAGGATTTATATAATATCCCTAACAATTAGGTTTAATGTGGGACAAACCGGTTAAATAAAAATAGGTTTAAGACATTTTGGACTTAAGTTGGCCCGAGATTAGTCCATTAGTTCGGCCATGGTGAGTTTGGGAAGTCAAATCATGGTGTTGGATCTGAGATATCCTATGGTGAGATCCCCCATGGTGAGATCCCTTTGTCATTTTTCCATGCTTGATCTCGTCTAACTTCTCGTTGTACCTGAAAACATCAAGAATGTATGTAAGATGCAGAAATGCATGCACTAACCTATATAATGCCATGCCAAATGTCAAATGCCAATGAATGTAAATGGTAAGATAGAATGCCTAAAATGCTAATGAAGACACGAAAAAGTGATGAAATGCATGCTGAAACAATGCAAAAAAAAACTCATGGTTATCAACTCTCTTGAATTTGCCTTTTACTCATCCTCGAGGAAAACAAGAAACACAAACCGAATAAGAAGATTGAAGACTAGACCCCTAACCAAATGCATGCACAATGATCTAATCCTGAAATCTTTATCCAAGAGTATTATAATGCTTGAATCTACCCTACTTCATAGTACTTTTTGCATGTGTCACGTTGTCAATCCCAAGTCATGTTATGCGCAATCAAATCCCCTAACTCCTTAACATTCAATTAAATCATAAATAAATCTTTTCATGCATCAACCAAAAAAGCTCATTTGGCTAGGGAGAAATGGTTTCTAAAGTGAGGTAAAGTGGTTCAACTAATCAAAAGGGTTCTCTCGAAAAGGAATGGAACTTTCACAAAACACTAATAGTCAATAAACAATGATGCATACAAGGCAAGACTTTCATCTACCCATGTTCTACCACAAAGCTCTATATCTCAAACTCAAGTCAATCCTCATCCTAAGTGATATACCTTTCCAAGGCTTTCTATGCATATTTTCTTTTCTTCTCTCATTTTGAAATTCCCTTTTTGGCACTAGGGATAGTGATTAATTGGATTCATTGGAATCACTCTTCTTTTCAATCTGTTTTTCTTATTTTTCTCCTCTACTCTTGATAATTGATCTGGACTTGTGCATTCTTTACTTTCTTAGATGAATTTTTCACTTTGAAACTTAGAGCTATCTTTTACACTTATTAACTGATTCTCATGCCCCTTTTTCTTATGCACAACCCCCACACGCTCGCTTTTTTGGTTTCTCTAGTTTTCTTTTCTCTTGCTTTCTTTTCATCTCATACTAAAACACCCTAGCAAGCCTACCCAAGTCCTAACCTATGATGAGCTTATAATGTGAAGCTACCATCTACATGAAAGTCCTACCCTTTTCGTTCTCAAAACTCAACATGTTTTGTAAAGTAAGCATTCTAGTAAAAAGGTCTTACACAAGGTTTTCACAAGAATAATGTTGGCTTCAAGGAAAGGATTGGGTTGGGGAGTGGTGTAACCGTTTCCAAAGAATGGGATTCGGCCATTCGGGTTAACAGAGGATGGTATAAAGGTGAAAGAAAACTCGAATGTATATATGAGTATCCATGAACAAGTCTTAGGAAAGATGCACGTACGATAATTTCAGTTCCATTAAAGTTCTAAATTATGGAGTTAAGATCAAATCATACACATTTCAATCACTGAGAATGATCTACCTAATAGGTTGCGGTACAATACAAGATTCCCAAGTTTCGAAATGGTGCAAACATCATAGTACTCCTATCAAGGGTTCCAATCTTAGTCATAAGTTCAACTTAGTTGAGGCAGTCTCAGCAGGGTATATATGCAAATGCAACAAAAAATTTTTTTTCCTATATGCTTCTAGACTCAACGCTAACACATGGAGTGTAAACAAATTTTTTTTTCGAGTTTTTTTTATTTCTTTGTGCTTTTCTAATGTATAAATATATGTACAATGCAAAATTATGCAAATGTGACCGTTAGTGTCTCCTCCCTCGGACTTATCTCTCACTATCTCGGTGAGAAAATAAATACGAAAGAAAGAGATGAAAATAAAGAAAACAAAAATGATAACAACAAAGGAAAATTTGAGTAATCGGTACCTCTTTATTGGTGGTAAGGGGTTGAAAGAGATGGTGTGGTCGTTCTTGGGTGCACTGTCATGTAGGTGGAGTGGCCAGAGAGATCATCCAGCGAGATAAGCCCGGTGTTTGATTGGAGATTGTCCAGGAGGTTTCCCGGTGCCGCCTTCATGCACGATCGGTCTCATCAGATCGGCCCAGTGGTCGACCTCACATCCTTGGTCGGTGGTTGGAAAACCCACGATCAGCCACAAGGATAGTGTCCTTCGACTTGCCTTAGCTTTTTTTTCCTTCTCTTATTTGTATCTTTACAGTTTGAGGTTGAAGTGTAGATCAGTTGATCTTGATCTTGGGCTGTCTTTTCTGCCTTGTGCACACCCAACTTGTCTTCATTGCTAGACTTATAATTGCTAGCTTCACCTGACTCTACAGCCGCTCCTTCCTCAAGCATCTCCAGCAAACAACCTACTTCCTTGTCGGCGTGGTGTGAATCCAGCATCTTCTCGTATTCTATGGCATTCTCGTTCACGATCACGCATCCTCCTCTGCCTCTTGTGAGTGCTATCTCCAGAGGGTCTTCCATGGCCAGCTCCTCTAGGTGGTCCTCTTCCCATTCTACAAAAGTTTCAAAAGAGAATACCTTTCCTTCTATGGTCGGTATCTTCAGCGCATCCATGATGTTGAACTTCAGACTTCCTATCCCTAAGTTGAGGTTTATGATCCCCTTCTTCGTGTTAATGATAGCTCCAGGAGTGGCTAAGAAAGGTCTCCCAAGGATTATGGGATTAGTCAAATTTTATCCATCTCCAACACGACAAAATCTGTCGGTATTGCTACGTTTCTGACCTTCAATGGCAAGTCTTCTAGAACTCCTATTGGGTATCTTATAGATCTGTCCGCAAGCACCAGTGGATTACGTGTCTTCTTGAAGTTTGAAAGACCGAGACATTTGGAGACTGTCAGTGGCATCAAACTCACACTTGCTCCAAGATCAACCAAACACTTTCCAAAGAATAGGGTCATTAGAGTGCATGGCAAAGAGAAGCTCCCTGGATCCTGCAATTTTTTTGGCATAGAACTCTGAATTCTAGCACTACATTCATGATTAACCATCACTAACATTTCCTCGAGAACACTTTTTACCAGCACGTCTGTAAACAGCCTGTTCACTTTTGGGCAATGCAACACGAAGTCCATGAAAGGCAAAGTTACCGGAATCGAGCTTATTAAGCTCTTGTACTTCTCGTACTTCTTTTCCAGAATCTACTTCTTGAACCTTCCTGGAAAAGGGAGCTTGGACTTGTAAGGGGGTAGTATGAACGTTGCTTCCTCTCCTCCTATTCATGCACTAGTCTTAGGTGGTGTCTTGTCTCCTTATCCACCTTGTTCTTTGTTTTATACATTTATGGATCAGCAACTTGAGGGACTTCGATTACTTCATTGGGCTCGTCCTCTTCAAGCCTATCAGTTTCTTCTATAGGTGAGAGCTCTTTCCCACTTTTCAGTCTGATAGCTTGACAATACTCCCTTGGGCTTTCTTCAGGTTTACAAGGGAGTTTACCTTTTGGTGTAGAAGAAGAGGAAGCTATGTGTGCAATCTAGCTGTCCAACGCCTTAAGATGAGATGAGAGGTGCTCATACTTGGCATTGTGATCCCTAAGGGCATTTTCTACCTTGCTGTTGACCTCAGCCATTTTCTTGCTCATCTCTATTGCTCTCTTTCCCTGACCTTCCAAGATCTTTTGCAATAGTGCCTTCGTGTCATCTTCTTGGATAGCCTTAGGTGCGAGTGGTGAATTGAGTGAAAGGGTATGTTGCAGCTGATTGTATCCCATCTTGGGTTGAAATCCAGGAGGCTGATATTTGGGTCTTAGCACGTACCCTTGCTGGAAACCTTGAAGCGGAGGCTTTGTAGGACTGGTAGCTTTGATCATGCGGCTTGTATGGAGGAAACGTTAAGTGTTGCGGGTTCTCCACATTGGTGCTTCTATATGAGAAGTTGGGATGGCTTCAGTAGTTGTGACTGAAACCAACCCTTCTGACACCCTGAGGGCTTCCAATGTAGTTCATGTCCTCATAACTTTTTTTGAAGTCGCTCCCTTCTTCTTGATACCCTATGTACCCATCAAACTCTCCTACAAAGTTCACTGCTCGTTGGGACACTTGCAGTACTTTGTCCAGCTTCTTATTGAGTACCTTCATCTCTCTTCTATGCTCATATTCATAGCCTCTTCTCCCACGTGAGGCTCTGTCATAGTCTTTTCTATAGTTTTCATTACTTTGAGCAAGATTCTCCACCAATACCATTCAAATTTTAGTTGCATGTCCTAGGAAGTTCCCATTGCTCGCTGTGTTTAGGGAGCACTCCTCTGTATAGGATATTGAGGAGTGACTCGTCTTAGAAACCATGATGAGGGCATTGTCCTCTGTAGCCTTTGAAACTCTCCCATGCTTCAGAGAAGCTTTCATTACCATCCTGAACAAAGCCTGAGATCTCATTACTTAACCTTGTTGTCCTTGAGTTTGAGAAGAAGTTGTCCAGAAAGACTCTCTTGCATTGATCCCATGATGTAATGGTATCGTGTGGCAAACTCTTCTCCCACTTGTGTGCCTTGTCTCCTAGAGAGAAAAAGAATAGCCTTAGCTTAAAAGCATCCTCCAAGATCCCATTGATCTTCAAGGTTCCACAAAGCCTATCGAATTCTTCCAAGTGATCTAGAGGATCCTCCATTGGCATACCATGGAACTTGCTGCTTTGCACCATGTTTATCAAGCTCGCCTTTATCTCAAAGCTTTTTTTCAACAGGGGGTGGGCGAATTCCAGTTTGGTAGCCATATACGTGTGGCTCATCAAATGTCCCTATCACTCGCTAAGGCCTTTTTGGGTGCATTAGACCTCTTGCTCTCCATGCATCGTGACACTGACCTCCAGCTTGTTGAGCATCATTCTCAGCATTCTGTGGCAGGTTCTGGTCGTGATGTTCCATCTCCAAATCCCTCTTTAGGTGATCTGATCGCTATCTTCTTGCTCTTGCAGCTTCTCTTTCCAACTGCAGAATGTCGATGTCACTCAGTTGCAAGGTTGTGTGTCCGCGGCTTCTTGTATTCATGCACCTGTAGAAACCAAGTAATTGTAGTCAAAAGAAAAATAATAAAAACCTAGTCTCTAAGTGAATCAAAATCCTAATGGCTATTGCTAACTTCTCCGGCAACGGTGCCAGAACGTAATGGGGTAGTAGCAACTCCAAGTGTAGAGCAAATTGAGTAGTAGCTAGGTATCAAATCCACGGAGAAGTAAGAATATCACACTAGGAATGCATGAAATACTTAATCTAGGCAAATATTAATTAGATTTTTGATTGGGTTGTGTAATAATCTAATTGCAAAGAAAGTAAGACGAGATAAATTTGATAAACAACAAATATAGACAGTGGGCAAGGCATTCAGTTCGGGGTAATTTTCTTTTGACTAACAATTCTACAAGTTCGATTATATAATTTTTTAAGACTTAGAACACTAACTAGTAGACTGATACACTCTCGTGGAAACAACCCATTCTCACTACAAGAAAACATCCATTTTCCGACCATGGAAGTGGTCGCAAAGTGGTCGTAAAACTCGAAATTGCGACTACTTTGCGACCACCAAAAGTAGTCGCAGAATCATAGTCGCAAAAATATGTAGTCGCAAATCAGTCACAAATTTGCGACTGATTTGCGACCACGGTAATAGTTGTTCAATTTGCGACTGATATGCGACCAATTGGTGGTGACTATTTTGCGACTACTTTGCGATTGAATTTCCGTAACATATTTTGTCACTGTTTTGCGACTATATATGTGGTTGCATAACCCGTAGTCACAAATCAGTCACAAAATTTTGTGAGTGATTTGCGACTACAAGAGCCATGTAGTCGCAAATCAGTCATAAAATTTTGTGACTGATTTGTGACCACAGTTAACACGCGGTCGCAAATCAGTGGCAAAAAGTTTGACTGATTTGCGACTGATTATAAAATAATCGAAAAAAATTTTGTAGTCGCAAATCGGTCCCAAAAAATTGAGACTCATTTGGAACTGATTTGCGACTACAACGAAATTAGATTAAAAAAAGTTAATTAAAAATTATTTCAAAATCATTTTTAATTAATTTTTATTTTTCTTTATTAATATTGTTCAAAATTATTTTTAATAATATTATGAATATTTTTTCATTAATTTTTAATTTGTAATATTATTAATTTTTAATACAATAATTTAAATTAATTTTTTAATAATATTATTAATATTATAAATATTAATTAATTTTTAAATAATTTTTAATAATATTTTTTAACAATATTTTTCAAAATTAATTTTCAAAATAATTATGTTTTAATAATATTTATATTTCGTTACTATCTCTCCTTGCCATTTGTGTGTTTGTGATTTTTTTGGATTGGGAGAGATTTTATAAGTGTTTAGAGAGGTTTTAGAAAATATGAATGTTTGATTGTGAAAAATGAGAGAAAACCATCACATATTTACAGAATTTTTTTGCGACCACGTATATGGTCGCAAATCAGTGGCAAACTTCGAAATTAATGATGTGGTCGCAAATCAGTCGCAAATTTGTGACTGATTTGCGACCACCAAATAATTTGGTGGGAATCAAAAACTTTCAAACTCCCTCCAAATTAATTCGTAAAAATCGTGGCAAATTTGCCACGATTTGCGACCATAATTTATTCGAAAAAAACATATGGTTGCAAATCAGTGGCAAATTTACCACTGATTTGCGACCACATGTAATTTATTCGAAAAAAAAATATGTGGTTGCAAATCAGTGGCAAATTTCCACTGATTTGCGACCACAGTTAATTTATTGGAAAAATAAACTTGTGGTCGCAAATCAGTGGCAAATTTGCCATTGATTATCGACCACGGTTAATTTATTTAGAAAAATACATTGTGCTCTCAAATCAGTGGCAAATTTGCCACTGATTTGCGACCACGGTTAATTTATTTGAAAAAAATATGTGGTTGTAAATCAGTGACTGATTTGCGACCACAATTAATTTATTCGAAAAATAAACTTGTGGTCGCAAATCAGTGGCAAATTTGCCATTGGTTTGCGACCATGGTTAATTTATTTAGAAAAAAAATATTATGGTCTCAAATCAGTGGCAAATTTGCCACTGATTTGCGACCACGGTTAATTTATTCAAAAAAAAAATATGGTTGCAAATTAGTGGCAAATTTGCCACTGATTTGTGACCACAAGTAATAATTGTGACTAATTTGCCACCACATTCTCAATGTAGTGGCAAAGTGGTGGCAAATCAGTTATGAATAATACTTTAAACCCTAATTTTTTTGATTTTGTTAAATAAATTAAATTATATAAGATTGATAACTTGATTATAAGTTGTACAAATTTCAATTAATAAAAAAAAAACAACAACAAATTTCAATCAAACACCAGTCGCAATTTAGTCTCTTAATGGTTGCGTATTACGACCAATATGCGACTACATGTTTTAGTCACACTTTTGCGACTAATTCGCGACTACATCTCCGTAGTCGCAAATTGGTCGCAAAATCGTGGCAAATGTGGTCGCAAATTTTGCGACTACGTATGTGATCGCAAAATGCAGTGGCATTTTGGCAGTTTTCTTGTAGTGTCTCTATCCTATTGACTACAAATATTTTGCACAACAATATATCGCCTAGTGATATGTTCAGGCCTACCAACACGTTTTGTCTACACCTCTCGGGAATAGAACATCATCGATCTACATATTGATTGGGTACTTCAATCTCTAGCATTAAACACACCCTAAACATCAGGGATTTGTCATCTAATCTACTTAAACAACCATAAGTCAATATAATATTCTCCTAATCTACCTTACTCACAATCCATACAGAAAGCTACTCAAACATATTCATTAAAACAGTAACCATAAAGACGCAAAAACATATAAATATAAGATAGGAGATATAGTAGAGAAATCCTTCTCTAAAAACCAAGAGTGCAAGAACAAAGGTTGAAACAAATCTCCTCTCTCTCTAAAAATGTCCAGAGGCAAAAACTAAGAGAACCTTAAACAAAACTTAGGTTAAAAGTGTTTTAAAAGGGTTTATATAGTATGCCTAACAATTATGTTTAATCTCAGGACAAACCGGTTAAGTAAAAATAGGATTAAGATATTTTGGGATTAAGTTGGCCCGAGATTGGCCCGAGATTGGCCCATTAGTTCGGTCATGGTGATATTCGAAAGTGAAATCATGGTGTTGGGCCTGAGCTCGCCCATGGTGAGATCCCTTTCTCATTTTTCCATGCTTGATCCCGTCTAACTTGTGGTTGTAGCTGAAAACATCGAGAAGGTATGACAGATTCAGAAATGCATGCACTAAGCTATAAAATGCAATGCCAAATGCCAATGAATATAAATGGGAAGATATAATGCGTAAAATGCTAATGAAGACCCGAAAAAATGGTGAAATAAATGGTGAAACAATGAAAAAACCATAGTTATCAATAACTAATTACAAGATTTCACCACCAAGAGTACAACTATGTTCAAGCAGTATAACTAAAAATTTGGGTATAACTATGTGATAATATTTATTGATATTTTATATATTCTAAATTATATTAAATTTTGTACATTATCTAAATGACGTGTTATATTCTATTAAATTATTTTCAATTATAGTATTGTTTGTTTGGTCGCCGCAGGCGGCTGCGGCTGCGGTCAATCCTGCGGTTGCGACTGCGACAGATGTTATTTGTTTGTCTGCCGCTGGCGATTGCGGTTGCAGTTGATCGCAGATTTTTAGTAGCATCGCTGTTTTAATCAGCGGTCAAAAAATTGCGACGCAGGACGCAGCGTCTGATCGTTGCGTCTGCCGCAAGTACCTGCGACAGCTAAACGAACAACAATCTACCGCAGCCGCAGCCGCAGCCGCAGGAACCTGCGGCTGCCAAACGAACATTACCTATATGTATTATTTTTTATTTTTTATTCAGTTGTACTAAAAATACGAGTTGGACTGAAAAGACCAAAAGACTACTCATACCAGTTATACGAATTTTACAAAAAACACTACTAATATCAGTTATACAAAAAATAAGATTAGTTAAACCAAAAATAACAGTTGTAATAAGAAGATTAGTTATACCACAAATAACAATTATACTAAACTATTAGACAGTTACATAAAACTTCTAAATTTAGCATTTACATATCACAAGAAATCAAAATACACAAAACTAATAACAACATGTTTGTACGAACTCTTATAAGGAATCTTCTTGTACTTTGGAGGATGACGTACCCTCTTTCGATCACATTGTTTGAATTTTCCCATTTGATTGGTAACAAACATATATGTGATTACATGACATGTACTCCACTACATTTCATCATATTCAGCATATTCATCTTCAACAACTTCTTTCTCTTTCGAATTGTTATAATTAAAAATCGCAGTGACATCCTCTTCAACGGAAGCCTCCTCGACGATAACCTCTCTAACGACATGTTCTTCAGCATCAACTTCTTCAATGGTAACCTCTTCAACGACAACCTTTTTAGCGACATCATCTTCAACAGCAACCTCCTCAGTGGCAATCTCCTCAACGATAGTCAATTTAGCGACATCCTCCTCAGCAGTATCCTCCTCAGCATCATCCTCCTCAACGACATGTTCTTTATCGACAGCCTCTTCACCTACCATTTAAAATAGCATTATTCTAGTTAAACAGAAAATATCATTAATTCAAGTATTTTCACCATGCTCATGATGCCTCAAAGATTCGCCCATCTTGTAATCGATTCGCAAAGTACCGGTTTTCCCCCACGCAGTGCAAAACCAAAACTCCACAGGATCTTTGCCCCTATCACGTTTCAATTGCTCATTCATAAATTCTTAAACGCATTTCATCCTTGTAGATATGTGATCAATTTGGTTCTCGAGCTTCTGAAACCCTTCTTCCATTGCTTTCATTAAATTCTCCTTCAACTTATTTAAATCCATGGCAAGCAGTAATTTCTGAAACTTGCTCGGATGCTTGCTCAGATAATTGCCTTCTTACTTGATCGGAGAGTTGCTCGGATACTCTCTCACGTGTTTGGGATTGGATATCTAAATTGTAGATATCCTCCCACCATATCCTCCCATTTTTAACTCTAATTGTTAACGATAAGGTCAATAACCTTCGTACTATCTTCCTCATCATCTGCGATGATACGAGCCATGAGCATCTCCACACTATATTCAGGTATCAAAATGCTATGAATTAATCATGTAGCAATAAAAACTTAAGGTTATATAACTTCTACAATTATTAAATTTAAAATTAAAAAAAGCAAACTTTTGAAGTTCCAAGAACATCATAGATTTCTTCCAAACAAAATCTTTTCGTGCTTGTATCTTTAAACTTCCTTTTGCACATCCTTGGACACTCATTGTCAGTTTAATGTTTCTAAATGCTGTCTTCAATGCTGGTATGCATTCGAACGCTAAAACTTATATATACATTTATACCAGTTTTATCATGAGTTATACAAGATTTACCAATCATATAGTTATATTAGTTATACCCATCATATAGTTATACGAGATATACTAAAAAATATTATTATATTAGTTAAACTAAGATTACAAACAAATAGCATTTACCTTTAAAGGTAATATGAAGCCAATAAAACACCAAGATGGTCACACCGTTCCTTTAAAATGCTCAAACAGATGAACCACTTCTTTCATGCAATCATCGAATGTGAAACGTACCCACGGAAATGTTTTACATAATTACAACTCATCCAAAATTCTCAGAAAGAAAGGATTAATGTATCCTCCTATAGTCTTTGATTTTTTTTTAAATCATATTAACTAAAAAAATAAAGAACTGCCAGTCAAACGATCTTCAGTGGGGTCTTTCATTTCCAAGAGCTTCTTCAACATATCTTTTACTTCTATCTTCAAATGTTAGCCAAATTGCTCATCCACAAATCTGAAACTCTCCAAATCTTGATAGTTTGATGGGTAGTTATGACAATCCATTTCTCATAAAAGCGCGTGTTCTCTTAGAAGTATTGTACTGGACTCTGCTTCGCCACAAACCAACATTCTCTAATGTTGCATGTATTAAAATTAAACTTATTTGGGTCAAATTTAATTATGGGTTATTGACCCAATAACTTATTAATTGGATCAACCCAAATTAAGTGCAAATTCTAGAATATTTAGAAATATCTTTATATCTTATCCTTTTGTTTTTCTAGAGAATTCTAATATTTAAATATCTAGATATTGTTGTAAAAATATCTAGATATTGTTGTAAAAATATATAGAGAATGATGTAAGATATTTTGTAGTTTTGGAGCCTATAAATAGCTCCTCATCCCCTCATTTGTAACAACAATAACAAGTTAAACAACTACAATAAAAGAGTGTCTTTCTACATAAGTTCTCAAGTGTCTTCTAAAACTCTTAGAAGTATTCAAGTATCTTTTAAGTCTTCTTCCATATTCTTATTCATACTTAGAGGGTTTGCTCTCTTACTTTCTTTTGGGTTCCTCGGGTATTATGGTCTTGGGCTAGTGCTAAGCACTATTGTTGGTTTTTTTTCTTTACATGGTATCAGAGCCATTCTAGTTTTGTGTACATCAAGATCGGAGTTTAAAGAGATCTCGGGTTTACTCTAAGTATGGAAGGTTGTGTTATTGGATTAGGAATGGAGATCTTAACCCAATCCAACTATCGGTTATGGAAGTCATGTATGGAGTCATACTTGGTGAGCGAGGACTTATGGGATGTCGTCGGTGGTAGTAGCACAACACCACCAAGGGGAGATGCTGCAACCACGTAAGCGACAAAAGAGTGGACACGAAAAAATGCCAAAGCGGATTTTGCTTTAAAGAGGTCAATATCTTCGGGTGTATTTGAGCATGTCTCGAGGTGTACATCTGCGAGTTCTATTTGGCAAGCGTTAGATAAGTTGTTTAACAAGAAGAACGAGGCTCGTCTACAGTTGCTATAGAACGAGTTGGCAAATGCGAAGCAGGGGGAGTCTTCCATATCAGAGTTTTTCATCAAGGTAAAAAATCTTTGCTCTGAGATTAACACTCTAAATCCGGAAGAGTCTGTTTCAGATGCTCGGTTAAAACGGTATATTATTCGAGGTTTACGACCTGAATATACACCGTTTGTAACTTCGGTTCAAGGATGGGCTACACAACCCTCCTTGGAGGAGTTTGAAAATTTGTTGGCTGCGCAAGAATCACTTGCCACACAAATGGCTGGAGTTAAAATACATGAAGATTTGGGTAGTGCTTTTGTAGCTCGAGGACAACAAAGCTTTAAAGCCAAACCCAAGAATGTTGGTGTTAAAAGCAATGATGAACGTGAAAGATCTTCTACTGGAGACAAGAAACGATTCAAGTGCTACCATTGAGGAAAACTTGGGCACTTTAAAAAAAGATTGCCGAGTTAAGCTGAAAGAAACAACTATGGTGGAATCAAAAGGTCATACTGAAGATGAAGAATGGGGAAAATGTTTCACGTTAGAGGGTGCATCTTCAGGTACAACTGCAACTAAAACTCTTGCAAATAATTGGATTGTGGATTCGGGTTGTAGCCATCATATTACTGGAGATGAGAAGTTATTTTCAAGTCTTCAACGTCATGATGGGAAGGAAGCCATCATAACTGCATATAATTCAATTCACCGTGTCGAGAAAGAAGGAACGGTTGTTATTGAAGGAGATGATGGAAGCCCAATCACACTCAAGAACGTGTACCACGTCCCTGGAGTGAAAAAGAATCTTCTCTCTGTGGTGAATGCAGTAGACTCAGGTAATTATGTTTTGTTTGGTCCAAAAGACGTTAAATTTTTTTAAAAATATTCAAGAAGGCGGATGTAGTTCACACCGGAGCACGAGTTAAAAACTTATACGTCTTATCGGCCTCAAACTCCTATGTGGAAAAGATGAGTACCAATGATAATGCTTTTATATGGCATGCTAGACTTGGTCATATAAATATGACTAAGCTCAAGGTGGTGGTAAATAAGAATTTGGTTAATGGGCTTCCAAAGTTAAAGATTCAAGATGAAGGGAGACTTTGTGAAGGTTGTCAATATGGAAAATCACATAGACTTCCATTTGATAACTCCACTTCACGATGTTGTGCTCCATTGGAAAGGGTCCATAGTGATTTGATGGGTCCTACGAGAACATCCTCATATTCTGGATTTCGCTACATGTTATTGTTCGTTGATGATTTTTCACAGTACACTTGGGTATACTTTGTGAAAGAAAAATCAGAAGTATTCTCAAGATTTCAAGAATTTAAGATTACCGTGGAAGGAGAATTGGGTCGGAAGATTAAAACTCTGAGGACGGATAATGGGGGAGAGTTCATGTCAAAGGATTTTCTTCCTTTTTGCCAAAAGCATGGTATCAAAAGAGAATTTACATGTGCATATACGCCTCAGCAAAATGGAGTAGCAGAAAGGAAGATCCGTCATTTAACCGAGACATGTAGAAGTTGGTTACATGACAAGAATTTGCCAAAAGCCTTATGGGCGGAAGGTATGAGGTGTGCAACATATGTCATCAATCGGATGCCACTTAGCCCAAATAATATGAAATCTCCTTATGAGATGGTTCATGGGAAGAAGCCGACAGTGAAATATCTCAGAATATTTGGATCAGTCTGCTACGTTCATGTGTTTGACTCTCAAAGAACCAAATTGGAGGCAAAGGCAAAGAAATGCATTTTTGTCAGATATGATGAACAGAGGAAGGGGTGGAGATGTATGGATCCAAAGACAAACAAGTACATTGTGTCTCGTGATGTTGTCTTTGATGAAGTTTCTTCATACTTTGGGCCACCTCAAGTATTAGTTGAGCAAGATGGTGCGGGTTCTCCCAAGATTGATGAAACTGCTCTTCAAATGCCAAGTGAAAGCGTAAGTCATGAAAAAGAGATGCAAGGTGAAAGGGGGAGCATAAATCAAGAGGAAGATGATGATGAACATCATGATTCCATGGCCTATCAAAGACCTAAAAGGAATATTGTTAGGCTTGCTCGATTTATAGATGAAAGGTTCATCACTACTTACTCATGCTACTTTGCCTCTCCATTAGATGAAGAAGAGCCATCCTCTTATGATGAAGCAAAATACATTAGCGAGTGGAAAACCGCAATGAAAGAGGAGATGAATGATCTCATAAAGAATAAAACTTGGGATTTGGTTCCAAAACCCAGGGATGTCCAACCCATCTCTTGTAAATGGGTGTATCGAATTAAGCGAAAAACAAATGGGAGCATTGATAGATTTAAGGCAAGGTTGGTTGCTCGTGGGTTCTCTCAAAAGTATGGAGAAGACTATGATGAGCCTTTCAGTCCAGTGGCAAAGATGACTACGGTACGTGATGAGGTCATCGGCACAACCCCCGACCAACTGCCCAGCCCGGCCGGCCCAAGAAACACAAAGGCGGCCAAATACGCGCAAAGGGATACATGGGTGTATCTTCATGAATCCAAGCTTAACCAAGAAGCGGCCAGCCAAGACCAAACCTGGCCTATAATCCTGACTCATAGAGGACACGCGGCGACATGCAGCTCACCCAAAACAAGGCCAGATCAAGTCATGCACCATACATCAAATTGGAGTTTTCGAAACTTACCATATTTGGAACTTTCCTTATATGAAAGTCTCCAAAGGTTTCTTTGGCGACCAGGAGACTTTTTGGTACTTCTAGGAGCTCCCTTAAGCACTTCTAGAAGCTCAAACACGCCTTGGACCAGACGGGTCCATCCGTGCCTTCAAATGAACCGATTGAGCCGTTTATGGCAAGTGAGATGGCCAACTGGTTTAATCACTTGCAAACCAAAACATGGCGTCCAGGAGATATTATTAAGGCCCTAAGGAAGCCCAAAATAAACCTACCATGCACCAGCCACCAGAGGATCAGGCGAATCCCTTTCCTCCAAGACTTGCCATATATGGACCGAAGTGCACTTAATGTGTTCAGATTGCAATATCTCTATTCCTTGCAAATTGGGCACGTATTGAAGACTTTCCAAAGCATCCAGGATGTACCTAGACACCTTACATTCGCCCCAAAGCTCTCAAGATTCAAGCATATACACTTTCCTTGTTGGCCAAACTAGACATTAATGGCCAACAGCCATATATTTTAAATATATGATTTCCTTTTCTCTTTTTTTTTAGGTTTAGGACCGTTGCTAAGAGCACTATATAAGCTCAGCACGACCTCATTATAAAGATAGACCACCATTGAAATAAAAGTTGAATACAAAGTATTTTCTTCAAAGCCTTGTCTTTGAACTTGTTCTTATTCTTTAGAAACTAAGTGGGTGATTCACTTCCTTTCTATTGAAGCCACGGCCAGGTTAGTTTGAGAGATTCAAACTCCCTTGGTTCACCTTTGATCTTGTGATTCGATCAAAACCCCCTCCTTTTAGTTCTCTTGCCCGCTTAAACCAAGAGAGATTCTCGGTCTTGCGAGTCACGGCTATACCGCTTGTGAGATTGATATTCAATCTTACATCATTTGGTATCAGAGCTAAAAGCTCCTATCTCAGGTTGTGTTAATCCAACCTTTATCCTTTATTTGTTATGCTTTTGTTTTGCATTTTTCTTATTTACATCTAATCAAAAAAACCAAATAAAAATATTTGTTCTTATTCTTCATTTGCATTGTTTCTTGTTGTTTTTTTTTTGCTCTTCATATAAATCTAAAACCAACTCAAAAAAATTGTATTTCATGTTTACTTAATTTCATTCATCATAAGCAAAAAAACCAAAAACATAAACATCACTCATTTTGTTATTTTCGAATTTAGTTAGTAGTAAAGTTAAAAAAAAAAGAAAGATTCATTGAATATTGTTTTTTTGTCCTAAATTAAGTTAAATATCAAAAACCAAAAAAATATTGTCTTTTATTTGCATTAATGTTAGTTTTCAAAAGAAACAAAAACAAAAACCTCAAGATATTTACTTGTATCGATTTTTCTTTTACTACTACTTATGTGTTTATATGATATATTCACTAGAGTGTAGTTTCCTTATTTGTTGTTTTGGGCCTGATATATCTTCTTATTGTCGTGCAAGGTACACAATTTAATGATGGAGAACTATGATGAAGAAGAAGACGCCATGACCATACAACAAACTGATTGTAGTCTAGACAACGACTATGATCAATGCCTAAGCACCTGCGAGTGTGACTATGCAGAAGAGTCATGGAATCAATACTATTTGAAGACTGATTTTAGGGAAAAATCAGATGGAGAAAACCTTGAACCAGAACCACTGGACTATGACCAAGACTTGTCTGACGTAGAATATTCTAATGGATATGATACATGGCATGAAGACTATCCAGAGTATCATTTTGACAATGAAACAGAAGTTGAAGAACGCAAACCAGAGCCACCAGAATACTATTCAATTGACAGAAGCTGGCCAAAGAAAATTACACCTTGCCACTTTGTTGTGTCAAGCCGAGTGCCAACCTACACCACTCCAACTAGATCAAGGAATCAGACCAGTAAAGTATATATTTACAATTCCAAATCTCTAACCTTTTCAGGGTACAACAAGGACCCAGATGAATACCTCCGATGGGAAACCAACATGAAACAATGGCTGCGCTCAAACAATATCCCCAAAGAGGAGAAGCTTTCATATGCCGTCGATATGCTTGTTGGAGATGCCTACAATTGGTGGTTGAAGGAAAATGCACGGACCTTCTACACCAAACCAGTCCTTGATTGGGGAGATCTTAAGGCACGAATGTATAGGGAGTTTGTGAAAAAGCACCAAACACGCAGAAACATCACCACACAACTTATGCACCCAACAGCATCAAGGAGTGAGATGTCTACACCAAACATGCAGCCCTTTCATAAGCCCAAGCTTGCCTACTGCTCTGAGCAGAACAACGTGTTTTCAAACACCTTAGAAGGACAAAAGGTAGCTAAGCCGATGGTCAAACCAAAAATTGACCAGCAAGTTCAAAAGCCTCAAGCCATAGCACACATGAAACCATCAAAGCCATTGCTTGGAATACACGTCAAGGAAACGCCAGGTAAGTCCTCTAACAATGTGAAAACAGATGAAATTATATGCTATAGATGTCAAGAAAGAGGACACTTTGCTAAGACATGCCCAACTAGACAACTAATAACAAGCTTACAAGTAGAACTCGAAAATATTAAGCCTAAAAGTGTTAAGGAAATAAAGGAGCTTCAATTTGAAATTTCCAGTACTAGCATAATGCACTTGTCTTTGCCAAAAGTTGTTGAAACAGGTCTAACAAAGCAAGGATTCAACAAAGATCAAGAAGACCCACCTCCTACATTAAACCGATGTTCGGAATCAAGAAGAGACCATGGAAAACCCAACACCTTGGAGGCAAAGCAAAGCAACCAGCTGCAATGGAAAGGAGTAATTGCTTCCTTTCTTATCAGGGAGCAACCACCAGATGCACAATGGCCACATCCGAACCATATAAGGGCCACAAACCGAGGTAATGCCCTAAACCCACAAGTAAATCATGGTATTAACTTGCCTTCTCTATGTGCAGACCAAAATGTTTTGAGGGCAAAACATTTCGAAGGGGGAGGGTATGATGAGGTCATCAGCACAACCCCCGGCCAACTGCCCAGCCCGGCCGGCCCAAGAAACACAAAGGCGGCCAAATACGAGCAAAGGGATACATGGGTGTATCTTCATGAATCCAAGCTTAACCAAGAAGCGGCCAGCCAAGACCAAACCTGGCCTATAATCCTGACTCACAGAGGACACGCGGCGACATGCAGCTCACCCAAAACAAGGCCAGATCAAGTCATGCACCATACATCAAATTGGAGTTTTCGAAACTTACCATATTTGGAACTTTCCTTATATGAAAGTCTCCAAAGGTTTCTTTGGCGACCAGGAGACTTTTTGGTACTTCTAGGAGCTCCCTTAAGCACTTCTAGAAGCTCAAACACGCCTTGGACCAGACGGGTCCATCCGTGCCTTCAAATGAACCGATTGGAGCCGTTTATGGCAAGTGAGATGGCCAACTGGTTTAATCACTTGCAAACCAAAACATGGCGTCCAGGAGATATTATTAAGGCCCTAAGGAAGCCCAAAATAAACCTACCATGCACCAGCCACCAGAGGATCAGGCGAATCCCTTTCCTCCAAGACTTGCCATATATGGACCAAAGTGCACTTAATGTGTTCAGATTGCAATATCTCTATTCCTTGCAAATTGGGCACGTATTGAAGACTTTCCAAAGCATCCAGGATGTACCTAGACACCTTACATTCGCCCCAAAGCTCTCAAGATTCAAGCATATACACTTTCCTTGTTGGCCAAACAAGACATTAATGGCCAACAACCATATATTTTAAATATATGATTTCCTTTTCTCTTTTTTTAGGTTTAGGACCGTTGCTAAGAGCACTATATAAGCTCAGCACGACCTCATTGTAAAGATAGACCACCATTGAAATAAAAGTTGAATACAAAGTATTTTCTTCAAAGCCTTGTCTTTGAACTTGTTCTTATTCTTTAGAAACTAAGTGTGTGATTCAATTCCTTTCTATTGAAGCCACGGCCAGGTTAGTTTGAGAGATTCAAACTCCCTTGGTTCACCTTTGATCATGTGATTCGATCAAAACCCCCTCCTTTTAGTTCCCTTGCCCGCTTAAGCCAAGAGAGATTCTCGGTCTTGCGAGTCACGGCCGTACCGCTTGTGAGATTGATATTCAATCTTACATCAGTACGTTCACTTTTATCTTTAGCCGCTAGTTTTGGTTGTAAGTTATGGCAATTAGACGTGAAAAATGCTTTTCTATATGGTGAGCTTGATAAAAGTATTTTCATGGAGCAACCACTTGGCTTCAAATCACGAGAACATCATGATTATGTGTGCAAGCTCAAAAAGGCTTTGTATGGGTTAAAACAAGCTCCACGTGCTTGGTATGGAAAGCTTGCTCAATTCCTTCAGTTTTGCGGTTATGTGACATCAGATTCTGATCCAAGTCTATTCTTCAAAAAGAATGGAGGTGTCCATGTGATAGTTCTTCTTTACGTGGATGATATGATAGTTACTGGTAATGATGATGGTGAAATTACTCGACAACAAGAGGATATGTCGATAAGGTTTGAAATGAAGAATTTGGGTGAGCTGAATAACTTTCTTGGTTTGGAAGTTGAAAGAGTAAGTGATGGAATATTCATCGGCCAACAAAGCTATGCAAAAAGGATTGTTGAGAGGTTTGGGATACACGAAGGAAAAACACGCACTACTCCAATAGATGTGAACATAAAGCTCGGACGCGATGAAGGATCCCTACTACCTTATCCTCGATCTTATCGCTCTCTTGTAGGATGTCTTCTATATTTAACTATAACAAGACTTGACATTGCCTTTGCGGTAGGTCTTGTAAGTCGTTTTATGCAATCACCTAGAAAACCACATCTAGAGGTAGCAAAGAAGATATTGAAGTATGTGAAGACAACTCTTGGTATGAGATTGGTGTACAAGTACAATGCTAAGATTTGTCTATATGGATTCACAGATGCTGACTTTGGTGGAGATCAAGATGACCGAAAATCAACTTCAGGTTATGTGTTCTTATGTGGTGATACGAGTGTTTCTTGGTGTAGCAAGAAGCAAGCAACGGTGTCACTATCTACTAGTGAAGCAGAGTATAAAGCTTCAAAACTAGCAACTAAAGAGTGTGTATGGCTTCGTAGGCTCATTGGGGATTTGTTCGAGCCAATCAATAAGCCGATTGCAATCTACGGAGATAATCAAACTGCTATTAAGTAAGCAAATAATCCGATGTTTCATGCAAGGACGAAGCACATTGAGTTAGAACATCACTTCATACGAGAGAAGGTGCTTGATGGGACAATTGAAGCTTTGGAGGTTCGAAGTGAGGACAACGTTGCCGATATCTTTACAAAATCATTACCAAGAGGTCAATTTGAATTACTCCGCTCGAAGCTCGGGTTAGTTGACAAAATCAAGTTTAAGGGGGAATATTAAAATTAAACTTGATTTGGGTCAAATTTAATTATGGGTTATTGACCCAATAACTTATTAATTGGATCAACCCAAGTTAAGTCCAAATTCTAGAATATCTAAAAATATCTTTATATCTTAACCTTTTGTTTTTCTAGAGAATTCTAATATTTAAATATCTAGATATTGTTGTAAAAATATCTAGATATTGTTGTAAAAATATCTAGAGAATGGTGTAAGATATTTTGTAGTTTTGGAGCCTATAAATAGCTCCTCATCTTCTCATTTGTAACAACAATAACAAGTTAAACAACTACAATAAAAGAGTATCTTTCTACATAAGTTCTCAAGTGTCTTCTAATTCTCTTAGAAGTATTCAAGTATCTTTTAAGTCTTCTTCCATATTCTTATTCATACTTAGAGGGTTTGTTCTCTTACTTTCTTTCGGGTTCCTCGGGTATTACGGTCTTGGGCTAGTGCTAAGCACTATTGTTGGTTTTTTTTCTTTACAGCATGTGCATGCCGTTCTCAGAATTAATAGCCAAAAACCCATAATCTTCTTGTTCTTATGTAAGACCATGTGGAAGATGTGCTTGAATTGAGGATGCTCTTTAAATCATTTCAATTCTTCGAATCCTAATCGGTTTTCAAACACTGACAAAACTTTGAGTGAATCACACCGTGTATGCAACTTGCATTGCTTCTCGTAACCTATCATTTGGAAGAAAAATTTCAGCGGCTACATCGGTTCAATATCCCCTTCAACAGGATTAGAATGTTGCAATCATAAAATTAATTTAACAGTTGTACCAAAAAGTATTAATTGTACAACAATAACGAGAACTACCTAACTTTACATATTTGTACCATTAATACCTAACTTTACATATTTGTACCATTAATACCTAACTTTACATATTTGTACCATTTATACCAATTGTATTCACATTCTACATCCAAACTGTATATAATCAAACTAGTTATACTCAATAATACTAATACTAAATATACACGTAAATTTACATACCAATTCATGTTTTGAAGTTGGAGTTGAATGAGACTGAGCAGTAGCAAACACGGCCACGAGTACAACCACAGCTGTGGATTTTTTGTACGGGGTAGCATTGGCTGATTTAAGAAGAAAATAAAATAAAATTTAGATGATGTCAACAAAATAATATGAAACCATAAATGATAAGAAAACATATAATTATTTCTCTTACACAGTTAAAACAAACAGTGAATGATTGGCAAGAATCGATAATAGTTTATATGTAACATACATAAAATATGGTGATTCATCGTCTTCATATATTCTATTATATAGGTCGTATAGTATTTAAGTTTTCTAATATAAAGTTCCAACATGGTTATTTTAAAAAACGAGATCATTGACTTATTCATCTCGAGTGAGATTTTCATGTTTAGGTTAAATTTTCTTTAGGGATTAATGAAATATGATAATATATATAACCATCAATTCATGCATTTTCTGTTAATAACTCTATTTTAGTTTTGACTACATTAATAATATTACTTCTATGTATTAACCAATTCATTGCTCAAGATTGTGTTATTGTTCATATTTTGATGATTGTTTTCTAAATTACTAAAGCATTTAGTTCAATATAGCTTGAGAGCTGTGCGAAAATTATAAGTAGAATTAACAATTTTCTTGTTGCAGAAATTAACGATTAAGTATTATTTTAATAATAAATTTATTCTCATAATATTTCTGGGTTGTGTCAGCTTCCAAGGTACTGAATGAACTGAATTTTATGGCTAACAATGGGAGGGCTATTAGAGTTATGTATTCTGTTCGTGATCCAAGTCTACGTAAAAGCGGAAATGGTAATATATTTATTAATTCTACTTATGACTAAAATGCAGATTATGTATTAAAATTACTATAAAAAAACAAAACTTTCATGCTTTATCGAACAAACGATACTTTTTCATTTCAAACGTGAGAACATGAAGTAGAGTAAAAAGTACTGATTTTTGTTGGCAGATTGAACCATAAACGTTCATACAACAAAGTACACCATCCAAAATGCATGCCAAAGTTCTTAGACTTAAGCTACATAAGCAAACATATTCGTTTCCACATACTGATGAGTTTCGATCAACAACAATCACAAGAATCAATAAAGTTCGTTTTAATCAACCTCAATCATTAAAAAGTCGAATTTCTGCCTAAATTTCGAAAAGTTTAGAGACTCTTTCCTAACTCTAATTGACTACGCACACAAACGCTAGCTGTCGAGACGAGAAAATTAAATTGCGCAGAAAGATGAAATAGTAAATATTTTATTCAATACAGTTTTTTGGATCTATTCTCGAAAACTTTGACCATCCAAATGTTAGATATTCCGAAAGCTGTATGTATGTTAGACCTCTGCAATTGTGCCAACGGTAATGGTGAGGAGTAAGATATCGACACCGAAGGTGCTGATGAAGAGGAAGATATCGGTGCCGGCGGTGAAAAAAAGAGAAAAAAATAGTGGTGAAAAGAAAAAAGAGGATTTTTCGGATAGAAGAAAAGGAATTAGGGATTTAATGTTTTCTAAGTTATAGTTGGTGGCTTTAATATTTATAGGTCAGTAATTTGAAGATTTTTTAAAAGATAAAAGTTTAATATTTTTTTATTTTCGTTCAAAAATAATTATTAAATAAATGATAGTTAAAAAAAAAGTAAACGAGATTATTAGGAGCATCCGAGCATTTGATCCTCAAAAACCCCCCCAATAAATATATTTTTGTTTGTTATAAAGTATTTGCTCACCTACTCTAGTTCAAGTTAATGAATTCAGCACATTAGTGGTTTTATCTTCCTAAGATCAAAGCTACCTGATCAATCAAACAACATATATTAAAGAACAAGAATAGAATGAAGAACTCTAATAATTATCCACATAAATCTAGAATGATTGATTCATGATTAAACACCTTTGGGAATCCTTTATATCCCAACAAGTAAATTACTCAGATATGGATTCATAAAACATCATTAAATTAATAAGAAGTGCAAAATAGTAAAATTAAAAAGATAAGAGGGTTTCAAAATCTTCTCTATGAAGTACGGAGTAATATTGGCTCACAAATGAGGAAAGAACAACAATGACAAAAATGGCTACACCTATGGATATTTTATGGTGGTTATTCTTTTTTGGTTGCTCATGCAACCTAAAAATGGTATTTATAGAGTTTTCTGGTCTCTTGATGTGTATAGGGTTCGTCCTTGAATAAACAAGTGATGGATTTGAAGTGGGCTTTCACATGAACCCGATCTAGGATGAAGTAAGGCGGCTACGGTTGCACGTCTCATGGTCTAAAGCATGCCCCTTCTGGTCGTAGTCAGTGTGTGTTTTCTACTTCTGGATTTTGTGCTTGACAAGGCTTCAATTCTCCTGATGGTTCTTGAATATGAGCTGTTGGAACATCCTCAAATCACTTGGAGGTGAAAGGTGGTTGTGCCTTCTGTCTTGTTTCCAAAATTAAGATAGATTAGATGTTGAGAAGGTCTTCATATTGTGAGAACCGGATTTGAAAAGTCGAGTTCTCAACGAAAAATTACAATCCTTGTTTTTTCATAGTTGTTCCTTTTTCCTAGAAAAAGATCCCTTTTCGAAATCTCCATTCGTTATCGTAACTGACTCCTTTTACATTGATTACCAAATCGTTGCATTAGTGTAGTTCGTATTTAATGTTTAACGTTACTCCATGTCTCCCGCCATGTATTTTTCCAGTCTGGGTCGGATTTTGGATTTCGACCCAGACTCAAATTTTGGCCTCCAATGCCTTCTGGCCTGATTAACCTTTTCTGAACTTTTTAAACGTATCCGGGTCCTAGAGCAAGATCCGGTGCCAATAATTTCTCCCCCAAATTTCTCGTATCAACGATGCGAGAAATTTATTTGATAACTAATCCGATATTTCTATTTTATTTTTCTTCCCTTTTTCCCTTTTTTCTTTCCTCTTTTATGGTTCATCAGAAGCGGTTATTTAAGTAGCTCCCTTGTTCCTTAGATCTCTTACAAATTATTGTGGAAGTCTCATTTTTAAAGTAAAATTTTCTTCTTCTTGAAATTTTCTCTAGATAAACCTCTTCTTTCTTTGAAATAAGCTTCTTTTGGATTGAAACATGCTTTCTTCATCTCCGGATAGCATCGTTTGAGCAGCCCAAGCTCGGCACCACGGAGCCGAGACTTGCCCAAGCTTGCGATTTGGTTGCACGGCGCCTTTCCTCTTTGGTTAACGTCGTGCACAAACTGCCCAATCTACCTGAGCTCGGCACCACCCGACCCGAGCCCTCGCTCAAGCTTGTGAGATCCCGAGCTTTTGGGTTCCCCCGAGCCTCTCAATCACTGGAGATCTGAGCTTCCTTGTTCCCCCCAGCCGTGCCCGAGCTTCCGAGGCTCCCCCTGAGTCTCGCTCCGGAGGCCAGCTTCTCGAGTCGCACCTCGAATTCTTGTGATACATACAAGGCCTTTGAGTCGCGCCCCGAGCTTCCGAGTTCCAAGGTCCCCCAAGCCTCAACTTACCAATGAGCTCCCAAATCGGAGACTCCTTTTGGAATATCGAGCTCCCTCGCTTCACCTAAGGCAATTCAAGCATCGCGAACTCCCTTGGCATCGCGAACTCCCTTGGCATCACGAGCTCCCTCGGGTATCGCGGGCTCTCTCGACATCGGGTACAACAATTGTTTCCAAATCGAACTCGTAATCAGATTAAGCTCAAATTCAAATAGGAAGAACTACATGATTTGGAAGCAATTCATCGATGGTACAACAACTGTTTCCAAATCGAACTCGTAATCAGATTAAGCTCAAATTCAAATTGAAAAAAAAACTTCCATGATTTCGGACGAGTTAAGGTAACTTCCGGCGAAAAGTGTCGGCAGGGAGGCGAAAATTGCGGCGGGGAGGCGAAAAGGTAGAGAAAAGGAGAAAAACACGATAGAGGAGAAGAAACTGAACCGTAGGTTATATTAGACATTCCCGACGGAAACTTCCGTCGGGACTCCATCGGAACATTATTAATATTTTTGCAAAAACCCGTGTTGGAAATTATGATTCCCGCGTAATATTTTAATTCGTCGGAAATCTATCGGTATTTCGACGGGCGGATTAAACTCCGTGCATGTCTGACAAATAGTCTCATCACGTTCCAATTGATGGTTTTCCGATGGCATTGCTAAAACCGTCGAAAATCCATCGGTTACGTATATCAATTAGAACTTTCCGACAAATTTCCGATAGTTTTAACAATACCGTTAGAAATATGTCGGAAAACCATACCATCAATTGAATTTTAGAATATCACACTTCTTTAGTCAATGTAAATGTACCAAATGATAACTAAATGTGAAAATGTATTAAATGTTAAAACAAAACCAAAGGAAACTAAATAAAAACTCGACATGAAAGTAAGAAATTGTCAGGGGTAAAAAAAAAAGAGAAAAAAATATCGACAAAGCTTTGTTTTATTTGCTTAGATTTGTCTCCATTTACGATTTGATAAAGTTGAGTCCAAAAACTTTTTCACCATTTGTGATAATTTACGATTTGATAAAGTTGATTTTTTTTATATTTTTTATATATAAAGTTGATTTATGAACATATATAATTAAATTATGGAAAAAAATATTATTATCAAAAAATTAATCTGAATCTGATGAACATTCCGAATTAATTGAATTTTGGTCGTCATACTCGTCAATCTCTTCTTCTTAATCTTGAAACACATTGTAATCTGCGTTTGTGGTGTCATCAACAACAAGGTTAACTTAAAGAGAAGTATCTATTGAACCTAAGTTACCAATTGTACTTTGTTGCATAGGCTCTTGTTCGGTAATACCACATACCATTCCTCTAGGATGTATTGAGGTCACTTTAATCCAAGGATCTTGCTTGTTCCTCATATTTTCTATGTCGCTTACAAATTCGTTTTCACGTTGACCCATGATAGGGTCATACCAGTCACAATAGAACACAATACACCTCAAATCAATCATTCCTGGATAGTGAACTTCTAATATTCCACGAAGAACACCGTTGTATACAATTTCTCCCGATTGAGATGATACACCATAATTACAAGTTGTTTGTGAGTTTTCTTCGCGATAACTCTTAAAAGCATATCCACGAGTGCAGTACATTGGATAAGATTTTGCAGTAAATGTAGGACCACTCACCAACTAAACTAACCACGTGGGAAACGTTATCCCTCAGAAGGACCTGTAGTAACCTACAAAATAATTGAATGTAGTCAAATATAAATATATATATATATATATATATATATAAATAGTAAACTATTATTGAAAATAATATAATTGTGGTAACACTAACATAAAAATGCAACCATCTTGCAAATTCGCTTTTTTTAAGTTCGACCAACTCATTCTCGCTGTAATCTGAATAATGAACACGTATTTGTTCCATGTATATCCTGTTAATTATGAAAAAATAATTAACAATAAATTATAATAACAATTAAAAACAAAATTTAATTGAATGTACCTTTTATATTCCAAAACTTCATCGCAATTTGTCAAAATATACAAATGCAAGTGATTATGTTCTTCCTCTGATAGGCGTCGCGTCTTCCCTTTTCTACTTAAACGTCCTATTTGTGCAAATATTTCTGGTACATACACTGGATAACTTGGTTTTTCTCCTCCATCATCATGTCGTGCAGGTCGTCTATTTTTTGTTTGCACTTGCGATGGAAAATAGTAGCTGGCGAAGTTAGATGTTTCTTCATTAATACTTTGTGCGACGATTGAACCTTCAACCCTGGCAAGATTTTTAACTTTTTTCTTTAGGTGAAACATATATCTCTGAAAAGGATACATCCATCGGTACTGAACAGGTCCTCCAAGCGCTGCTTCTCTAGGGAGGTGAATAGGAAGATGCTCCATAACATCAAAAAATGATGGTGGAAATATTTTTTCCAGGTTACAAATGAGAACCGGTATTTTTTCCTCCAAATTTCGGATATCGTCTGTAGTAAGTGATCTTGTAAATAAATCTCGGAAAAAGCACCAATCCCTACATAAAAAATATTTTAATATCATATAATATATGAAATTATGATTATTTATATATAAAATAATATAAACGTACCTGTAATTGCTCCGTGGACGTTTTTAAGCAGCAGATCGCTAAAGGCAAATGGCAATAATTTTTGAATGACAACATGACAATCATGATTTTTCATCCCTGAAAATTTACCTTTAATAGTATCTACACAATTACGAAGATTAGATATGTATCCATCTAGAAATTTGACACTATGCTTAATCCAGTCAAAGAATTCATCTTTTGCATGCGCATCCAACCGGAATGCGGGAGACAATGATTTTCCATTTGACATTACATGTGGTTCTTTCCATGAACAAATATCCGGCAAATCCAATCTAGCTTTCAAATTATCTTTTGTTTTTCCTTGCACATTTAGAACGGTATTCATTATGTTGTCGAAAAAATTCTTCTCAATGTGCATAACATCTAGATTATGGCGCAACAAATGGTCCTTAGTGGCTGCAAGAAAATATCAAGCGATCGCTTAGGATGCTTTGAGCCGGGGACGAGAATTGTTAGAAATAAAAACTCTCGTTTCATGCACAAAGAAGGAGGCAAATTATAAAGTGTAACGATAACTGGCCACAACGAGTATTGCCTCCCATGCTTCTCAAAAGGATTGAATCCATCTGTAGATAACCCGAGGTATACGTTTCTAGGCTCATATGCAAAACTAGGATAAACATGTTGAAAATGTTTCCATGCTTCTGCATCCGAGGGATGCACAATTTCTCCATTCGAATTATGTTCTACAAGCCATCTCATAGGTTTTGCCATGTGTTCAGATTGATATAGCCTCTTTAACCTCTCTGTTAATGGCAAATACCACATCCATTTATGCGGAATAGGTACTCTACTGCTTGTCTCTTGAAATCGAGGTTTGTGAAAAAAATCAGCACTTCATGCGGTTTTCATCATTTCTCCAATAGATCATGCAATACATACATCGATCATCTGGTATGGCAATCCAAGACCAGCTACAAGTTTTTGAACCTCGTAATATGAAGCAGGTGCAATATCATCTATCATTTCAGGTTTGTAGATCGTGAGGTCAAATCGAAACGGTGACTCATGCTAGAGCCCATGTTCTAGTGCGGCAAGTGCTACCGAGCCGTTGACTCCCACTATTTTTGCCTTAACTCTTTTGGAATTATCTATAAAACTTTGCAAGTGTTTTCTCTCTACTAGAGTTACATTCCAAAGGCCGGCATCGGTCGTGCCCTTCCCCAAAAAAATTGAGTAATGTTTAATAAAAACTGTTGATAGCTGAGTGAAATTGTCAATGAAATTTCTTTTTAACTGTGAAAACCACTCAAGGGCTGGACCGATTAGGCTCTCTGCGAAGAGTCGACACTATCCCACGTCTCTCTCCGCCTCGCTAAAATTTACTCAAGCAGCAGGAATCCAAAAATTGGTCATATCAGCCTTTGGGTCTGAATCGCCCTCAAGAGTAGGAAGGCATAGCTTATCGGTGTCCTTAATCTGAGTGTTAATTATCTGGGTTATGAATGGCGATTTTTTGGTTTTTTCGATTATGCGATCGATCTCAGAAGTTGTGCTAGACGCCTAGTGGACTTTTGATGTCATTACTATCAGTTTTGCATTGGCCTTCTCTATCGATCGCTTCAAATTTTTGTATCCGCTTTCGCTTGTTGACCTAGCAGTCGTTCTCATTTCCAATTTTCTCGGATTTTCATCTCGGCTCAAATTCACTCTTCTGGGCTCAAGGTTGAGAATAGGTTGGGGAGTTGTCGCAACCCCGAACACTGATCCTAGAGCGAACTCCAAGGTTTGTGGGATTGTGTTGGGTTGGATCCGGCTTGTTGTTCTGAGGTTACTAACAGGTAGAGGGGTTAACTAGCTCCGATTCACTGATTGCCACCATCTTCGCTTCGAGTTCTGCCTGCGTAGTGGCGAGGTTAGTTAGGTGGGATAAGACTTAGTCTTCATGAGTGTTGAATCGAGCGACAAGAGCCGCGTTCTATTCTTTTTGTTGGTCAGCAATCTTTGAGATCCGTGAGAAGAGCCTCGATCTCGGAGAGAGGATCTAAGCAGTCGTCAATGGATCCTGACATGCTTCCACTTTGTGGGAGCTAGGTGATGTCTTGTTTCTTTCCCACAGACGGCGCCCAAATATGAGCAACGAATATGAAAAGTCGAGTTCTCACCGAAAAATTATACTCCTTGGTTTTTCTTAGTTCTTCTTTTTCTTTTTTTTTTCCGAGAGAGAGATCCCTTTTCGGGAGCTCCCTTCGTTTTATTTAAATTATATGTATTGTAATTGATTCTTTTACATTGATTACCGAATTGCTGCATTAATGCAGTTCATATTTAATGTTTGACGTTACTCCATTTCTTCCGCCGTACGTTTCTCTAGTATGGGTCGGATTTCGGATTTCTACCCGGACTTAAATTTTGGGCCTTCAATTCTCTCCAAACCGATTAGCCTTTTTGGACTGGATCCGGATCCGGTGCCATTACATATGGTGTTGAATTTATCATAGTCTACATCTATCCAAAACGAGATTTTTTTACTCCACTTTGTGCTTTTTGGCCAATTTACAAAAAGCTTTTGAATTTCTTACAAAAATTGAAACCACTTGAAAATCATTAGAAAGTAATTCAAAACACCTACAAGAGATCTTAAAATCATGTACAAAAAGGTAAAAACTTGGCTATATCAATTTTCTCACAGATAGATCTTTGTCTGTGATCAAACAAAACAGAAATTTCAGTAATATTGAATAATTACTGTTGAAAGCTCAGTGAAATTGTCAATGGAATTTCTCTTATCTAACTGTGAAAACCCCTCAAGGGCTGGACCGATTAGACTCTCTCCGAAGAGCCCACAATATCCCACGTCTCCGCCTCGCTAAAATGAACTCAATCACCGGCGATCCAAAAAGCGGTCATATTAGACTTTGGGTCTGAATCACCCTCAAATATAAGAAGACATAGCTTGTCAGTGTATTTAATCCGAGTGTAAATTAGTTGAATTAAGAATGGAGATTTTTCTGTTTCTTCGATAATGCGATCAATCTCAGGAGTTATGCTAGATGCCTAGTGGACTTTTTATGTTATTGCTATCAGTTCGGCGTTGGCCTTTCCTATCGAGCGCTTCAAATTTTTCTATCTATTTTTGTTTGGAGTGTCGTGACTGTCGACTTGGAAATCGTTCTCGTTTCCAATTTGACCCGGATTTTCATCTCGGCTCAAATTCACTCTTCTGAGCTCATGGTTGAGCAGAGGTTGGGGAACTGTCAAGACCCCGAACACTAATCCTAGAGTGAACTCCAAGGTTCGTGGGATTGTGTCGGATTGGATTCGGTTTGTTGTCCCGAGGTTACTAACTGGTAGAAGGTTAACTGATCTAATTCACTGATTGCCACCATCCTCGCTTCGAGTTCTGCATGCGTAGTGGCGAGGTTAGTCAGTTGGGATAAGACTTATGTCTTCATGAATGTTGAATCAAGCGACAAGAGGCTCGTTTGATTCTTTCTGTTTGTCAACAATGTTTGAGATCTGTGAGAAAAGCCTTGATCTCCGAGACAGGATCTGAACGGTCGTGAATGGATCCTGACATGTTTCCACTTGCTGGGACCTAGGTGATGTCGTGTTTTTTCCCATAGACGACGGCAAAATATGAGAACCAAAAATGAAAAGTCGAGTTATCACCGAAAAATTACATTCCTTCCTTTTTCTTAGTTCTTCTTTTTTTCATTTTTTTTGAGAGAGATCTCTCGGGAGCTTCCTTCATCTTATTTAAACCATCTCTATCATAATTGATTCTTTTACATTGATTCTCGAATCACTGCATTAATACGGTTCATATTTAATGTTTGACGTTACTCCGTGTCTTATGTCGTGCATTATTCCAGTCTGGGTCAGATTTTAGATTTTTATCTTAACTTAAATTTCAGGCCTCCAATTTCTTTCGGTCCGATTAACCTTTTTGGACTTTTTTAATAGATCTGAGTCCCAGAGTCAGATCCGGTGCTAACACATATAGTGTCAACGGTATGCATCTATCCAAAAACGAGAATTTTTGCCCTATTTTATGCTTCTTTGGCCCAATTTACAAAATGCTTTTGAAATTCTTCCAAAAATTAAAACCACTTCAAAATCATTAGATACCGACTTAAATTTTCGTGAACTTCTCAGCTAAAGGACTAACCAAGACTAATGGTGCTAAGTATTTAAGGCTATTTAGTGGTGAGGTTAAAGTATTTCAGGTTACCGTTTTAGCCCGCGGATGCAAGATACTATGCAAAACAGCAAGAGATGATTGACATACTAGTAAGCACATATTCGAGTCACTTCTTCTTGCACGAAGGTTGCTTGCACAAAGGTTGCTTGCACAAAGGTTGCTTGCACAAAGGTTGCTTGCACAAAGGTTGCTTGCACAAAGGTTGCTGCACATTCCTCATTTTTGGTAACTTTCTCACCATTCATGTAGACTAGGTCTTTCATGGGATTTGAAACGGATGGCGTCTAATCTTCTCGCAAACTAACCATGGCTTCCCTTCTTCATGTTTTGGCTAACGAAGGACTCTGTTAGGCTTTTTCTTTTCCCTTTCGGTTTTTTCGGTTTCAAAATGTAAATGCCTTTTGAGAAAGGGTGTTAGGAGCAGGAAATTTACCATTGGTTTGAGAATTTCAAGGCAAAACAAAACTCCTGTTTTTATACTTCCTTTACCACATACCAAACCTGTTTGAGCATCAACTGAGTTTTGTTTTCTGTGAGGCAGTTGTTGGGTCCTCTTCTTCTCCTTCCGTGTTTATGACATGAGTTGGAAGGATTGGATTTCCATCAGCGTTGAGAAGTGGTTGTCCATTTCCAACAACAGTAGCCTTTTGGTGATTGTTGTGAAGAGGATCTTCATTGGTCAAACTGATCGTCTATCTTTAGTTGTCTCATGCATCTTCAGAGTTCTCTTTCGTATCTTATGATCTCTTCTAGTCGCTGTAAGACATTAGGAGTATTTCTCCTCGTGGTCACGCACCTGAGAGTAAGAGAAGGGAGAGTAAAAATTTTGTTAGATTTCAAAGAAACAGCTTGAAAACCAAAGTAGCATAGAACAGAAAATTAGATCACGAAATCGCAAGTAACAATCAAATCCCTGAGAACGGTGCCAAGAATTTGATGTGTCCTAAATGTATAGCAAGTTTTAACCCTAAGAACAACTACAAGTGCACAACAATCACGATAGTATAATAAGGGAACGAATCCTACATAGATTTGTGTTCTTAAGATTTTTACCAATCTTAGTTTTTCGTCCAGACTTATCAAAATTCAAAGTGGGTGTCACCGTTTGCAGTATCAGCAATGACAAAAGCTCAAATGAATCGACCATGGCAGATTGTCGAAGCTGGAAAAACAGAGAGATGAGCCGACAAGAATGGAGGCCAAAACAAATCAAAAACGATGTCGCAGCAACTAAAGGAAAAAACGACGTCGCTGAAAATAATAAAAGTCCTAAAGAGAATATGCAAAACGATGCCGTATTATCCTTGTTGTCTTTGTCTGCAACAGATGAAGACAAAAACAGAGCAACCACAGTACAAGAGAACTTCAATACAAAGAGCCGTTTTGCAGTCCAAAACAGATTTAGGCTCCGCAATCACTCATCTGAGTAAGGAAGAGCCAAAGAGAATGGTAATTAGGATTCTATGTTCTTTAATGTTAAACGTGTATAAAAACGCTGTTACATTGTCTTTGAGTTGCATAAAAAAAATAATGAAAAACCAGAGAAAAATATTTAGTTTCAATCTTCTTCTTTAAGTTTCTACATGGTATCAGAGCCATATAAGGTCGAAACCTAGAGCTCTTTGCCTACTCTGTTCCTTCTCTTAATATAAAAAACTGTGCAATAGTCACCTTGACCGAAAACAATTACATACTGTGAAAATCATAGTTTGAATCCCTTCTTTCAGGTCAATGGCTTCTTGGGTTTGTGACAAGACGCATCCAGCCACCTGTAACAACGATCTCAGTCCCAAACATCAATGGAACAACAACCGAGTCCCCGAACCCAGACTATCAACATCAAAATCATATCTGGTTCAAAACCGACCAGGTTGTGAAGTTTTGGTTGTTGGGGTCTTTCTCTGAAGATATCTTGAGCGTGGTGGTGTATTGTAATACTTCACATGAGATATGGTGCAGTCTCGCTAATCACTTTAATAGAGTAAAATCATCGTGATTGTTTGAAGCTCAACGAAAGCTTCAAACTATCTCAAAGAATGAGAAGTCTATGGTAGACTATTTTAAGGAAGTAAAAAGTATTTGTGATCAGTTGGAGTCAATGGGAAATCCGGTTCCGATAAGATGAAAATATATACAACTATTCATGGTTTTGGTAGAGAATATGAATCGATTAAGACTAGTGTTAAAGGATCGATGGACTCAAGTGTTGGTTTAAGTTTTGAAGACGTGATACCGAGACTAACGAGTTATGCAGACCATCTTCAAGCCTACACTGCAGAAAACTCCATTTCACCCCACTTAGCCTTCAACATAATGCATAATGATAGAGGCAACTACGGTTCAAATAGAGGAAGAGGAAGCTTTTATGGCAGATACACAAACAGAGGAAGAGGATATTTTCTACAAAAGGGAGAAGATTCCCACAGCAAATAACCTCACCTCACAGCTCCTCTGGTTCATTGGCTTCGTTTGACTCGTCAAATAAGCCTGTTTGCCAAATCTGCAACAAGCCTGGTCACATTGTCCTGAAGTGTTGGCATCGTTTCAACAATGCATATCAGTATGATGATATTCCACAGGCGCTTGCAGCTTTAGAAGTAATTGATGTTAGTGAAAATTCTGGGTTCGAGTGGTAGCCCGATACCGGTGCGACTGCACATGTGACAAATTCGCACCATAACCTTCAGCAAACTCAACCATACACTGGAACCGATCAAATAATGGTTGGAAGTGGAAACTATTTGCCCATCGCACACACTGGATCAGCTTCACTATCTTCCACTTCAGGTAATCTACCTCTCAAGGATGTATTAATGTGTCCTAACATTGCAAAATCTTTGCTTTCTGTGTCTAAGATTACCACAGATTATCTTTGCTCCTTTGAGTTCGATTCTAATGGTGTGTGTGTGACTGATAAGGCCACCAAGAAGCTGCTAACTCTAGGAAGAGCGTGTAATGTGCTGTATTTGCTGGAGGACTCTACGGTTAAGCTTTCTATACCACTCATCGTGCTGCTCATCCTGATGTTTGGCATAAGAGGCTGGGCCATCCAAACTCTCAAGTCCTTCAATGATTATCAGCTACAAATGCTATATTAATGAATAAAAGCACAAATGTGATGTGCAAGTCTTGTCATCTTGGGAAAAGTTCAAGACATCTCTTTTCCGCTTCTTGGTTTTCTGCTTCAAAACCTTTGGAAAGACTGCATTGTGATCTTTGGAGACCTACACCCATCTCTTCTGTTTAGAAATTCAGATACTATGTCATTTTCATTGATAAATATTCTCAGTTTTGTTGGCTCTATCCGTTAAAGTTAAAATCAGATTTCTTCTTAGCATTCATCTCATTTCAGAAGTTGGTTGAAAATCTGTTTGATTCCAAAAATACATACCTTTCAATGTGATGAAGGTGGAGAGTTTGTGAGCACAAATTTCTTAACACACTTGCAGAATTGTGGCATTCAGCAGTACATCTCTTGCCCACACACACCACAGCAGAACGGTTTGGCAGAAAGAAAGCATCGTCACATCGTGGAGTTTGGTCTCTCCATGATGTTTCAATCAATGATTCCACAAAGATATTGGGTCAAATCTTTCTTCACTGCTAATTTCCTCATTAACCTTTTGCCAACAACAACATTGGACAATAATATGTCTCCATATGAAAGGCTGAATGGAAAATCGTCTGACTATTCAGCTCTACGAGACTTCGGGTGTGCTTGTTTCCCCACACTTCAATACTATACTTTGAATAAATTTGATCCACGATCTTTGAGCTGCATGTTTCAAACCCAACACTCGGTACATTATGCTCACTCACAAGGCTGAAAATCCAGAACCATGTACTGTAAAGGCTGCTCTGAAAGATCCAGGGTGGAAGAAGGTTATGACAGAAGAAATTAAAAATTATCATGAAACAAAAACATGGTCTTTGGTTCCCTACAAGTCGGACATGCATGTGCTTGGCTGCAAATAGATTTTTAGAACAAAACTCAATGCTGATGGGACTCTGAACAAGTTAAAAGCCAGACTTGTTGATCAAGGATTCAAACAAGCGGAAGGTATTGATTACTTAGAAACCTATACTCCCGTAGTTCGAACAGCAACTGTCTGAACTGTTTTACATGTTGCTACTATCATGGACTGGAAAATATGTCTAATGGATGTTCAAAATACCTTTTTGCATGGAGATCTTTCAGAAAAAGTGTTTATGATGCAGCCAGCAGGTTTCATAGATCCGGTTAACCCAACGCATGTATGTCATCTTCACAAATCTTTATAAGGCTTGAAACAATCTCATCGGGCATGGTTTGATAAATTCAGCTTTTTGCTTCTTGAATTTGGATTTGTATGATGTAAACCAGATCTATCCCTCTTTGCTTATATCAAAGACAAGGCAATTATCTTGCTATTTCTTTATGTAGATGATATGGTGATCACGGGAAACAGTTCGGAATCAATGGATAATCTCATTCAGGCTCTTGGTCAGGAATTTCGAATGAAGGATCTGGGAAATTTTTCATACTTTTTGGGAATTCAAGCTCAATTCCACTCACAAGGTCTGTTTTTTTCACAACAAAAGTATGCAGAAAATCTCCTGGCCGTTGCTGCAATGTCTGAATGCAGTCTTGTTTCTACATCATTGCCTGTTCAACCTGATCGCACTCTAAATCAGAGTCAAGCCTTTGACAATCCCACCTATTTCCGGAACTTGACAGGTAAGCTCCAATTTCTAATGGTTATTCGCCCAGATATACAGTTTGCTATCAATTATATCTGTAAAAAAATGCATGCTCCTTCAATGGCTGATTTTCATCTACTCACACTACAAGAAAACATGCGATTTGCGACCACGGTTGTGGTCGCAAAGTAGTCGCAAAACTGTATTTTGCGACTATATTGCGACTACGTGATGTGATCGCAAAATACTAGTCGCAAAAAAAAATTAGTCGCAAATCAGTTGCACATTTACGACTGATTTGCGACCATGGAAATAGTGGTTCTTTTGCGACTAATTTGCGACCACAAGGTGGTGACTATTTTTGTAACTAATTTACCACTGGAGGAGAACCATAGTCGCAAATCAGTCACAAAAATTTGTGACTGTTTTGCGACTACAGGAGAACTGTAGTCGCAAATCAGTCGCAAATCAGTCGCAATTTTTTGTGACTGTTTTGCGACTGCACATATCTCGCAGTCGCAAAACAGTCACAAAACATTGCGACTGATTTGCGACTACAGGAGAACTGCAGTCACAAATCAGTCGCAATTTTTTGTGACTGATTTGCGACCATATTTATGAAGGAGTCGCAAATCGGTGGCAAAAATTGCGACTGATTTAGGACTAATTTGCGACTACACCGTAATTAGATTTTAAAAAAAATATTATATTTTTTATTATTATTGAAATAATTTCGTATATTTGGAAAAAATATAATATTAATTATTTAAATTTTAATTTCGAAATATTTAAATTATTTTAAAAAAATGTAAAATAATATTTATAAATTTAAATTTCAATAATAATTTTGGAAATAAGTTTCAATAATAAAATTCTTTATTTGAAATTCGAAATACTAATAAAATAATTTATATTAATTATTAATATAATTGGTTTAAAATTAATATTATTTATTACTAATTTTTATTAATGAATTAAAAATATTATAATATTAAATAAAAAATATGTAAACTAAATATTGAATAAAAAGATATACAAATGTAAAATTATAACATTTATTATTGAAAATTATTTAATACATGAAAAAAAAATCTAATTGTCCGGTGGCGGAAATTGGAAATCTGATGGCGAAAATGGGGTGGTGGGCGGAGCCGTCAATGGTTCCCCTGTGCAATCATTATCCCGCATATAGGAGGCGAATGCGGGATCCGTCCGTTGGATATATCTGAGGAGCATCTCCAAGCTCGAGATCTTCTTCTGGTTTTCTCTGTTCAGCTCTTCAATCTTCTCATATTTTTCCATAATCTGCGCGTTTTGTGCTTTAATCAACGCGTTTCCATGCGTTGTCCATCTTGATAACATTCCATAAGCGGGAAAGTCGCTTATCGTCCAAAGTAACACAGCTTTTAGATTGAAATTTTGGTTCAGCGATACATCGTATGCATCAACTCCGATAGACCATAATTCTTTCAACTCATCAATCAAAGGTGGTAGGAATATGTCCAGACTAGCACGCGGATGATTTGGCTCCGAATTCAAAATAGTTAGAAACAAATACTCTTTCTTCATACACATCTCCGGTGGCAAATTATATGGAGTGATAATCACCGGCCATAATGAATGATTACGAGACATCCCAAATGGGTTGAATCCATCAGTACATAAGCCAAGATAAACATTTCGAGATTCAGCAGCAAATCTAGGATGTAAATATTGAAAATTTTCCCACTCTACAGCATCAAATGGATGACTCATTTCTCCGTCTTCTACTTCATGCTCTGCGTGCCACCTCATTGCCTCTACGGTTTTCTCGCTTTGATACATTCTTTTAAGTCTATCACCTATAGGTAAATACCACATACGACTGAAAGGTATTCTCGTCCTGCCCTCGCTTGGCTTATACCGGGGGGGGGGGGGGGGGGAATCGAAAAATTTGCATTTTTCCAATTTCTCATCTTCTTTCCAAAATATCATACAATTTTTAACACACACGTCAATTGTATAAAACATGAGGCCTAAATTTCGCATCAATTTTTTGGTTTCATAATATGAACCCGTCGCCTGATTCTCGTCGGGTAAATATTCTGTAAATAGCTCCGTCCAAGAATCCATACATTTTTCTGGTAAATTAAAATCAGATTTGATGTTCATGAACCGAGCAGCTAAAGATAATTGTGAGTGCCCTTCATGACAACCATCATACAATGGATTTTTTGCAGCTTCTAACATGTTGTAAAACTTTTCTGCTTCTTCATTAGGCTGTTCTTCTTCATAATTATAATTATAATTTTCTTCGTTCTGATTATAGTACTGATGATGATCATCAGTCGTTGTCTCACAAAATGCATCCGTCACTATTTCAACATATCTATTACCAGATATACCAACTGTTTCATCACTACTACAATCACGTCCCTGATTTCTTTGTACATCACCCCGACTAGTACTCGTCCCTAACTGAACATTCAACTCTTCTCCATGTTTATACCAAATATAATAATTTGGCATAAACCCTCGACTATATAGATGACTCCATATTTTTCGTCCCGGAATAAATTTATCATTTTTGCAATTAATACAAGGACAAAAAAACTTACCTCCACTACTTTGAGCTATAGGTTGACTACTTGCAAAATTCATGAACTGCTCCATGCCTTGTGCAAATTCCGCGAGATATTTCTTGTTTCATTATCGATTCTTCTGTACATCCAATCTCTCGAATTGTTATAATTTCCTCACATGTTTTACAAAACTTTTTACTTTTGATTTCACAGATGAGAGAATGGGATGGTGCATATATATACAACATTTTGCGACTACTTTGCCACTGATTTGCCACTACTTTGCGACTACAGCTATGTAGTCGCTTAAATGTCGTTATACCTAACACGCACATGTTTTTTATGTTGGCACTTTGCCACCACTTTGTGACTGCAGAGCTACTACATACTGTAGTCGCAAGTTGGTCGCATTTTTAGCGACCAATAAGTGACTACCACCTGATTTTCCATATGTAGTCGTTAATTAGTCGCTATTTTGCGACTGATTAGCGACTACAATGGTCAGTCTCAATGCAGTTGCATGTCAGTCGCTAATTGGTTGCATATTGCGACTGATTTGCGACCACACTTATTTGTCACAATTTTGCGACTAATTTGCGACTACGGCACCGTGGTCGCAAATTGGTCGCTAAACCGTGACAAATGTGGTCGCAAAAATTGCGACCACGTATGTAGTCGCAAGTTACAGTCGCAAATAGGCAGTTTTCTTGTAGTGTCAAGAGGATTCTTAGATACATCAAAGGCACTACAACAATGGGTTTGACATTCAATAAACACACCGATTGCACAATGCACATCTACATCGATGCAGACTGAGCAGGATGTCAAACAACTAGACGATCAGTTGGCGGTTTCTGCACCTTTCTAGGCAACAATCTCATATCTTGGTCATCTAAGAAGCAGCCAATTGTTTCCAAGAGTTCAACTGAGGCAGAATATCGGTCTACAGCCTCAGAAATTAAGTGGCTGAGCTTAATTCTAAAAGAACTGCAGATTCTGATTGTTAAGACTCCCGAGTTATATTGTGACAATCTTTCATCGGGTTACTTAGCAGCAAATCCGGGGTTTCATTCACGTACAAAGCACTTCGATCTCGATCAACACTATGTTCGTGAACAAGTAGCTTTGGGTATTCTGCTCATTCGCCACATTCCTGCCTCTCAGAAACTTGCCGATATATTTAAAAAAGGCTCTTCCATTTGCTACATTCTCTCATCTTCGATTCAAACTTGGTGTGGATGTGCCACCCACACCAAGTTTGAGGGGGGCACTCAGCAATGACAAGAGCTCAAGTGTCGCCTATGGCAGATTGTCGAAGCTGGAAAAATAGGGAGATGAGTCTACAAGAATGGAGGCCAAAATAAATAAACAACGATGTCGCAACAACTAAAGGAGCAAATGATGTCGCTGAAAATAATAAGAGTCTTAAAGAGGATATGCACGATGCCGTATTATCCTTGCTATCTTCGTCTGCAAAAGCTGAAGAAAAAACTAGAGAAACCATTGCAAAAGAGAACTCGAGTACAAAGAGCCGTTTTGGAGTTCAAAATAGATTTGAGGCTCTGCAATCACTCATCGAGTAAAGAAGAGCCAAAGAGAATGCGAAGAGTTTAATTAGGGTTTTAGGCTTACTACAATAAAACAACGACTTTGCGACCACACAAGGTAGTCGCAAAATCTTCGTCGCAAAATTATTTAGTCGCAAATCAGTCACACTTTAGCGACTGATTTACGACAATGGTAATAGTGGTACAATTTGCGACTGATTTGCGACAAAACATGGTGATTGTATTTGCGAGTACTTTGCGACTGGTTTTCAGTAACAAATTTTACCACTATTTTGTAAATAGTTGATGAGCATCTCCAAGTTGTTAATCGTCTTTTGATTTTTTTTTTTTGCACTTCTAGCATCTTCCGATTGGCTTCAAGAATTTTCGCGTTTTGTTTTTCAATTTGCGTGTTTCGTTATTCATTACGCATGTTGATTGCATTTTGTACTTCAACGGCGCTGCGCGGCTAAGAGTTGCTATTGAATCGCAACGTAGTCGGCGATAGTGGATTGCAACTCATTACGCCTACCCGACCCATCCACGCGGTTCAGGCTATCGAGTCCGTAAAGATGGTCTCGGTCATCCGCAACGGAAGACTACAAAAAAATTAGAATAAAATTAGAAGATTATAAAAAATAATTAGAATAAATATAAACAATTTAATGTACATAAAAAATATATAAAAAATTATGTAAAAAAATATTGTTACGTGAATGAAGATCTCATTATTCTCTTATAGGGTCAGCTCAATTGGCCGGGAAGTACCGTCAGAATTTTCTGTTGGATCGACCTCCACGATCGCCATCTTTTGTTGGATGTTTCATTCATATGATTCACAGATTTGTTTAGCTTTCAAATCCACATACGAACCATCCGGCCGAGTATGTATGAGTCTTTATCAAAACCTCACCAATTGAGACAGGTCATCCCAAATTATTTTCCTAAACATATTTAAAATATTTTTTTTTATTAAAAAACAATAAAATTTATATTTCAATTTAAATATTTAAAGTACTTACCATTTCTTGTTGGATTTAGATGTAGGATTTTTTGCCCGACAAATGCTTGTACGGACTAAGGCTGTCCCGAGCGGAGTTGCGGTTATTAGAGGATTTGTTACTCCTCTCGTTGACGTTTCCGTTCCCCAATAGTTTGTTATTATTTTGTACAAAATCGGGGAAATCCACATGGGACGTTTGACAGTTGTATGAACCGTGCTCACAATTCCTTCCATTTTCGCCTTACACAGACGGAATCAAACTCCTTCCGTACCACCGGGATGACCATAGGATTCCATGTGTACGATTGCTTTGAATTTGATAATATATTATTATTAATAGTAAATTTGAAATTTTATGAAATAAACAAAAAATTTTTAAAAAAATTTACTTACCGCAAATTCGATGAAATATTTTTCGTGCCGCTCAACAGGTACGATCGTCCAACTGTAGCAGGGGCCGTCAAATTTATTTTTCAAAATTTTTGAAATTTAACGGATTATTGCCCATTTGTCCTGGTCAAACCTAATATTTTTAATATATTAAAGTTTTTAAATTTCAAATAAACTTTAATAAATTTTGAATAATTAATTTTAATTAAATAAATTAGAATAAAATTTTTTTGTGACTTTTAACAAGTTGTGTTTGGTGTTGGCACTGGAGACAACACTAAAATGTACTAGTCCCACCATGGGGTTTGTAACAAACTATCAAGTATTATAATTTGTTCCTCCATTTTCGTTTCGGATGGCGGAATATCTTTCTCCTCATGCTCGCCAGATTCCTGAAACTGTGGGGGCAAATCGGTTTCAGGAACCGAGTTAGGGGTGAATTTGTACTATGGAGGGAGGTAGGATGCCGCTCTATAAGCGGCGGATGAAGGGTTCGAAGAGGCCGAAGAGTTACCATGGTTGGAATACGATGAGATTTATTGTCTTCCATTACATATCATCGACCTACCTCTACTAGATTTTTTTGTTGTGAATTAGGTTGATGTGTTTGAGAGAAATTTTGGAAAGAATGATTGTTGGAAGTGTGAAAATGAGAGAAATTTTGGAAAGAATGATTGTTGGAAGTGTGAAAATGAGAGAAAATAGTCACGTATTTATAGATTTTTTTGCGTGGTAAAATCGGTGGCAAAATTCAAAACTAATGAGGTGGGCACAAATCTGTGGCAAATTTGCCACTGATTTGCGACCACCAATTAATTTGGTGGGAATCGAAAACTCTCAAACTCTCACCAAATTAATTAGTGGTCGCAAATGAGTCACAAATTTAAGACTGATTTGCGACCACCAATTAATTTGGTTGGACTAAAAAAATCTCAAAACTTTCAATTCACACCAAATTAAAGGTTTGCGACTGATTTGCGACCACCATTAATTTGGTGGGAGTTTGAAAGTTTTCGAATTTTCAACTTCCACCAAATTAATTTGCGACTAATTTGCGACCACCACCATTAGTTCGATAAAATAATATATGGTTGCTAATCAGTCACAATTTTTGCGACTGATTTGCAACCACATTTTATTTTATGTATGGTAATCTTTTATTTTCAGCAGTAGTTGCAAATCAGTCGCAATCTGTTACTAACTTCATTTACTAAGTAAACAACAATATTTAACAAATTTAACAAATTTACAAGTCATTTACCTAAAATATTTAACACATTTCCTTAACTTTATACCTCTTATATACACTTCAAATGTTTCTAAAATTTAAATGAACACAAATAGGATTTTGTGTATATTTTACCACTTCGAATGGTTAGTATTTATATAAAAATCCAAAAAAATTGTAAATATGGAAAATACTTAGGGAAAATGTGAATTTACCCTATGTAGTCGCAAAGTGGTCGCTATTTTGCGACCAATTTGCGAATATAGTTTAAATTTTGATCTTGTGGTCACAAATCAGTCATATATTTGCGACTAATTTACGACCACCTGTAATATTTGTGACCAATTTGCGACCACATTCCCAATGTAATGGCAATGTGGTGGCAAAGCAATCACAATTAGTGTCATAAAATCTAAATTATATTGTTTTTGTGAATAATTTGAATTATATAAGGATCAAATATCAAAAATACATAAAACATCAAATATATTAATTATATCTCTTCGTCCTCGTCATCATCCGAAAATGAAATATTACACTGAAATTCATATTCTAGTTCGGCATCTCCGACATCGAAATCAATTTTTTTGGTATGATTAACTCTATCGACCAAACGATCTACTTCTATCTCTTGAACAACCTTTGGCTATTCATCATTTTCTTGTTGCAATGTATTTCCCATAAATGTTAGATCTAGGATTAACTTTCATAACATTGAGCCATGTTTGTTTTGATGATGATTTGGTGTGCGGATAGGGAATATAACAAATTTGATCTACTTGCGAGGCTGGTACATCATAATTAATGCAATATAAATTAGTTATATATATATATAACAAAATTAATTTATATCATTTTATGTACATAATACATATAAATTTACATATATTTTATAGTTAATTATTTACATATGTACCTTGTATAAATGGTTCGTATTTGTAGTATTTTCCTGATGATAAGACATCAACGATGCCATTTTTTGATTTTCGAGTTCCTTTCAAAAGCGTAGGATCGTACCACTTACATTTAAAAAGCATGATATTCAAATTTAGGAGGCCGACATAATCAAGTTGAATGATATCTGTTAAAATCCCATAGAAATCAGTTTCATAAGATGAATCTGAGTAATTGTCTACCTTGACACAAATGCCGTAGTTACATGTCTTTCTCTTTTGTCCATGTTTCTTTGTGTGGAACATATAATCTCTTGTAAAATAGATCAGCCAAGTTGATGCTTTATTCATCGACCCTTGAACTAATTCTTGAGCGTATATCGGAAACACGCGTGGATCTGTGGAAGTGCATGCATTGACCTATGATCATATATATATATATATATAAAGTTAGTATTTCAAAATTAAAATTTTAATATATATAATATACATGTCAATTAATTAAACGTACATAATCCCGAACCCATATGTAGAACTCTTCCTCTCTTTTCGATGAAATGTCATCTTCCGAAAGATATGGATATGTACAACGAATATGATTTTCAAACATGCTACAAAATTAAATATGAAAAAGTAATATATATTTCTTGATTACAATGAAATTGTAATGTAATAAATGCAATTGTTTTCATAGTATTTACTCTGTAGTGGCCGAAAATATTCACAATTCCGCAAAACATATGCATGTGCATATTTTTATTCTCTTTCGGAGAGCCATATTTATTTACATTTACCACTTGGACGACCTATGTGAGTAAATATATCCGGCACTCCGAGATCCAGATATACAGGGACGTCACCTTCATCGAATCTTGTATATCTGTATATATTACATGATATGTTCAGCACAAAAATTTAATTATTTACCATTCATAATAAAATAATTAATTAATAAACAAAAGAATTTATGGTACCTGTTTTTCATGCGTGTGTGAGCAGCAAAGTAATGCTCTGAGAAGTAAGATATCTCATCATTCACATATGATTCAACAATCGACCCTGCAACATATCGTTTGTTCTTCGCCTTGCTTTTCAGTTTTTTAAAAAACCTTTCAAATGCATACATCCACCTATATTGCACAGGTCCCCCCAGTTCAGCTTCATATGGTAGATATATAGGTAGGTGCTCCATGACGTCAAAAAATCCAGATGGAAAGATCTTCTCCAAATTGCACAAAATTATGACTATGTTTTCTTTCAAAATTTGGGCACGACTTTGTTGTAATGATCTGGAGTATAGATCAAGGAAAAATCCTCCAATCCCTATATTACCATCTAGTATTAATTAGTACATGCAATTATTATTAATTTACATACTTATAATATAAAATATGTTTATTAGTATATACCTGATAATGCTAGATGAACGTTTCGTGGTAAAAATTATGCAAATATAAAAGGGAGAAGCATTTCCATAAAAACATGGAAGTGATGGCTTTTCATGCCCGAGAACTTCAGTACATCCATATCCACACAATTTGCTAAATCTACCACATAGCCGTCCGGAAATTTGACATCATTTTTGATACATTCTAATAAGCGTTCTTTGGCTTGTTGTGTCAATCGAAATATAGGGAATGAAGCATTACCCCCGACCATCTACGTGCAACTCTTTTCTAGAGAAAAACTTCGCAATATCCAAACTTTACTTAACTGTATCTTTTGATTTATCCTTAACATTCATTACAATATTAATGTTGTTATCAAAGAAATTCTTCTCTATATACATCACATCAAGATTATGTCAAAGGTTAAGATCCGTCCAGTACGACAACTCCCAAAATGTGCTTTCTTTATGCCAATTCTGCCAGCTGTCATAACATTTCTTCTTTACTTTCATACCGTTTCCTGCACAGACAGATGTTTTTAGAGGATTGACAATTTTTATTCGCTCGTATAAAACTTGTTTGCTTGTCAATGATTGTGGAGGATAATCATTCAAAACATGCTTCCCCTTTAAAAAATTGTTTTATTTTTACGTAACGGGTGATCCTTAGGAAGAAACCTTATGTGACAATCAAACCAACACGTCTTTCTACCATTTGGTAATTGAAATGCCTTCGTATCATCCATACAAATTGGACAAGACATTCTACCATTCGTTGTCCATCCTGACAACATTCCAGAACCGGGTAAATCGCTTATCGTCCATAGTAACATGGTTTTTAGATTGAAATTTTGATTCAATGATACATCGTATGCATCAACTCCCATAGACCACAATTCTTTCAACTCATCAATTAAAGTGAGAGGAATATATCCAGACTAGCGCGTGGATGATTTGGCCCCGAATAACGAATTGTTAGAAACAAGTACTCTTTCTTCATACAAATATCCGGTGGTAAGTTATATGGAGTGATAATCGCCGGCCATAATGAATGATTACGAGACATCCCAAACGGATTGAACCCATAAGTACATAAGCCAAGATAAATGTTTTGAGATTCAGCAGCAAATCTAGGATATAGATATTGAAAATTTCTAACGGATTGAACCCATAAGTACTTATGAGATTTGATAAGAGCCTTCCCAATTTGCGCCGAGCTTTCCGGCCATAAGTTCGGCCGTGTTCTCCAAAACCTTGCAAATGACGATGTCGCCGTCGGAGAAATGATGACCCTTGAATTTCTTGTTGTAATAACGAGCTGCCTGTTGCTGATATTTTTGCACGCGGAGGATGGCGCGGTAACGCTCCTTCTCCATATCCTATGGCGTGTTAAAGCAGTGCGTCATTGATCTTTGGCTGAGCGTTTGCATGATGGCCTTGGTGGAAGCCAAGGCCTCGATTCCATGAGATAGAAAAAGAGGAGTTTGCCCGAAGCTTGGTGCAGAGTCGTTCTGTGTGACCATAGGAATCCATCGAGTTCATCTGCCCAAATCCTTTTTTCTCGTCCAGCCACTTCTTGAGTACGGCGATTATGACTTGTTTTGTCACCTTGGCCTGGCCATTGCCTTGTGGATAGCGCATGGTGGATTTGCAATGTCGGATCTTCCATCATTCGCAGAAACCTTCGAACTACCAAGAAACAAACTGGGAGCCTGATACAAGCCTCGATTCAAGGCTGTATGCACGTGGGCTGTGTGAAGAAGTTTAGGTGAGAAACTCAACCTTAAGCTTCTGGATAGGGGGTTTTCTGTTGGTAAGGGATGGAAGGGTGAGGTGAACCACACGAGGGGTGATGAACTTGTGATAAATCACAAACTTAGAGCTAGGAGGGCTGGTCTCAACTAGATTCTAAGTCCACAAGTCTCTTGAGAGAATAACTTGTACAAAGAAAATTTGATATTTATTAATCATCAAAAAGGTTGTTGAACTACAATGCTGGAAGGAGCCTTATTAATATGCTCGACAGCTTGACCTTCTAGAGTCGACTCAAAGAAAGAAAAGGAAAGTTTACAAAAGTGCACAAATGGAAAATGTACAAAAGTGCATAACCGAAAAAGGACTTGTACCTAAAATGTCTTTGACTCAAAAATGTAAACAATCTAAATCCTACCCTGAAAAACAGAAAGAGGCAAGTATAGAATTTGGAAACTTACCTTTCTTACCTTTCGGCCAAGAAATGGAAGGTGGCCGACCTTGTGGCATGCACACGCCTTGCTCCTAGTCTTCGACTTGGAGTAGGGTTACAAATCCTTGGGCCTTGACCTCTCTTGCCACTAAAGCCCACGTATCTGAAGTTCCTTGCATTGTGGAGAAGCCTTTGGGCTCTTCTTTGTACTCGTGGCCCACTGTTCCTTGTCGAGCATCTTCTAGGAGCTTGTTGACCCACAAGCTGAACTTGTGGAAGAGTGCCCTTAATCTGCTCCTTGTCATTGCTCCTGATGGCACTACTGGTGTTGAGACTTCCTCTAGATGCATGTCCTGAAGCTGGTAGCTTATCTGGTCCGAGTCTCCTTGTGTAGATGGTGGTGCAATCGGCTGGATCGGCTGTACCGGCTGGACTGTGCAAGGTACTGGCCGAAATGTCATATGAGCCGGCAAAGTTGATCCCGGAGTTGGCGGCATCACCAATAGTACCGGCGGTGTCATCCACATCGCCACTAGTTGGGCCGGAGGTTTGGGCTTCTCCGCCGGCAATGCTGATCGGTCCGGTCCTGTTGGTCGAGGGTCCGGCGGTACCGCTTGGGCTGGCAGACGTGCTAAATGGCCCGGCTCTCTCGGGCAAGCTTCCTGGTCGGCCAGTCTGGTCTCCTGTCCGGTCATACGACCTGATGTCCCTATCATCCCTTCCCTCTTCAGTAGGTTTTGACCTCAAAACTGGTTCATCTGCATGGAAAGGGGCTAAGTCAGTTACGTTGAACGTGTTGGACACATTAAACTCACCTGGGAGCTCGATCCGGCAGGCGTTGTTGTTGATCCTCTCCAGCACTCTGAATGGTCCATCTCCTCTTGGTGCTAGCGTGGAACTCCTTAGGTTGGGGAACCTCTCCTGCCGTAGGTGTAGCCACACCCAGTCGCCTGGTTGAAAGATCACCTCCTTTCTTCCCTTGTTAGCATGAGTCACGTACTGCCCGGTCCTCTTCTCCAAGTTTTCTGTTACCTTTTGGTGTAACTTCCTTATGAACTCTGCCTTGGATGCTCCGTTGAGGTTGGTCATTTCTGTTGGTGGCAGTGGCGTTTGCTCCAATGGGGTGAGAGGGTTGAAGCCGTATACTACTTCAAAGGGTGTCTTCTTGGTTGCTGAGTGCACGGCTCGGTTGTAAGCAAACTCTATGAATGGCAGGCACTCCACCCAAGTCTTGAGGTTCTTCCCTAGTGTAGTCTTGAGAAGAGTTGATAGTGTCTGGTTGACAACTTCAGTTTGGCCATCGGTTTGAGGATTGCAGGTGGTAGAGAAGAGTAGCTTCGTGCCTAGCTTCCTCCAAAGGGTCCTCCAAAAATGGCTGAGGAACTTGGTGTCCCTGTCTGATACGATGGTCCTTGGCACTCCATGAAGCCGTACTATCTCCCTAAAGAACAGCTCGGCTGTTTGCGTGGCATCATTGACATTGGCACACGGAATGTGCCATCTTGGAGAATATGTCCACCACTGCAAAGATTGCATCTTTGTGGTTGATCTTGGCCAGACCTAGAATGAAGTCCATTGAGATGTCCACCCATGGATGCGTTGGTATGGGCAGTGGGAGATACAACCCGTGAGGGTGCACTCGGGACTTTGCCTTCTTGCAGGTGATGCACCTTGCACAATGAGCTTCTACAGTCCTCTCGATGTGTGGCCAGTAGAAGTGCTTTTCAACCACTGCTAGTGTCTTTTCGACACCAAAGTGGCCAATGAGTCCTCCTCCATGAGCTTCTCGGATGATAAGCTCCCGTAATGATCCTTGTGGTATGCACAACCTTCTCTCTCGGAACAAGAACCCCTCATGGATGTAGAACTTCCCATGAATCCCTGTGCCACACTCCTTGTAGCTCTCGGCGAGGTCAGGATCATCCTTATATAGGTCCTTGATGTGCTCGAATCCTAACACCTTTGCTTCCATTGTGGATATCAAGGCAAATCTCCTTGATAGTGCATCAGCTACCACATTGTCCTTGCCCTTCTTGTACTTGATGATGTACGGGAAGGTCTCGATGAACTCCATCCACCTGGCATGTCTCCTCTTGAGATTGGTTTGCCCTTTGAGGTGTTTGAGAGTCTCGTGATCAGTGTGGATCACAAACTCCTTGGATAGCAAGTAATGCTGCCAAGTTTCCAAGGCTCGGACAAGAGCATAAAGCTCCTTGTCATAAGTGGGGTAGTTCAGTGAGGCACCACCTAGCTTCTCACTGAAGTATGCCACTGGCCTTCCTCCTTGAGTCAGCACTGCTCCTATGCCTATTCCAGAGGCATCTCACTCTACTTCGAATGTCTTGCTGAAGTCGGGCAAGACAAGCACTGGTGCATGTGTGAGGCTGTCATTCAAGGCCTGGAACGCCTTATCCTGAGTTTCTCCCCAGCTGAATGCCACGTTCTTCTTCACTACTACCATCAATGGTGAGGCAATACTGCTGAAATTGGGCACGAACCTTCGGTAGAAGCTGGCCAGTCCGTGGAAACTCCTCACTTGGCTGATGTTGCTCGGTGTTGGCCACTCTTGTATGGCTTGGATCTTCTCCTCATCAACCTGTAGGCCCTGTGAGCTTACAACAAAACCTAAGAAAACAAGTTAATCAGTACAAAAGCTGCACTTCTTGAGATTGGCATAAAGCTCTTCTTGTCGAAGGGTTTTACGTACCATCTCAAGATGTGTAAGGTGATCTCTTAAACACTTACAATAAACTAAAATGTCGTCAAAATAAACTACAACAAACTTACTGATGTACGCCCTAAGAACTTGGTTCATAAGGCGCATGAAGGTGCTTGGGGCATTAGTTAAGCCGAATGGCATGACTGTCCATTCGTAGAGCCCTTGCTTTGTCTTGAATGCAGTCTTCCATTCATCACCTTTCTTCATCCTGACCTGGTGGTATCCACTCTTGAGGTCTATCTTGGAGAAGACCGTGGCTCCACTCAGCTCATCTAGCATGTCATCCAGCCGTGGTATCGGATGCCGGTACTTGACTGTGATGTTGTTGATTGCTCGGCAGTCCACGCACATTCCCCAAGTCCCATCCTTCTTGGGCACTAGTAGCACTGGTATGGCACATGGACTGAGGCTCTCTCGAAATTAGCCTTTCTCTAGGAGCTCCTTCACTTGCTTCTCAAGCTCCTTAGACTCCTCTGGACTCATCCAGTAGGCTGGCAGGTTGGGCAGGGCTGCTCCGGGCACGAGGTCGATCTGGTGCTCTATGCCTCGTAGGGGAGGTAAGCCTGCTGGTATCTCTTCCGGGAACACATCCTAGAACTTGTTGAGGAGAGTTGCTACTTCAGGAGGTAGCTCTACCTGTTCTTTTTCTACATTCAACACTTCTTTGAAAACCATTAGTAGCATTAGATCCTTCGAGGCTAAAGCTCTCCGGACATGACTCGGTTGAATAAGAAAATTAGATTTAATGAGCTTCTTTTCCTTACTCATTTGCTGTTGAAGCTCATGTACCTGGGCAGGTGTGAGAGGAGCTAGGCTGACCATTCTTTTGTCATGCACAAAAGTGTAGAGATTGGTTCGGCCATCATGCTTGGTCTCTTTGTCAAACTGCCATGGCCTTCCTAGCAGAAGATGGCCAGCTTGCATGGGCACCACGTCGCACACGACTTGGTCTTGGTACTTGCCACAACTGAATGGCACAGTGACTTGCTCATGGATCTTGAGCTCCACTTTGTCATCAAGGCACCTCAGTCTATATGGTCGAGGATGCCTTGTCTTCTCTAGACCAGGTTCTCTCTGGTCACGGGTGGGTTCAGGAGGCTTGCTCTTGAACCCTGACTCGATCTCTATGCTCTTGCATTTGTGTACGGGCTTGGGAGTGTTGCTTGGTGCCCAAGGCGTCTTAGGCTTGCTGCGGATGTCTTGGCTCTTACGTTTGATGTGCTGCTCAGCCTGGACAGATAGGTGGAACAAGTCTTTGAAGTCATTGTAGATTTGCCTTTCCACCTTGCGGCTGATTCTTTCTTGGAGTCCATCCAAGAATTGTGCCATCAAAGCTTCCTCATCGTCATTGAGTTCCAGCCTGTTCCTTAGTCTTTCAAACTCTTAATAGTACTCCTCTACTGATCTGGTACCCTGCTTAAGAGTACGAAAACGTCGTTGCAAATCTCTATGAAAGTAAGGTGGAACAAACCTTTGTCGCATGAGGTCTTTCATCGACCCATGAGTCTATGGGCCTCATTCGTTTCCTCCTTCGGTCAGATACCTCACGACCCCACCTTGAGACTCTCCTAGGCCTTGGTTGGTTGTAATGATCGAAGATATGATCTATCCTCCTCTCCTAATCAAGATAGGCTTTGGGGTCTACTTTTCCTGCAAAACTAGGAGGTGTTAGCTTGACATCAGGATGAATTACCCGGTTGTAGGCATGTTCATCTCCATCCTCATGATGTCTAGGAGGCATCCATTGTCTCTGGTGAAGACCATATGGCTCGAAGCCATCATCTTCTGCCTCTGGTTGCCATGGAGGTCCTCTCGGCCTAGGGTGATAGTCATGAGGCTGCACGTCCTCATCTCCTTCTGGCTGGGGTTCCTCCTGTTCGTGCCGTGTCCTAAGGTGCTCAGGACCCTCAGCACGGCCTTGCTCAGCCCTCACGTGCCTTATAGCCTGGAATCTCACCGGCCTCTCCACGCGCTCCAACCTCTCGCCGATTGATGCGAGTTGCGTTTGGAGTGTGGTGAACATGGCCATCATGGCCTCGGCTACATCTCTATTCTCTTCTCCCATTGCGTACTACAAGAAAGAAATCAAGTTACTCTGCTCCTAGAATTGATTAGGAGGGTTCCTTGTATATAAAATTCAAAAAATATGCAAAAAGGAAAAACTGGGAAATGGAAAATCCAAAAATATGGAGATTTGAGAAAAATGGAAACTTTCTTGACAACTACTGCTAGCTGTCCAATTCAAATTCTTTTGGTATTTTTCCTATTTTGTTTTTCTTTTCTTTTTAATTTAACTTAAAAATAATGGAAATATGATTTAAACAAAAAGGAAAACGTGAATGGCAATGCAAAAGTGAATCTAAACCCTAGTGATACACGTAGAAGCTAGATGCACTCGGTTTGGAGTTTGATGTTATTTTTTTTTTCTTGAATGAAACTTAAACTAATGCAAGAACTAGAAACAAAACAAGTTAAAGGATAGAAACAACCTGGCTTAGGAGCTTTAAGCTCTGATACCAAAATGATACAAGCCTCGATTCAAGGCTTGGATGCGCGTGGGCTGTTTGGAGAAGGTTAGGTGAGAAACTCGACCTTAGACTTCTTGGATAGGGGTTTTTGGTTTGGTATTGGATGGAAGGGTGAGGTGAGCCACACGAAGCGTGATGAACCTCGTGATAGATCACAAACTTAGAGCTAGGAGTGCTGGTCTCGACTAGATTCTAAGCGCACAAGTCTCTTTTGAGAGAAAGCTTGTTGGAAGAAAGTTCTACTTTCTTTGAAGACCATTAGTAACATTAAATTCTTCGAGGCTAAAATTCTCCGGACATGGCTTGGTTGAATAAGAAAATTAGACTTGATAAGTTTCTTTTCCTTACTCATTTGTAGTTGTAGCTCGTGTACCTGGGCAGGTGTAAGAGGAGATAGGCTGACCTTTCTCTTGTCATGCACAAAGGTGTAGAGATTGGTTTGGCCATCATGCCTGGTCTCCTTGACAAACCGCCATGGCATTCCTAGCAGAAGATGGCCAGCTTGCATTGGCACCACGTCGCACACTACCTGGTCTTGGTACTTGCCCACACTGAATGGCACAGTGACTTGCTCATGGATCTTGAGTTCCACTTTGTCATCTCAGTCTATACGGTCGAGGGTGCCTTGTCTTCTCTAGACGTAGCTTATCAACCATGTACGCACTAGCAACGTTAGTGCAAGAACCATCATCTATGATGAGGTTACATACCTTGCCCTTGATGGTGCACCGGGTGTGGAAGATGTTCTCCCTTTGAATTGTCTCAGAGGGATCTACCATCGCACTGAGAATGCGTCTAGTGACCAGCACTTCCCCCACATCAGGGTACTCAATGTCACTGTATTCTCCTTCTGGTTCATAGTCTTCTTCATATTGGGATTCATACTCTCCAGCTTCCGTAATCAGCATGACCCGGTTGTTTGGGCACTCCCTTGAGATGTGTCCGTGACCCCTACACTTGAAACAAGTGATGTCACACGATCTTTGAGGGTTGAATGACTTACTAGGCTCTCTCTGGTCACGGGTTGGCTTAGGAGGCTTGCTTTTGAACCGTGACTCGCTCTTGCCTTTGTCTACGGGCTTGGGGATATTGCTTGGTGCCCAAGGCGTCTTAGGCTTTCTGTGGATGTCTTGGCTCTTACGCTTGATGTGCTGCTCGGCCTGGACAGATAGGTGGAACAAGTCCTTGAAGTCATTGTAGATTTGCCTTTCCACCTTGCGGCTGATTCTTTCTTGCAGTCCTTCCAAAAATTGTGCCATCAAAGCCTCCTCATCGTCATTGAGCTCTAGCCTGTTCCTTAGTCTCTCAAGCTCTTCATAGTACTCCTCTACTGATCTGGTGCCCTACTTAAGAGTACGAAAACGTCGTTGCAAATCTGATGAGGAAATCAGGTCGTACATCCAGCCAGGAGACCAGACTGGCCGACCAGGAAGCTTGCCCGAGACAGCAGGACCATCTGGCGCGCCTGCCGGACCAGATAGTACCGCCGGACCCTCGACCTATAGGACCAGACCGGTCAACATTGCCGGCGGAGAGGCCCAAGCTTCCGGCAAACTTGGTGGGGACGTGAATTACACCGCCGGTCCCTCTGATGACACCGCCGACTCCGGGATCAACTTGGCCGGTCCTGAAGTCATTCCGGCCAGTACCGCGCACAATCCAGCCGATACAGCCGATCCAGCCGATCCAGCCGAGTACACGCGCATTTCCACTTCTACACAAGAGGACTCGTACCAAATGAGCTACCAGCTCCAGGAAATGCACTTAGAGGAAGTATCTACACCAGTGGTACCTCTAGGAGCAATGACAAGAAGCAGATCAAGAGCACTCTTCCACAAATTCAGCTTATGGGTCGACAAGCTCCTAGAGGAAGAGCAGCTAAGGACAATGGGCCAGAAGAGCAAATTAGAGTCCAAAGGCTTCTCAACAACACAAGGAACATCAGAGACTTGGGCTTTAGTCGCAAGAGAGGTCAGGGCCCAAAGATATTTAACCCTACTCCAAGTCGAAGACTAGGACCAAGGCGCGTGCATGCCACAAGGATGGCCATGATACAAGCCTTGATTCAAGGATGTATGCGCGTGGGCTGTTTGTAGAAGATTAGGTGAGAAACTCAACCTTAGGCTTCTGGATAGGGGTTTTCTGGTTGGTAAACGATGGAAGGGTGAAGTGAACCACACGAGGGGTGATGAACCTCGTGATAAATCACAAACTTTGAGCTAGGAGGGCTGGTCTCAACTAGGTTCTAAGCGCACAAGTCTCTCTTGAGAGAAAGCTCGTAGGGAAAAAGTTCTACTTTATTAATAATCAAAAAGGTTGTCGAACTACAATGCTGGAAGGAGCCTTATTAATATGCTCGACAGCTTGACCTTCTAGGGTCGACACAAATAAAGAAAAAGGAAAGTTTACAAAAGTGCACAAAAGGAAAAGATACAAAAGTGCATAACCGAAAAAGGACCTATTCCTAAAATGTTCTTGACTCAAAAATGTAAAGCAACTAGATCCTACCCTGCAAAACAGAAAGAGGCATATATTCGAATGTAAACTTACCTTAACTCACCTCACGGCCAAGAAATGGAAGGTGGCCGTCCTTGTGGCATGCACGCGCCTTGCTCCTAGTCTTCGACTTGGAGTAGGGTTAAATATCTTTGGGCCCTGACCTCTCTTGCCACTAAAGCCCAAGTCCCTGATGTTCCTTGTGTTTTTGAGAAGCCTTTGGACTCTAATTTGCTCTTCTGGCCCATTGTACTTTGCTGCTCTTCCTCTAGAAGCTTGTCGACCCATAAGCTGAATTTGTGGAAGAGTGCTCTTGATCTGCTTCTTGTCATTGCTCCTGGAGGTACCACTGGTGTAGATACTTCCTCTAAGTGCATGTCCTGGAGCTGGTAGCTCATTTGGTCCGAGTCCTCTTGTGTAGAAGTGGAAGTGTGCATGTACTCGGCTGGATGGCCTGTACCGGCTGGATTGTGCGCGGTACTGGCTGGAATGACTTCAGGACCGGCCAAGTTGATCCCGGAGTCGGCGGTGTCATCAGGGGGACCGGCGGTGTCATTCACGTCCCCACCAAGTGTGCCGGAAGCTTGGGCCTCTCCGCCGGTGATGTTGACCGGTCTGGTCCTATAGGTCGAAGGTCCGGCGGTACTGTCTGGTCCGGCAGGCGCGCCAGATGGTCCTGCTGTCTCGGGCAAGCTTCCTGGTCGGCCAGTCTGGTCACCTGGCTGGAAGTACGACCTGATGTCCTCATCAGACCACCTTCCATTTCTTGGCCGTGAGGTGAGTTAAGGTAAGTTTACATTCGAATATATGCCTCTTTCTGTTTTGCAGGGTAGGATCTAGTTGCTTTACATTTTTGAGTCAAGAACATTTTAGGAATAGGTCCTTTTTCGGTTATGCACTTTTGCATCTTTTCCTTTTGTGCACTTTTGTAAGTTTTCCTTTTCTTATTTGAGTCGACCCTAGAAGGTCAAGCTGTCGAGCATATTAATAAGGCTCCTTCCAGCATTGTAATTCGACAACCTTTTGATATTAATAAAGATAGAACTTTTTTTCAACAAGTTTTCTCTCAAGAATCTTGTGCTCTTAGAATCTAGTTGAGACCAGCCCTCCTAGCTCTAAGTTTGTCATTTATCACGAGGTTCATCACCCCTCGTGTGGTTCACTTCACCTTTCCATCGAATACCAACCAAAAACCCCTATCCAAGAAGTCTAAGGTCGAGTTTCTCACCTAAACTTTTCCAAACAGCCCACGCGCATACATCCTTGGATCAAGGCTTGTATCATTTTGGTATCAGAGCTTAAAGCTCCTAAACCAGGTTGTTTCTATCCTTTGCTTGTCTGTTTCTAGTTCTTGCATTAGTTTAAGTCATTCAAGAAAAATCAAAAAATAACATCAAACTCCAAACCGAGTGCATCTAGCCTTCCTACGTGTATCACTAGGGTTTAGATTCACTTTTGCATTGCTATATTCACGTTTTCCTTTTGTTTAAATCATATTTCCTTTATTTTTAAGTTAAATTAAAAAGAAAAGAAAAAGAAAATAGAAAGAATACTAAAGGAATTCGAATTGGACAGCTAGCACAAGTTGTCAAGAAAGTTTCTTTTTTCTCAAATCTTCACATTTTTGAATTTCCAATTTCCAGATTTTTTCCTTTTTGTAAATTTTCGAATCCTTATAATAAGAAAACCCTCCTAATAATTTAGGAGCATCCTAACTTGTCTTCTCTCTTTGTAGCACACAATGGCAGAAGAAAACAGAGAAGCAACCGAAGCCATGATGGTCATGTTCACCACACTCCAAACACAACTCGCATCCATAGGCGAGAGGTTGGAACGCGTGGAAAGACCGGTGAGATTCCAGGCCATGAGGCACGTGAGAGCTGAGCAAGAACGTCCAGAGGGTCCTGAGCACCTTACAACACGGCACAAACAGGAGGAACCCCATCCAGATGGAGATGAGGACACCCAACCTCATAACTATCACCATAGGCCGAGAGGACCTCCACGGAAACCAGAGGCAGAAGATGATGGCTTTGAGCCATATGGTCTTCACCAGAGACAAAGAATGCCTCCTAGACATCATGAGGATGGAGATGAACACACATACAACGGGTAATCATCCTGATGTTAAGCTAACTCCTCCTAGTTTTGCAGGAAAAAGTAGACCCCGAGGCTTACCTAGATTGGGAGAGAAGCGAATGGATCATATCTTTGATCACTACAACCAACCAGGACCTAGGAGAGTCTCAATGGCAGTAGCACAACTCACGGACAATGCCCTCATCTGGTGGGATCGTGAGGTATCTGACAGAAGGAGGAAGAGAATGAGACCCGTAGACTCATGGGTGCGACATGAAAGACCTCATGCGACAAAGGTTTGTTCCACCTTACTTTCATAGAGATTTGCAGCGTCGTTTCGTACTCTTAAGCAGGGTACCAGATCAGTAGAGGAGTACTATGAAGAGTTCGAGAGGTTAAGGAACAGATTGGTGCTCAATGATGATGAAGAAGCATTGATGGCACAATTCTTGGATGGACTCCAAGAAAGGATCAGCTGCAAGGTGGAAAGGCAAATCTACGACGACTTCAAGGACTTGTTCCACCTATCTGTGCAAGCTGAACAGCACATCAACGTAAGAGCCAAGACATCCGCAGCAAGCCTAAGACACCTTGGGCACCAAGCAACATGCCTAAGATAGTGGACAAAGGCAAAAGCGTAGAGATCGAGTCAAGGTTCAAGAGCAAGCCTCCTGAACCCACCCGTGACCAGAGAGAGCCTGGTAAGTCTTCTAACCCTCAAAGATCACGTGACATAACTTGTTTCAAGTGCAGGGGACGTGGACACATCTCAAGGGGGTGCCCAAACAACCGAGTCATGCTGATTACGGAGGCAGGAGAATATGAGTCCCAAGATGAAGAGGACTATGAACCAGAAGGAGAATATGGTGACATTGAGTACCCTGATGTGGGGGAAGTGCTGGTCACTAGGTGTATCCTCAGTGCAATGGTGGATCCTTCAGAGACCATCCAAAGGAGAACATCTTCCACAGCCGTTGCACCATCAAGGGAAATGTATGTAACCTCATCATAGATGGTGGTTCTTGCACTAACGTTGCTAGTGCGTATATGGTTGATAAGCTAGGTCTAGAGAAGACACGGCATCCTCGACCATATAGACTGAGATGGCTCGATGACAAAGTGGAGCTCAAGATTCCATGAAGCAAGTCACTGTGCCATTCAGTGTGGGCAAGTACCAGGACCAAGTGGGTAATGCGACGTGGTGCCCATACAAGCTGGCCATCTTCTACTAGGAAGACCATGGCAGTTTGACAAAGAGACCAGGCATGATGGCGAACCAATCTCTACACCTTCGTGCATGACAAGAGAAAGGTCAGCCTAGCTCCTCTTACACCTGCCCAAGTACATGAGCTACAACTCCAAATGAGTAAGGAAAAGAAACTTATCAATCTAATTTTCTTATTCAACCAAGCCATGTCCGGAGCTTTAGCCTCGAAGGATTTAATGTTACTAATGGTTTTCAAGGAAGTGTTGAGTATAGAACAGGGACAGGTAGAGCTACCTCATGAAGTAGCAACACTCCTCAACAAATTCCAGGATGTATTTCCAGAGGAGATACCAGCAGGCTTGCCTCCTTTACGCGGCATAGAACATCAGATTGATCTAGTGCCGGAGCAGCCCTGCCCAACCGGCCAGCCTACCGGATGAGTCCAGAGGAGTCCAAAGAGCTTGAGAAGCAAGTCAAGGAGCTCCTGGAGAAAGGATATGTTCGAGAGCGCCTCAGTCCATGTGCTGTACCAGTGCTGCTAGTGCCCAAGAAGGATGGGACATGGCGCATGTGGACTGCCGAGCAATCAACAACATCACAGTCAAGTATAGGCATCCAATACCACGACTGGATGACATGCTAGATGAGCTGAGTGGAGCCACGGTCTTCTCCAAGATAGACCTCAAAAGTGGATACCACCAGGTCAGGATGAAGGAAGGTGATGAGTGGAAGACCGCCTTCAAGACCAAGCAAGGGCTCTATGAGTGGACAGTCATGCCATTCAGCTTGACTAATGCCCCGAGCACCTTCATGCCTTATGAACCAAGTTCTTAGGGCGTACATCAGTAAGTTTGTGGTAGTTTACTTTGATGATATACTAGTTTATAGTAAGTGCCTACGGGAACACCTCTCACATCTTGAGATGGTACTTAAAACCCTTCGACAAGAAGAGCTTTATGCCAATCTCAAGAAGTGCACCTTTTGTACTGATAAGCTTGTCTTTTTAGGTTTTGTTGTGAGTTCACAGGGCCTACAGGTTGATGAAGAGAAGATTCGAGCCATACAAGAATGGCCAACACCAGGAAACATCAGCCAAGTAAGGAGCTTCCACGGACTGGCCAGCTTCTATAGGAGATTCGTGCCCAACTTCAGCAGTATTGCCTCACCATTGACGGCAGTAGTGAAGAAGAACGTGGGATTCAGCTGGGGAGAAGCTCAGGAGAAGGCATTCCAGGCCTTGAAGGACAGCCTTACACATGCACCAGTGCTAGTCCTGCCCGACTTCAACAAGACGTTTGAAATGGAGTGTGATGCCTCTGGAATAGGCATAGGAGCAGTGCTAACCCAAGGAGGGAGACCAGTGGCATACTTCAGTGAGAAGCTAGGTGGTGCCTCACTGAACTACCCCACTTATGACAAGGAGCTTTATGCTCTTGTCCGAGCCTTGGAAACTTGGCAGCATTACTTGCTATCCAAGGAGTTTGTGATCCACACTGATCACGAGACTCTCAAACACCTCAAAGGGCAAACCAATCTCAAGAGGAGACATGCCAGGTGGATGGAGTTCATAGAGACCTTCCCATACATCATCAAGTACAAGAAGGGCAAAGACAATGTGGTAGCCGATGCACTATCAAGGAGGTTTGCCTTGATATCAACCATGGAGGCAAAAGTCCTAGGATTCGAGCACATCAAGGATCTATACAAGGATGATCCTGACCTTGCTGAGAGCTACAAGGAGTGTAGCACAGGGAGTCATGGCAAATTCTACATCCATGAGGGATTCTTGTTCCGAGAAAGAAGGCTGTGCATACCACAAGGATCACTAAGGGAGCTTATCATCCGAGAAGCTCATGGAGGAGGACTCATGGGCCACTTTGGTGTCGACAAGACTCTAGCAGTGGTCAAGGAGCACTTCTACTGGCCACACATCAAGAGGACAGTAGAAGCTCATTGTGCAAGATGCATCACTTGCAAGAAGGCAAAGTCCCGAGTGCAACCTCACGGGTTGTATCTCCCACTGCCCATACCCACACATCCATGGGTGGACATCTCGATGGACTTTGTTCTAGGTCTGCCCAAGATCAACCACAAAGATGCAATCTTTGTAGTGGTGGACAGATTCTCCAAGATGGCACACTTCATTCCATGTGCCAATGTCAATGATGCCACACAAACAGCTGAGCTGTTCTTCAGGGAGATAGTACGGCTTCATGGAGTGCCAAGGACCATCGTATCAGACAGGGACACCAAGTTCCTCAGCCATTTCTGGAGGACCCTTTGGAGAAAGCTAGGCACGAAGCTACTCTTCTCTACCACCTGCCATCCTCAAACCGATGGCCAAACTGAAGTTGTCAACAGGACACTATCAACTCTTCTCAGAACTACACTAGGGAAGAACCTAAAGACTTGGGTGGAGTGCCTGCCATTCATTGAGTTCGCTTACAACCGAGCCATGCACTCAGCAACCAAGAAGACACCATTTGAAGTGGTATACGGCTTCAAACCTCTCACCCCATTGGAGCAAACCCCATTGCCACCAGCTGAGATGACCAACCTCAACGGAGCATCCAAAGCAGAGTTCATAAGGAGGTTACACCAGAAGGTAGCAGAAAACTTGGAGAAGAGGACCGGACAGTACGTGACTCAAGCCAACAAGGGAAGAAGGGAGGTGATCTTTCAACCAGGCGATTGGGTGTGGCTACACCTACGGCAGGAGAGGTTCCCAAACCTAAGGAGTTCCAAGCTAGCACCAAGAGGAGATGGACCATTCAGAGTGCTCGAGAGGATCAACAACAACGCCTACCGGATCGAGCTTCCAGGTGAGTTTAATGTGTCCAATACGTTTAATGTTACTGACTTGGCCCCTTTCCATGCAGATGAACGAGTTTTGAGGACAAAACCTACTGAAGAGGGAGGGAATGATGAGGACATCAGGTCGTACATCCAGCCAGGAGGCCAGACTGGCTGACCAGGAAGCTTGCCCGAGACAGCAGGACAATCTGGCGCGCCTGCCGGACCAGACAGTACCGCCGGACCCTCGACCTATAGGACCAGACCGGTCAACATTGCCGGCGGAGAGGCCCAAGCTTCCGGCACACTTGGTGGGGACGTGAATGACACCGCCGGTCCCTCTGATGACACCGCCGACTCCGGGATCAACTTGGCTGGTCCTGAAATCATTCCGGCCAGTACCGCGCACAATCCAGCCGGTACAGCCGATCCAGCCGAGTACACGCGCATTTCCACTTCTACACAAGAGGACTCGGACCAAATGAGCTACCAGCTCCAGGAAATGCACTTAGAGGAAGTATCTACACCAGTGGTACCTCCAGGAGCAATGACAAGAAGCAGATCAAGAGCACTCTTCCACAAATTCAGCTTATGGGTCGACAAGCTCCTAGAGGAAGAGCAGCTAAGGACAATGGGCCAGAAGAGCAAATTAGAGTCCAAAGGCTTCTCAACAACACAAGGAACATCAGAGACTTGGGCTTTAGTGGCAAGAGAGGTCAGGGCCCAAAGATATTTAACCCTACTCCAAGTCGAAGACTAGGAGCAAGGCGCGTGCATGCCACAAGGACGGCCACCTTCCATTTCTTGGCCGTGAGGTGAGTTAAAAGTTTACATTCGAATATATGCCTCTTTCTGTTTTGCAGGGTAGGATCTAGATGCTTTACATTTTTGAGTCAAGAACATTTTAGGAATAGGTCCTTTTCGGTTATGCACTTTTGTATCTTTTCCTTTTGTGCACTTTTGTAAACTTTCCTTTTATTTGTTTGAGTCGACCCTAGAAGGTCAAGCTGTCGAGCATATTAATAAGGCTCCTTCCAGCATTGTAGTTCGACAACCTTTTTGATATTAATAAAGTAGAACTATTTCCAACATGTTTTCTCTCTAAGAATCTTGTGCGCTTAGAACCTAGTTGAGACCAGCCCTCCTAGCTCTAAGTTTGTGATTTATCACGAGGTTCATCACCCCTCGTGTGGTTCACTTCACCCCTCCATCGAATACCATCCAGAAAACCCCCATCCAGAAGCCTAAGGTTGAGTTTCTCACCTAATCTTCTACAAACAGCCCACACGCATACATCCTTGAATCAAGGCTTGTATCAAAATCTCTATGAAAATAAGGTGGAACATACCTTTGTCTCATGAGGCTTTCATGTCGACCCATGAGTCTACGGGCCTCAATCTTTTCCTCCTTCAGCAGACACCTCATGATCCCAACAGATGAGAGCATTGCTCATGAGTTGTGCTACTGCCTTGGAGACTCTCCTAGGGCCTGTTTGGTTGTAGTGATCAAAGATGTGATCCATCCTCCTCTCCCAATCAAGATTAGGAGGTTTTAATTTGACATCAGGATGAGTTACCCGGTTGTAGGCGTATTCATCTCCATCCTCATGATGTCTGGGAGGCATTCTTGGCCTCTGGTGATGACCATATGGCTCGAAGCCATCCCCTTCCGCTATTGGTCACCGTGGAGGTCCTCTCGGCCTAGGGTGATAGTCATGAGGCTGTGCGTCCTCATCTCCATCCGGCTGGGGCTCCTCCTGTTCGTGCCGTGTCCTAGGGTGCTCAGGACCCTCAGCACGGTCTTGCTCAGCCCTCACATGCCTTATGGCCTGGAATCTCACAGGCCTCTCCACGCACTCTACCCTCTCGCGGATTGATGCGAGTTGCGTTTGGAGGGTGGTGAACATGGCTATCATGGCCTCGGCTGCATCTCAATTTTCTTCTTCCATTGCATACTACAAAAGAAAGGAACAAGTTACTCTACTCCTAAAATCGATTAGGAGGATTTCTTATATAGAAGAATTCGAAAAAATGCAAAAAAGAAAAACTGGGAAAAAGGAAAATTCGAAAAAATGGAAAGTTGAAAAAAGGGAAACTTCCTAACAACTAGTGCTAGCTGTTTTGGTCGATTTCTTTTGGTGTTTTTCCTATTTTCTTTTTCTTTTCTTTTTAATAATAACGGAAATATGATTTAAGCAAAAAGGAAAGACGAAAATTGCAATGCAAGAATGAATCTAAGCCCTAGTGATGCACGTAGAAGCTAGATGCACTCGGTTTGAGCTTGATATTTTTTTTTCTTGAATGCGACTTAAACTAATGCAAGAACTAGAAACAAAACTAATGAAAGGATAGAAATAATCTGGTTCAGGAGCTTTAAGCTCTGATACCAAAATGATACAAGCCTCGATTCAAGGCTTGGATGCGCGTGGGCTGTTTGGAGAAGTTTAGCTGAGAAACTCGATCTTCGGCTTCTGGATAGGGGTTTTCTGGTTGGTATTGGATGGAAGGGAGAAGTGAACCACACGAGGGGTGATGAGCCTCGTGATAAATCACAAACTTAGAGCTAGGAGAGCTGGTCTCGACTAGGTTCTAAGCGCACAAGTTTCTTGAGAGAATAACTTGTATAAAGAAAATTCGATCTTCATTAATTATCAAAAAGGTTGTCGAACTACAATGCTGGAAGGAGCCTTATTAATAAGTTTGACAGCTTGACCTTCTAGGGTCGACTCAAGAAAAGAAATGGAAAACTTACAAAAGTGCACAAATGAAAAACTTACAAAAGTGCATAACCGAAAAAGGACTTCTACCTAAAATGTCTTTGACTTAAAAATGTAAAAAATCTAAATCCTATCCTGCAAAACAGAAAGAGGCAAGTATATAATTTGGAAACTTACCTTTCTTACCTTTCGCCCAAGAAATGGAAGGTGGCCGACCTTGTGGCATGCACGTGGCTAGCTCCTAGTCTTCGACTTGTAGTAGGGTTACGAATCCTTGGGCTTTGACCTCTCTTGCCACTAAAGCCCACGTCTTTGAAGTCCCTTGCATTGTGGACAAGCCTTTGGGCTCTTCTTTGTACTCGTGGACCACTGTTCCTTGTCGAGCATCTTCTAGGACGTTGTTGACCCACAAGCTGAGCTTGTGGAAGAGTGCCCTTGATCTGCTCCTTGTCATTGCTCCTGGTGGCACCAATGGTGTAGAGACTTCCTCTAGATGCATGTCTTGAAGCTGGTAGCTTATCTGGTCCGAGTCTCCTTGTGTAGATGTTGAAATGGTGGTGCACTCGGCTGGATCGGCTGTACTGGCTGGACTGTGCGAGGTACTGGCCAAAATGTCATCTGAGCCGGCCAAGTTGATCCCGGAGCCGGCGACTTCACCAATTGGACCAGCGGTGATACAAGCCTTGATTCAAGGATGTATGCGCGTGGGCTGTTTGTAGAAGATTAGGTGAGAAACTCAACCTTAGGCTTCTGGATGGGGGTTTTCTGGTTGGTAAAAGATGGAAGGGTGAAGTGAACCACACGAGGGGTGATGAACCTCGTGATAAATCACAAACTTAGAGCTAGGAGGGCTGGTCTCAACTAGGTTCTAAGTGCACAAGCTTCTTTGAGAGAATAACTTGTAAAGAAAATTTGATCTTTATTAATTAGCAAAAAGGTTGTCGAACTACAATGCTGGAAGGAGCCTTATTAATATGCTCGACAGCTTGACCTTCTAGGGTCGACTCAAACAAAGAAAAGGAAAGTTTACAAAAGTGCACAAAAGGAAAAAGATACAAAAGTGTATACCCAAAAAAGGACCTATTCCTAAAATGTTCTTGACTCAAAAATGTAAAGCATCTAGATCCTACCCTGCAAAACAGAAAGAGGCATATATTTGAATCGAAACTTACCTTAACTTACCTCACGGCCAAGAAATGGAAGGTGGCCATCCTTGTGGCATGCACGCGCCTGGCTCCTAGTCTTCGACTTGGAGTAGGGTTAAACTCTTTGGGACTTGACCTCTCTTGCCACTAAAGCCCAAGTCTCTGATGTTCCTTGTGTTGTTGAGAAGCCTTTGGACTCTACTTTGCTCTTCTGGCCCATTGTCCTTAGCTGATCTTCCTCTTGGAGCTTGTTGACCCGTAAGCTGAATTTGTGGAAGAGTGCTCTTGATCTGCTTCTTGTCATTGCTCCTTGAGGTACCACAGGTGTAGATACTTCTTCTAGGTGCATGTCCTGGAGCTGGTAGCTCATTTGGTCCGAGTCCTCTTGTGTGGAAGTGGAAATGCGCGTGTACTTGGCTGGATCGGCTGTACCGGCTGGATTGTGCGCGGTACTGGCCGGGATGCCTTCAGGACTGGCCAAATTGATCCCGGAGTTGGCGGCATCACCAGAGGGACCGGCGGTGTCATCCACGTCCCCACCAAGTGTGCCGGAAGCTTGGGCCTCTCCGCCGGCGATGCTGACCGGTCTGGTCCTATAGGTCGAGGGTCCGGCGGTACTGCCTGGTCCGGCAGACGTGCCAGATGGTCCTGCTGTCTCGGCCAAGCTTCCTGGTCGGCCAGTCTGGTCTCCTGGCTGGATGTACGACCTGATGTCCTCATCAGGCGGTGTCATCCACGTTGCCACCAGTTGGGTTGGAGGTTTGGGCCTCTCCGCTGGAATTGTTGGTCGGTCCGGCCCAGCTGGTCGAAGGCCCGACGGTACCGCTTGGGCCAGCAGACACGCCAAATGGCCCGGCTGTCTCGGGCAAGCTTCCTGGTTGGCCAGTCTGGTCTCCTGGCCGGCCATACGACCTGATTTCCCCATCAGAGCCATTGTCGGTGATGATCTCGTGCAGCAGTCCGTGTCCATGAACGTCCTTCTCTTTGATTGAGGCATAGGACTCCACTTCGATCCACTTGGTGAAGAAGTCCGTCATGACAAAGAGTCAAGGAGAAAATGGTTGTGCCTCATAGCCGGCATGGGTCCCACGGTGTCCATTGCCCACCACATGAAATGGTAAGGCATGGTTGCTGTCAAAAGGAGTTCGGTCGGAGAGTGGATCAGCGGACCATGGCATTGGCATTTTTCACATTTGGTGGTGAACTTTTTGCTATCCACGGATATCGTTGTCCAATAGAAACCATGTCTTCTAATTTTGAAGGCTAGAGCTCGGGCATTGGAATTATTACCGCCAGCACCCTCGTGTGTCTCGGCCGTGACCTTTTGCGCTTCCGATTCATTGATGCAGCACAGGAGTATTTCAGATGCGTTTTGCCAAAAGAGGTTACCGTCGAGCATGGAATATAGCGTGCACCAAGCGTTGAGTATCTAGGCTGCCCACTTGTCCTTGGGTACTTCCCTGTCGCCAAGTGATGAGGATACCATATCATCTGGCCGGCCAAATTGTGAAAATGGCCGACCAGATCGTGAAGAAGTCCTGCCCGAGACAGACGGGCCAATAGGCGAGTCTGTTGGGCTAAGCGGTACTGCCAGCCTGATGACCAGTAGGGCTGGACAGACCAACTTCCCCTTCGAAGACGCCCAAACCTCCGCCCAACAGATGGCGACATGGCCAACACCGCTGGCTCAGCTGGTGATGCCGCTGGCTTCCCTAGCATTCCGGCTGGCTCCGATTGCATTTCAGCCAGGTCTACACGCGGCACAGCCAGCTCACGCGAACACACGCCCAGATCAAGCTCCACACAAGGAGACTCAGACCAGATCATCAGTCAGCTTCAAGGCATGGATCTAGAGGAAGCTCTACACCAATGGTACCATCATGATTCATGACAAGAAACAGAACAAGGGCACTCTTCACAAGTTCAGCTTGTGGGTGCAAAAGCTCCTAGAAGACCAAAGACAATGAGCATTGGGCCAAGGATGCAAGTGATGAGGACATCAGGTCGTATGTCCGGCCAGGAGACCAGACTGGCCGACCAGGAAGCTTGCCCGAGACAGCCGAGCCATTTGGCACGTCTGCCGGCCCAAGCAGTACCGTCGGACCCTCGGCCAATAGGACCGGACCGATCAGCATTGCCGGCAGAGAGGCCCAAGCTTCCGGCACAATTGGTGGCGACGTGGATGACACCGCCGGCCCACTTGGTGACGCCGCCGACTCTGGGATCAACTTGGCCGGTGCAGAAGGCATTCCGGCCAGTACCTCGCACAGTCCAGCCGGTACAGCCGATCCAGCCGAGTACACGAGCATTTCAACTTCTACACAAGGAGACTCGGACCAGATAAGCTACCAGCTTCAGGACATGTATCTAGAGGAAGTCTCTACACCAGTAGTGCCACCAGGAGCAATGACAAGGAGCAGATCAAGAGCACTCTTCCACAAGTTCAGCTTATGGGTCGACAAGCTCCTAGAGGAAGATCGACTAAGGATAATGGGCCAGAAGTGCAAAGAACTGTCCAAAGGCTTCTCAAAAATGCAAGGGACTTCAGAGACGTGGGCTTTAGTGGCAAGAGAGGTCAGGGCCCAAAGATTCCTAATCCTACTCCAAGTCGAAGACTAGGAGCAAGGCGCGTGCATGCCACAAGGATGGCCACCTTCCATTTCTTGGCCGTGAGGTAAGTAAGGTAAGTTTTCAATTCGAATATTTGCCTCTTTCTGTTTTGCAGGGTAGGATCTAGAATATTTACATTTTTTGAGTCAACGACATTTTAGAAATAGGTCCTTTTTCGGTTATACAGTTTTGTATATTTTCCATCTGTGCACTTTTGTAAACTTCCCTTTTCTTTCTTTGAGTCGACCCTAGAAGGTCAAGCTGTAGAGCATATTAATAAGGCTCCTTCCAGCATTGTAGTTCGACAACCTTTTTGATATTAATAAAGATAGAACTTTCTTCCAACAAGCTTTCTCTCTAAGAATCTTGTGTGCTTAGAACCTAGTTGAGACCAGCCCTCCTAGCTCTAAGTTTGTGATTTATCACGAGGTTCATCACCACTCGTGTGGTTCACTTTACCTTTCCATCGAATACCAACCCAAAAACCCCTATAGACTGAGATGGCTCGATGACAAAGTGGAGCTCAAGATCCATGAGCAAGTCACTGTGCCATTCAGTGTGGGCAAGTACCAAGACCAAGTCGTGTGCGACGTGGTGCCCATGCAAGCTGGCAATCTTCTGCTAGGAAAGCCATGGCAGTTTGAAAAGGAGACCAGGCATGATGGCCGAACCAATCTCTACACTTTCGTGCATGACAAAAGAAAGGTCAGCTTGGCTCCTCTCACACCTGCCTAGGTACATGAGCTTCAACAGCAAATGAGTAAGGAAAAGAAGCTGATTAAATCTGACTTTCTTATTCAACCGAGTCATGTCCGGAGAGCTTTAGCCTCGAAGGATTTAATGCTACTAATGGTTTTCAAAAAGTGTTGAATGTAGAAAAAGAACAGGTAGAGCTACCTCTTGAAGTAGCAACTCTCCTCAACAAGTTCCAGGATGTATTTCCAGAGGAGATAGCAGCAGGCTTGCCTCCTTTACGTGGCATAGAACACCAGATTGATCTAGTGCCCGGAGCAGCCCTGCCCAACCGGCCAGCCTACCGGATGAGTCCAGAGGAGTCCAAGGAGCTTGAGAAGCAAGTCAAGGAGCTCCTGGAGAAAGGCTATGTTTGAGAGAGCCTCAGTCCATGTGCCATACCAGTGCTACTAGTGCCCAAGAAGGATGGGACTTGGCGCATGTGCGTGGACTGCCGAGCAATCAACAACATCACAGTCAAGTACCGGCATCCAATACCACGGCTGGATGACATGCTAGATGAGCTGAGTGGAGCCACGGTCTTCTCCAAGATAGACCTCAAGAGTGGATACCACCTGGTCAGGATGAAAGAAGGTGATGAATGGAAGACTGCTTTCAAGACACAGCAAGGGCTCTACGAGTGGACAGTCATGCCATTTGGCTTGACTAATGCCCCAAGCACCTTCATGCGCCTTATGACCCAAGTTCTTAGGGCGTACATCAGTAAGTTTGTAGTGGTTTACTTTGATGACATACTAGCTTATAGTAAGTGCATACGGGAACACCTCACACATCTTGAGATGGTACTTAAAACCCTTCGACAAGAAGAGCTTTATGCCAATCTCAAGAAGTGCAGCTTTTGTACTGATTAACTTGTTTTCTTAGGTTTTGTTGTAAGCTCACAGGGCCTACAGGTTGATGAGGAGAAGATCCAAGCCATACAAGAGTGGCCAACACCGAGCAACATCAGCCAAGTGAGGAGTTTCCACGGACTGGCCAGCTTCTACCGAAGGTTCGTGCCCAATTTCAGCAGTATTGCCTCACCATTGATGGTAGTAGTGAAGAAGAACGTGGCATTCAGCTGGGGAGAAACTCAGGATAAGGCGTTCCAGGCCTTGAATGACAGCCTCACACATGCACCAGTGCTTGTCTTGCCCGACTTCAGCAAGACATTCGAAGTAGAGTGAGATGCCTCTGGAATAGGCATAGGAGCAGTGCTGACTCAAGGAGGAAGGCCAGTGGCATACTTCAGTGAGAAGCTAGGTGGTGCCTCACTGAACTACCCCACTTATGATAAGGAGCTTTATGCCCTTGTCCGAGCATTGGAGACTTGACAACATTACTTGCTGTCCAAGGAGTTTGTGATCCACACTGATCATGAGACTCTCAAACACCTCAGAGAGCAAACCAATCTCAAGAGGAGACATGCCAGGTGGATGGAGTTCGTAGAGACCTTCCCGTATGTCATCAAGTACAAGAAGGGCAAAGATAATGTTGTAGCCGATGCACTATCAAGGAGGTTTGCCTTGATATCCAGCATGGAACCAAGAAGACACCATTTGAAGTAGTATACGGCTTCAACCTCTCACCCCATTGGAGCAAATGCCACTGCCACCAGCAGAGATGACCAACCTCAACGGAGCATCCAAGGCAGAGTTCATAAGGAAGTTACACCAGAAGTCAGCAGAGAACTTGGAGAAGAGGACCGGGCAGTACGTGACTCATGCCAACAAGGGAAGAAAGGAGGTGATCTTTCAACCAAGCGATTGGGTGTGGCTACACCTACGGCAGGAAAGGTTCTCCAACCTAAGGATTTCCAAGCTGGTACCAAGAGAAGTGGACCATTCAGAGTGCTGGAGAGGATCAACAACAATGCCTACCGGATCGAACTCCCAGGTGAGTTTAATGTGTCCAACACGTTCAACGTAACTGACTTAGCCCCTTTCCATGCAGATGAACCAGTTTTGAGGTCAAAACCTACTGAAGAGGGAGGGGATGATGACGACACCAGGTCATATGTCCGGCCAGGAGACCAGACTGCCTGACCAGGAAGCTTGCCCGAGACAGCCGGGCCATTTGGTACGTCTGCCTGCCCAAGCAGTACCGCCGGACCCTCGACCAATAGGACCGGACCGATCAGCATTGCCGGCTGATGAGGACATCAGGTCGTACATCCAGCCAGGAGACCAGACTGGCCGACCAGGAAGCTTGCCCGAGACAGCCGGACCATCTGGCACGCTTGCCAGCCCAAGCAGTACCGCCGGACCCTCGACTACAAGGACCAAAGCCACCAGCATTGCTGGCGGAGAGGCGCAAGCTTCCGGCACACTTGGTGGCGACGTGGATGACACCGCCGGCCCCTCTGGTGATGCCACCAAATCCGGGATCAACTTGGCCGGTCCTGAAGGCATTCCGGCCAGTACCTCGCACATTCCAGCCGGTACAGCCGATCCAGCTGAGTACACGCGCATTTCCACTTCTACACAAGAAGACTCGGACCAAATGAGCTACCAGCTCCAAGACATGCACCTAGAGGAAGTCTCTACACCAGTGGTACCTCAAGGAGCAATGAAAAGAAGCAGATCAAGGGCACTCTTCCACAAATTCAGCTTATGGGTCGACAAGCTCCTAGAGGAAGATCGACTAAGGACAATGGGCCAAAAGTGCAAGAAAGAGTCCAATGGCTTCTGAACAACACAAGGGACATCAGAGACTTGGGCTTTAGTGGCAAGAGAGGTCAGGGCCCAAAGATTCTTAACCCTACTTGATACAAGCCTTGATTCAAGGATGTATGCGCGTGGGCTGTTTATAGAAGATTAGGTGAGAAACTCAACCTTAGGCTTCTGGATGGGGGTTTTCTGGTTGGTAAAAGATGGAAGGGTGAAGTGAACCACACGAGGGGTGATGAACCTCGTGATAAATCACAAACTTAGAGCTAGGAGGGCTGGTCTCAACTAGGTTCTAAGCGCACAAGTCTCTTGAGAGAATAACTTGTTGAAAGAAAATTCGATCTTTATTAATTATCAAAAAGGTTGTCGAACTACAATGCTGGAAGGAGCCTTATTAATATGCTCGACAGCTTGACCTTCTAGGGTCGACTCAAACAAATAAAAGGAAAGTTTACAAAAGTGCACAAAAGGAAAAGATACAAAAGTGCATAACCGAAAAGGACCTATTCCTAAAATGTTCTTGACTCAAAAATGTAAAGCAACTAGATCCTACCCTGCAAAATAGAAAGAGGCATATATTCGAATGTAAACTTACCTTAACTCACCTCACGGCCAAGAAATGGAAGGTGGCCGTCCTTGTGGCATGCACGCGCCTTGCTCCTAGTCTTCGATTTGGAGTAGGGTTAAATATCTTTGGGCCCTGACCTCTCTTGCCACTAAAGCCCAAGTCTCTGATGTTCCTTGTGTTTTTGAGAAGCCTTTGGACTCTAATTTGCTCTTCTGGCCCATTGTCCGTAGCTGCTCTTCCTCTAGAAGCTTGTCGACCCATAAGCTGAATTTGTGCAAGAGTGCTCTTGATCTGCTTCTTGTCATTGCTCCTGGAGGTACCACTGGTGTAGATACTTCCTCTAAGTGCATGTCCTGGAGCTGGTAGCTCATTTGGTCCGAGTCCTCTTGTGTAAAAGTGGAAGTGTCCGTGTACTCGGCTGGATGGCCTGTACCGGCTGGATTGTGCGCGGTACTGGCCGGAATGACTTCAGGACCGGCCAAGTTGATCCCAGAGTCGGCGGTGTCATCAGGGGGACCGGCGGTGTCATTCACGTCCCCAACAAGTGTGCCGGAAGCTTGGGCCTCTCCGCCGGCGATGTTGACCGGTCTGGTCCTATAGGTCGAGGGTCCAGCGGTACTGTCTGGTCCGGCAGGCGCGCCAGATGGTCCTGCTGTCTCGGGCAAGCTTCCTGGTCGGCCAGTCTGGTCTCCTGGCTGGATGTACGACCTGATGTCCTCATCATTCCCTCCCTCTTCAGTAGGTTTTGTCCTCAAACAGCTCCTTACTTGGCTGATGTTTCCTGGTGTTTGCCATTCTTGTATGGCTCGAATCTTCTCCTCATCAACCTGTAGGCCCTGTGAACTCACAACAAAACCTAAAAAGACAAACTTATCAGTACAAAAGGTGCACTTCTTGAGATTGGCATAAAGCTCTTCTTGTCGAAGGGTTTTAAGGACCATCTCAAGATGTGTGAGGTGTTCCCGTAGGCACTTACTATAAACAAGTATGTCATCAAAATAAACTACCACAAACTTACTGATGTACGCCCTAAGAACTTGGTTCATAAGGCGCATGAAGGTGCTTGGGGCATTAGTCAAGCCAAATGGCATGACTGTCCACTCGTAGAGCCCTTGCTTTGTCTTGAAAGCAGTCTTCCATTCATCACCTTCCTTCATACTGACCTGGTGGTATCCACTCTTGAGGTCTATCTTGGAGAAGACCGTGGCTCCACTCAGCTCATCTAGCATGTCATCCAGTCGTGGTATTGGATGCCTATACTTGACTGTGATGTTGTTGATTGCTCGGCAGTCCACGCACATGCGCCAAGTTCCATCCTTCTTGGGCACTAGTAGCACTGGTACAGCACATGGGCTGAGGCTCTCTCGAACATATCCTTTCTCCAGGAGCTCCTTGACTTGCTTCTCAAGCTCCTTGGACTCCTCTGGACTCATCCGGTAGGCTGGCCGGTTGGGCAGGCCTGCCCCGGGCACTAGATCAATCTGGTGTTCTATGCCACGAAAGGAGGCAAGCCTGCTGGTATCTCCTCTGGAAATACATCCTGGAATTTGTTGAGGAGAGTTGCTACTTCATGAGGTAGCTCTACCTGTCCCTGTTCTATACTCAACACTTCCTTGAAAACCATTAGTAACATTAAGTCCTTCGAGGCCAAAGCTCTCCCGACATGACTAGGTTGAATAAGAAAGTTAGACTTGACAAGTTTCTTTTCCTTACTCATTTGGAGTTGTAGCTCATGTACTTGGGCAGGTGTAAGAGGAGCTATTGACCTTCTCTTGTCATGCACGAAGGTGAGATTGGTTCTGCCATCATGCCTGGTCTCTTGTCAAACTGCCATGGTCTTCCTAGCAGAAGATGCAGCTTGCACCGTCGCACACCCACCTGGTCTTGGTACTTGCCCACACTGAATGGCACAGTGACTTGCTCATGGATCTTGAGCTCCACTTTGTCATCGAGCCATCTCAGTCTATATGGTCGAGGATGCCTTGTCTTCTCTAGACCTAGCTTATCAACCATATATCCACTAGCAACGTTAGTGCAAGAACCACCATCTATGATGAGGTTACATACCTTGCCCTTGATGGTGCAACGGCTGTGGAAGATGTTCTCCTTTGGATGGTCTCTGAAGGATCCACCATTGCATTGAGGATACGTCTAGTGACCAGCACTTCCCCCACATCAGGGTACTCAATGTCACCGTATTCTTCTTCTGGTTCACAGTCCTCTTCATCTTGGGGCTCATATTCTGCCTCCGTAATCAGCATGACTCGGTTGTTTGGGCACACCTTGAGATGTGTCCCCTGCACTTGAAACAAGTTATGTCACGTGATCTTGAGAAGAAGACTTACCAGGCTCTCTCTCTGGTCACGGGTGGGTTCAGGAGGCTTGCCTTGAACCTGACTGATTCTATGCTTTTGCCTTTGTCCACTGTCTTAGGCATGTTGCTTCGCCCAAGGTGTCTTAGGTTTACTGGATGTCACTCACGTTTGATGTGCTGTTCAGCTTGCACAGATAGGTGGAACAAGTCTTTGAAGTCGTTGTAGATTTGCATTTCCACCTTGCAGCTGATCCTTTCTTTGAGTCCATCCAAGAATTGTGCCATCAATGCTTCTTCATCATCATTGAGCTCCAATCTGTTCCTTAACCTCTCGAACTCTTCATAGTACTCCTCTACTGATCTGGTACCTGCTTAAGAGTACGAAAACGTCGTTGCAAATCCCTATGAAAGTAAGGTGGAACATACCTTTGTCGCATGGGGTCTTTCATGTCACCCATGAGTCTAGGGCCTCATTCTCTCCTGTCAGATACCTCACGATCCCACCAGATGAGGGCATTGTCCGTGAGTTGTGCTACTGTCATTGAGACTCTCCTAGGTCCTGGTTGGTTGTAGTGATCAAAGATATGATCCATTCGCTTCTCCCAATCTAGGTAAGCCTCGGGGTCTACTTTTCCTGCAAAAGTTGGAGTTAGTTTAACATCAGGATGAATTACCCGGTTATAGGTGTGTTCATCTCCATCCTCATGACGTCTAGGAGGCATTCTTGGTCTCTGGTGAAGACCATATGGCTCAAAGCCATCATCTTCTGCCTCTGGTTGCCGTGGAGGTCCTCTCGGCCTATGGTGATAGTTATGAGGTTGCGTGTCCTCATCTCCATCTGGCTGGGGTTCCTCCTGTTCGCGCCGTGTCCTAAGGTACTCAGGACCCTCAGGACGATCTGGCTCAGCTCTCACGTGCCTTATGGCCTGGAATCTTACTGGTCTCTCCACGCGCTCCAACCTCTCGCCTATGGATGCGAGCTGTGTTTGGAGTGTGGTGAACATGGCCATCATGGCTTCAGCTGCGTCTCTATTCTCTTCTCCCATGCTGTGCTACAAAGAAAGAAGATAATTAGGGTGCTCCTAAATTATTAGGAGAGTTTTTTTTTTATATGTGGTTTGAAAAAAATGCAAAAGGAAAAATTCTAAAGAAAGGAAATTCGAAAAAGGAAACTTCCTAGACAACTTGTGCTAGCTGTCCAATTCGAATTTCTTTAGTATCTTTTCTATTTTCTTTTTTCTTTTCTTTTTAATTAGACTTAAAAATAAAGGAAATATGACTTAAACAAAAAGGAAAACGTGTATGCAATGCAAAAAGTGAATCTAAACCCTAGTGATACACGTAGGAGGCTAGATGCACTCGGTTTGGAGTTTGAGGTTATTTTTTTGATTTTCTTGAATGCGACTTAAACTAATGCAAGAACACAAAACAAAACAAGCAAAAGGATAGAAACAACCTGGTTTAGGAGCTTTAAGCTCTGATACCAAATGATGCCTTGATTCAAGGCTTGATGTATGGCTGTTTGTAGAAGATTAGGTGAGAAACTCAACCTTAGGCTTCTGGATAGGGGTTTTCTGGTTGGTAAACGATGGAAGGTTGAAGTGAACCACACGAGGGGTGATGAACCTCGTGATAAATCACAAACTTAGAGCTAGGAGGGCTGGTCTCAACTAGGTTCTAAGCGCACAAGATTCTTAGAGAGAAAACTTGTAGGGAAAAAGTTCTACTTTATTAATAATCAAAAGGGTTGTCGAACTACAATGCTGGAAGGAGCCTTATTAATATGCTCGACAGCTTGACCTACTAGGGTCGACTCAAATAAGAAAAAGGAAAGTTTACAAAAGTGCACAAAAGGAAAAAATACAAAAGTGTATAACCGAAAAAGGACCTATTCCTAAAATGTTCTTGACTCAAAAATGTAAAGCAACTAGATCCTACCCTGCAAAACAGAAAGAGGCATATATTCGAATGTAAACTTACCTTAACTCACCTCACGGCCAAGAAATGGAAGGTGGCCGTCCTTGTGGCATGCACGCGCCTTGCTCCTAGTTTTTGACTTGGAGTAGGGTTAAATATTTTTGGGCCCTGACCTCCCTTGCCACTAAAGCCCAAGTCTCTGATGTTCCTTGTGTTGTTGAGAAGCCTTTGGACTCTAATTTGCTCTTCTGGCCCATTTTAGCTGCCTCTCTAGAGTTGTCACCATAAGCTGAATTTGAAAGAGCTTTGTCATTGCTCCTGGAGGTACCACTGGTGTAGATACTCCCTCTAAGTGCATGTCCTGGAGCTGGTAGCTCATTTGGTCCGAGTCTTCTTGTGTAGAAGTGGAAGTGTGCGTGTACTCGGCTGGATAGCCTGTACCGGCTGGATTGTGCGCGGTACTGGCCGGAATGACTTCAGGACCGGCCAAGTTGATCCCGGAGTCGGCGGTGTCATCAG